>CM060380.1:141717025-142317025 GCA_030545235.1 Helianthus tuberosus | reverse complement strand
TGTTTCATAAACCGGCTAGGTCCCATTTACACCAAAGCGACAAAGCTCTCCAAGTCTCTATGGCCAACAGGCAATGAAGAAAAATGCTTCGAGTTCACCTCCAAATGAACCCTATCTCGGATTAAACAACTATTGGGTGTTTCCAATTCATGACGTAAACGAAAGTTGAACCATGAATTGATCCCACTTGCCTCGTTCCTAGTTTATATTTAGTATACCTCCCCGAATGCTTCATTTCCGTTGCTGACCGACATTGACCTCGCTTGACCAAACCCGTTTGTAGACTGAGTTAACCAGCATTCATTGCGTTGTCTTCAGCCCAATCTAACCTTAAAATTGGGATTAATTTTATCAAAGAAGACCCACTTGCACAGTGGAAAGAAATGGTATTAAGCCCTACAAAACCTTTGAACTAAGAGTTGGAAAAACGAAGCCGTCACCAGATCTGAAAATCCCTCACCCAGACCCACATATGAAACAACCGGTAAATCAAAACAATCGAGAACCATCTTTCACTGTTAACGACCTGGAAAGTGGTGGCCGGCTCATTTTTAGATCCTCTTCTTCATTTGAACATTTTATCAAACACTTGGCGGGTTTCGGATTTCTACTAACTTGAATTAAATTATTCTTTAACCCTCCGTTGCTGAAGTTTTACTGTATACAATATTCTCCAACATTCGTCCGCCACCTCAGTCACCAGAAAATACCACCACAAAGGCATTCTTAGTTACTTCCGAACAGCTGATTGTTACAAAAGCCTTACGCTGCTGTCACAAGAACCACCATCATCGGTTGCGAGAAACGAAGATATCTAGTCTGGAATTGGGGTGATAAACTCAGATAGTCGAAACTTACCTTAGATCTCAAACTGGCCGGTTTACTTCGATTTAGGTGGTAAGATCGGTTTCAACAGTTTACAAAAACCCCGAATTTGCACCTATGAAATCTACCAACTACATCCTCATGACATGGCCATTTTTTTCTCTTTTTGTTAAAAGTATAATTTCCTTTTCAATCAATAACTGTTAATATATGATGTTTTATATAAATTCGAATACGTTGCTGCTAAAGTAATAACCTTTTCAGCAAAAATGGTTGCTGGTTTAGGACGGCGGTTTTCAGCTCCGGTCTGTCTGGAAAGGTAACCTGAATTAAAATAAAAATCAAAATAAATTAAACAGAGAATTTTAAAAAATGCAGCATCAAAAGAATATATTGCTATACCTCTACTAATTCAATAAATGGCAGCAGAGCTTTTTCTCCGTGAACACTAATAACTCTAAGAGACCATTTTGTGTATTTTGACTCTGCAATATAGGTTGTTATAAACAAGTAAGATTAGATGTCGAAAAGCAAAAACTGTATCCATGTGGCATGAAATATGTACAGAATAATAAAACATGTACATGTTTACAAAACTAAATTTACAGAATAATAAAATAAATATCTGTTTAATTAAGGATAAAACAATAACTACCTGATAGAGACCAAACATGATTAAAGATTATTTGGAATCCTGCATGTAGTCCCATCAGTAAAATAACATTAACATCATATGAGAAACAAATTCACCATTTTAACATAGACATGAGAATATATTTACAAATCAGTAAAATTATGACCATTTTAAAGGCGGAAAGCTTACTTGTGAAAAGACTTGAACAAAAGAAGATAAACACATACAACCATGAATTTTATCAACTTCAAAATATAGATGTAAATCGACAGTTGGACCCAGATCTCTGCATTCCTGCTCAGTAAAATCAACAGCTGCATACCAAGAGCAACGAATGGAATCCGTCTTTCAGCCACATATCTAGCTTACCAACCGTTACCCAAACCGACCCATTTAGCCACATATTTGTAGCTTCATAATCAGCCTGAGCACCAGCAATGTCGACCCACTTGTGAGCGAAACAACCTATTTTGAATAAACACATTACACTTTTTTACTCCAAAACACATTTTAAAAAGCAAACCATAATTACCAGGGTTAACCGCGTTTTCCTTTAAGCAAAACCTCCATAATTCAGTAGCCAAAACAGTTTGCCTAGTGGTTTTAATGTTCAGACCCAATAAAAAAGCCATCAAAAGATTTGGAAAGCAAGCATAAGGTAAACTTATTCTAGAAAGGTTAAAATTAATTATTTTGAGAATTCCCTGTCATCTGTAGGTGCTTGGGTCATTTCTGTAGGTAACTCTTCCCGTTTGCCAAGACAATAGAAATTCAAATAGTCTTGAGGGTGTGCATCTAGCTGTATGGCCTTGATTTCACGTGCTATCACGAGATACTTTGCTTCCATCGTCTGGCACTACATGTTAGATGTCAAAGTTCAATACCCAACGAAAACCAAACATAACCAAATAAACCCATTTTTAAACTCTTGTCGAGAAAGGTTTTTACTTTATGGTACAAGTATATGTGAGCTTTGGAGGCTAAAAAACGGCAATACCTGCCAATAGAGAATCTCTTGCACAGTAGCAGATGATGGAACACCCTCGGGCCACATGGGTATGACGACATAAACTGCAAACCTCTCACCGGCTCTAAGCTTACTAACAATTTTTAGTGATAACTCCATTGGGATCAGATTATCAGCACCTAATAATTGGAAAGAAAGCAACACATATGTAAATATGTTGCCAAATAAAAAAAGATTGTAAAACAATAATATGATGGTGTTTTGAGTTGGAGAGGCTCATGTAGATTGATGTGTATCTTGAAACATAATGTTGTGTTTTGAAAAAAAAATCCAAGTATTACCTGCATCTTTATATGAAGGCCATGCATATGATGATCCAATGAAATACTGAGCTGATCGGATGGCTTGGATATATGCTGTCTGGATACTTTTGTCTATCACCAGACACTTTGAAGTAATAAGATTCTGCAACAGCAAGTAAAATATAAAGTATACAGTTGAGCACAAAAGGTGTTTAGCAAGGATGAGAAGATGAAGAAGATTTCAATTATTAACCTGTGCCTCACAAACATCAAAGGTTTTGGGAAATCCCTTCAATGATCCAGAATCAATAGACCAAAGATCTGTAGCAAGTAAGGGAAATACAATATCTAGATACAATTATACAAATGCCCTTAACAAAAAAACTAAGAAAATTATAAGTTTTAAGCAAGACTTGTTACCTTCGACAGGGGAATTCCACTTAGTAAATCACATTTTAATCAAATCTCGTAAAGATATTGTTGCATCATCAGTTTTGTTTTTAAATCTCTTTTGCTAATGGCACGAATACCACACCCACCTATAACCCATCTACTACCAGATCCGTGCAGCTAACCACCGCCTCCACTCATCTTCACCGCTGCGAAACCACCACAACCAACAGCGTTGAACCACTCCTCCTTGCACCCATAATCGACCATCAACACCCCCTTCTAACCCTAACCGACTGCTGCTCCCAATCAGTTTCACCAAATCAACCCGAATTGACATGTTTTTAACATCAATTTAGCAAAAAAAAAAAATACCCAAATCGTTACATCAAACAAACACTCGATGATCGAGTTAAACTGATCAGATTCGAAAGCCCTAATTGTTCCGATACACGAAAAATCTGGAATATTTGTTTACAAACATAAAATCAAAGCGAAAGTAGGGTAAAACACGATAAAAGCAAGCATGAAAAATGTTAGTTACCAGTAGAAGCTCTGCACGATTGGGAGAGTGATGAATGATAGGGTTCACTACGTGAAAGATATAAGGAGATCTGCAGAGGTTGTTACTGCTGCTTTCCGTGAGGACAGGAATCGCCGATTAGGGTTTCGGAGGAGAGGATTCGCCGTTTGAAAGATTTTGAGAGGATGAGAGAGAGGGTTATGACCAAGCGTATGTGAGTCCCCTGTAAGGGGAGTCCCCTCTCTTACGGACACCCAATCAGGTTATGCCACGTCAACTCCCCTCTTAAACTCCCCTCACACCCTCAATTTGATGGCGGCACTCCCCTCTTAGGGGACTTGTTTTTTTATTAAAAAAAAGGAAAATAATTGATTGGTTGAAAATGAGGGTGGCCCACCATCTCCTCTCTCCTTCATGCAGTGAATACTCCCCGAACCCCCTCCCCGAATTCACTCACCGCAGGGATGGCGGCGGTGTTCCCGCTGGGGGAATTGGGTCACCGAAGCCACTCCCCGCTGGTGCCCCGTATACCCTAAGCTTTGCCACATATATGCTTAGGTGGATGCTTAGTTGGCTTGCACCATTGGGTGACATGTGTCCCCCAATGGTTTGCTTTATTAGAGATATAGATACACGTACATTTCACAAGGGATGTGGGTTTAGGTGACTGGCTTGGTTTGATAGCTTTTGTTTTGAAATGACACATATGCCAGCACATGGGTTTTATAGCTTCTCTTTCATAAGCATTTTCCTTTTGTAATTTAATGTTTAGCTTCGATTAGGCCTTTGGATATACTTTAACCTAACTTAATTCCACCTAAATGACATATCAACTTTTTTTCCTACTTGTCTCACTCTAAGGAAATGGTTTAACATGTTAACACATAACTCATTTAATGCACTTTAACATTGGGTTTTGTCTAAAAAAGAAAATAATAATTAATTCAATCTCTTAACAATGTGTTAACATGTTAACACATAACTCATTTAATGCACTTTAACACAAGGAGGGAGTGGTTTGCAATGTTAGTTAACATGTCATGTCATGTAATTGTTAACACTCTAGATGTTAGAGTATACCCCTAGCCTTAGAATATAAAGAACATATATGAAAAGTAATTAAAACATTCAAACATGGAACGGCTGTATTTCAAGTAGTATAATTACTTTATTCCTTTATAACTAAGAAAGTATTACCAACAAAGCAAAATATTTTAATGCTCCAATATCAATTTATAGAAACTAAACTATAAGCTGTATTTCAAGTAGTACAAATGACTTATTTTTTTTTGTTGTTTATCAACCCAAATCGTCAACTTTGTTCTTATTTTTCTTTTAACAGGCAATTCTTTTTGTAATGTTGTACTATTTTTAATGCTTGCCTCAAATTTTTATTTAGTTTTGAAAAAGTTAATTTTTTTTGCGGTTTAACACGCCATAACGATATCGTCTGATGTAAATTTCCTTTTCTGGTTTTCGGTCAATGAAAAATACGTTTCGATATTCTTTTGTACAAGTTTTCTTTTCAGTTGCGATGCCGAGTGCTAGCGTCGTATCACCCGAAACTCTGTTACGTAGCGTGGGTATTTTTACGAGTTGTAAACATAATATAATTTAGCACCTACAAATACTAACTTCATAAATGGGAATTTACCACCTCACGTTTCTAAGGGTTTATTTTGTTTAATACTATTTCATTTATCATTTAATTTGATTTTTTCTCTAATAACTTTCATTCATTAAATTTAGAAGAAAAAAAAAAACTATATGCATGGTTACGTTTCATTATTTTTGTTTTGCTTAATAATAAGTTATTAATCATTTAATTTGATTTTTTCTCTAATAACTTGTGTTCATTATTTTTTAAATCTAATTGCAGAGTTAAGTTTAATTATTTTTGTCGACATTCTGATATAAATTTTATTGAAAACGGAATTTTGTTCAAAAGAATGTATTTTTTTATCGTAAACTAAATCGAGCATTCATACCATATCAATACCGTAGCTTTTCCAAAATGAACCAAAATGAAACTAACTGAACGACATTGGTGCTGATATTGGTATTATTATGGTTTTCGGATTCGATACGAACCATAATCATTAACCATATAAAAAGGGTTATTTTGGAAATGTTGTCTTTTTGGGAGTGTACCAATACCGTAACACTACTGTACTGAACAAAACCGAAACTGACTGAACAATATTAGTGTCGATACCGTTATTCTTTATAGTTTTCGGTTTCGATACGAGTGATAATCATTAGGCTGGACGGTATGGAGGTCCGTCCCCCTTCGTCCCGGTGCGGCACCCATCCTCCACCCATTTCGCCCCCCTCTGTCCCCTGCTGCGGCGTCCTCTCCGGCTTCTTCAGGTCGTTCAAGCCGTCCCACATGAGGACAAAACCTCCTCACACACATATATACATACAACATATACGTATGTTTTAGGATCATCCCCCATTTCCTTACCTCCATCCACTTTGCCCCATCCTCATGCTCATCCTACATGGCGCTTACGTGACGGACCATCCTCCAAGGGAGGACCTGTAACGCCTGCGTCCCTAGACTTTTATCTAATTGTCACTTTTAGCCCCTATACTATGAGATATGTGATACTTTTGACACTTGGTGAAACTTATGCTATGATTTTGATACTTGATGCTTGGAAATTATGATTCTAAGATACTGTGAAACTATGATTCTATGATGCTACGAGACTATGATTCGATGATACTATGATTCTATGAGACATGATACTTTGGTGCTTGACTTTTGAGGCTCGTGAAACTTGAGACTTGGTTAAACGAGGGACTGGAGTCTTGTCACTGGCGGAAACTATGAAGACTATGGAAACTTTTTGAAGTAATCTAGTTATGTGATACTATTATCCAATAATACGCAACGCAACTCTTAATCTAACTCGCAAAACGAATCAAAGACGGGAACGCGGAAGGAACAGGATTGGCCGAATGGCAATCCGATCGAATGACCATCCGATCGGATGACCAACCAATCGGATGGCCATTCGACCGAGTTGCCATCCGATCCGTGCACACCGCCTCACTCCCTCACTCTCACACTATAAATAGGCCTGTCACATCATTCTCACTGATGTGATAGCCTCACTCGATCCAGACGCACGCACTCCTCTTTTCCTCCATTTCTTGGCGATTTCGGTACGTTTTACACTAGATTCTTGTACATCCTTGATCTACACACTATTCTCTACATGATTCTCCTTTGAAATCTCACTTTTCACCATGAAATCTCTAAGTTTTGAGCTCTTGAAGGTGACGTCATCATGGCGGTTGTACCAATCTGCTGTGTGATGTCATTCTAAGTCGAGATCTTGCTCAGATCTAAGAAATTTCATGCGTTTTACACTAAACCAATGTTAAATCTAAACTTTTCAAGCTAAAACTCATGTTTATCTCCATCTTTCTTAAACTTTTACTTTAAATGGTGAGATCTGGATCTGAAACGGACTGTAGACTTGATTATTAGTCTGGAGTCGGCTTGGAAAGGGATTGTTACCGGAGAAGACGACCGGAGTACGAATTCTGACATAAGCACCGTCACGAACGAATGACTGAACGGACTGGGGTGATTCCTACCTGATTAGACCGGCTGTACACTGATGTGTTTACCATAGTCTCAAAACGTACCAGGTCATCGTTGTTTAAAACAGAAACTTAGAAATTTTACAAGTTAAGGATCAAGACAAGGATAACCCGATCGAGTGGCAATCCGACCGGATAGTCATCCAATCGAACAGCCACCCGATCACGAGACACTTTCCTCTTAACCCTAAACATTTTGACACTTGAAACTTGATCGTCGAATGGCAATCCGATCGGATAGCCATCCGATCGAAATGCCATCCGATCAAGGTTACAATGTGCCTTAGAACCCTTCAACACTTAGAATCTTTGAAACTTCGAATCTTTTTGAAAACTTGGAGCCTTGGATAGAATGGCAATCCGATCGGATAGCCATCCGATCGAACAACCATCTGATCAAGGTAGCCTGAGTTGACACTTGATTTGACAATTGGAATCTTGACACTTGGATCGAATGACCATTCATCGAATGGCCATCCGTCCCACTCACACACATGCCATCTCAATCGAATGGCAATCCGATCGGATGGCCATCCAATCGGACAACCATCCGATCAAGATGACTGATCCGACACTTGGTTGAATCTCGTTATTCTGCCCGACTCTTATCTGTTGTAATCTAATCAGGCTAACTCTAAAAGAGATCCCTTTGATCCAATAACAATTGATCTGTTAAGCAATCACTGTGAGTATACTCGATCCCTTTTTGTTTTAAACTTTGGGATGTAACATGTATTCTATAAAACTACGATACTTGAGACTTTTGGAATCTAAACTCTATCCTATGTTTATGTGAAACTTGTGATTCTTGTATTCTATTTGTGTTATGTGGACGTTTAATCCAGGGTGTGTAGTTCCGCCTTAACAATAGTAGCGCTATAGGAGATGCACCTCCCCATTATTCTCGGGGGTATTGTTAGGAGGATTCTAGTTTTCCTTGAGACTTGGGAAAACAACAAAGCATCGGGATACTTGGGCTATCACTTGTTGGACTGCGAACACTAGCATGGCTGAAACTATTTTATTACATTTACATATGGATATGAGGCTTTTAATCTAGTATGCTATTACTCAAACTTGTATACTCGCCGGTACATTTTTGTACTGACCCTATTTTAATACATGTTGTAGGCTGACAGGATGCTAGGAATCTTGGAATCAAGCTAGGATGATATTTAGAAACTCATCTAGATAAATAAGTTTTGAACAATATATGAGACTTGATGTACTATAATACTTGATGATGGTTGTTTGGTTTTAGACAATGTTTGAATCAACCTAAATTATAATGAAACTATTTAGTGTTATGGAATCTCATGAGCAATCTGAACGTTTAGTGCTCGCACCCTGATGTTTCCGCCATCGGTTGGGGTGTGACAGATTGGTATCAGAGCCATAACTATAGGGAATTAGGATAAGTAGGAATACTTTCCCTTGTCTATAGTTCTAGGAATCTTGATTCTTATCTGTTGTTTAAGACTTATGCAATCTACCGTACCTGCTTCCTAGCAGCACATTTTCCTGTTAAACTTACATGCCTTTCCTAAGGCTGACACAATATACACTCGATACTTGAAAAACACTGCTAATCAGTGTTTGTATTTTGCACGAAATTTGCCCTCAAGTCAGGAGTGATATCCAAACCTTGATTGGGAAATTTCCTGATTATATTCTAAGTAGGTATTATCTGCTGATAGGTACCGACGATATTAGGGTACGATGTTGTTAAGATAGAGGTGAAACTCAGACCTTGATAACTAGTCCCACTCTTTGATTTTTATGTCTCGCCAAAGTCTCGAAACTCCCAATTAATTAGGAACGTGAAATGACCAAAAGGACGAATATCGTAGGCCTAACATCGATGACATATTTTTCTGAGTAAGTCAGGACACGTTGCCTCAATTCAAAAGGGGTTCGAATCACTTTGGTTAGTCGCCGTTCTTCTACCCGGAACAATCTATGTTTTATGAGCCTATCTTTTATGTTATCTCGATTTTATGTATAGTTTTAAACTCAATTCTTCATTTATCTTGAATCTTAGTTTGTTTGAGGCTTTTAACTCAATTTGCACATATGTCCGCAATCTAAGACACTAATCCTAATCTCAGAATCAAACTAAATTTATGGAGCTTTATACATGATGCTAATCTATGTGGGAATCTTGATCGACTATGACACTATGTGAAACTATTTGAGGAATCTATGTGCTACTGTGGTTGTAAAACACTAAACGGAACATGGCATAGAAATACGAAACAGAAGTGACGTATCTGAAACATGGTGGATACGCCGCTGGTACTTCCTATATATAAGTGTTTCAGGCATGTTACCAACTTTCGTACCAAGTGCCACGCGAAACTTAGCGCTTTGCAGACCGGTGATGAGGTTGTTGAATTCTAAAACTATGGGAAACTACTTGTGTAATCTAAGTACAATCTAAGCGTAATCTATGTGTAAACTATGTGTACACTAGCATGATCTACGTGTAATCTAAGTATGTGTTGTTCGAGAAACGAAATACGAAACGTAGCCTAGCGCCGAAGACGAGGCGGACGTGGCATGTCCGAAACATGGTGGATACGCCGCTGGTACTTCCTATATATAAGTGTTTCTGGCATGTTACCAAACCTTCATACCACGCGCTAAGCGAAGTTCATAGTTTTGTAGGCTCGGGTTGAAGTTGTGAATCTATTTGGTTAATCTATGTTGTGAGTAAAAGTGGTCTATGGTATTATTGATTTTATGATCTTGACAATACAATACAATCCCATTATATAGGGAATGAATACAGAATAATTATGGAAATAAACTCTATACAAATCAAGTCTAAATATACGATAATGCTAAGATCCTCCCGCAGTTTGATCGGGCGCGGAGCAGACGGTTAAACTGGATCTGAATGACTGGAACAACTCTCGAGATAATCCTTTAGTGAAGATGTCGGCGTACTGAGATGAGGACGGAACATGAAGAACCCGTATATGCCCCACACGAACCTTTTCACATACAAAATGTATATCAATCTCAACATGTTTCGTTCGTTGATGTTGAACAGGATTATTCGAGACATAAACGGTAGAGACGTTGTCATAATAGACCACCGAGGCGCGCTGTAATGGAACATTAAGCTCGAGAAGCAAGTTACGTAACCATGTTGCTTCAGCGACCGCATTAGCTACTCAACGATACTCAGCCTCAGCACTCGAACGAGAGACAATGGGCTGACGTTTAGAAGACCACGAAAGAAGATTATCACCCAAGAAGACACAATAGCCACTGGTGGAACGGTGTGAATCAGGACAACCGCCCCAATCGGCATCGGAGTAGGCAACAAGTGAATGTACAGTAGACTTGATTATCTGAATCCCATATGAAATTGTGCCCTGTAAGTAACGTATGATACGTTTCATAAAATTAAAATGCGGATCACATGGCTCATGCATGAACAAACACACCTGTTGAACAGCGTATGAGATATCGGGTCTGGTAAACGTCAAATATTGTAAAGCACCGGCTAAGCTTCTGTATAAAGTGGGGTCGTGGAAAAGAGCCCCTTCAGTAGCGCTAAGTTTGCACGACAAGTCCACAGGAGTAACACAGGGCTTACAAGAAGACATGTTAGCTCGGTCAATAATATCCTTTACATACTACGACTGGGAGAGAAATAAGCCACTGTTTTGATGTGTTACTTTAATGCCCAAAAAATGATGTAGCCGTCCCAAGTCTGTCATGGCAAACTCTCGTGAGAGTGAAGTAATAATTTCCTGTAAAAGAGCATCCGTGGATGCGGTGAGAATAATATCGTCCACGTATAGCGATAAATACGCGACGTGAGGGCCCTTGTTGTAAATGAACAAGGAAGTATCGCAGACACTGCTTCGAAACCCCTGTGATAGAATGTAAGTAGCAAAACGAGTGTACCAAGCTCGAGGGGCCTGTTTCAAACCGTATAAAGACTTCTTAAGTCGACACACAAAATTCAGGCACCATCTGTCCACAAAACTCGGGGGCTGATGCATAAATACCGTCTCCTGCAAATGCCCATGTAGAAAAGCATTCTTGACATCCAACTGATGGATTGGCCAAGAACGCGAAACGGCCAAAGATAAAACCGTATGTATTGTAGCCGGTTTAACAACCGGACTAAATGTGTCCTCACAATCAATCCCAACAATCTGAGACTTACCGTTAACCACCAAACGCACCTTATAGCGTTCTAAGGACCCGTCCGACTTATACTTATGGCGAAAAAGCCACATACAACGAATGATGGGTCGGTCAGTCGGACGTGGAACCAAATCTCATGTTTCATTTTCCTGCAATGCATTAAACTCGGCTTGCATGGCGTGTGTCTAATTAGGATCTGAGAAGGCTTTGGCATATGTAGTGGGTATAGGTGAGATGGTGGACGTGTGAAGGTTGAGTGGCGGATGAGGTTTTAGCGAGCCAGTTTTGGACCGAGTTGACATTGGGTGAACATTAGAGGATTGGGAATGCAGGTTGGTGGGAGCCGATGGTAAAGGGGCGGTGGGTTGGGCCGAAGGGCAGTGGGGCTGTGAATGAGCAGCCGAAGATGGTTGGGTTTGTAGTTGCGGACGGGGTCGACGGGAATAGGTAATGGGCTGGGTCGGTTTAGGTGGTTGTGGAGGGTCAGGCTGTGGGGCGGGCTGTGGTGTGGTGGGGATACTTGGGTTGGGTGAAAACGTAAAGGTTGGAGGCAATTGGTCATCGAGAAATTGGTAAGAAGTGGCCGAAGAAGGAATGGTGTATGGGAAGGTAGTCTCATCAAATGTAACGTGACGAGAAATATGAACCTTACCCGTGGTGGGATCGAAGCAACGGTATCCACGAAAATCCGGTGGGTAACCAAGGAAGATGCAACGAATGGCCCGGGTATGAAGTTTGTGGGGTTGAGTGGCCGACGTGTTTGGGTAACAGGCACACCCGAACACTCGTAAGTGATCATATGTGGGGTGGCGAAGGTAAAGGTTAAAAGTTGGGGTAAAAAAGTTTAGGCGTTTAGTAGGTAGGATGTTGTGAAGGTATGTGGCAGTGTGGAGAGCTTCCACCCAAAAAGAGGGAGGAAGGTTGGCGTGAATAAGGAGGGCACGTATGATGTCGTTTAAGCCACGAATCATACGTTCCGCACGACCGTTTTGGGACGAAGTTTGGGGACAAGAAAAACGGAAAAGTAGACCGTTTTGTTGAGCAAATGTTTTAAATGCGTTGTTATCGAATTCGCCTCCCAAATCACACTGAAAGGTTTTGATAAGACGGTTAAATTGGGTGTGGATAAGACGGTGAAATTTTACAAATGTTGGAAACGTTTCAGATTTAAATTTCAAAGGATAAACCCAAACAAAGTGTGAAAAATTATCAATAAGAACCATGTAATATTTATAGCCAGTTTTGCTCGGAACTGGTGAAGTCCACAAATCACAGTGAATAATGTCAAATGGTGCAAAAGTGTACGTATTGGAAGCATAAAAAGGCAAACGTTTACTATTCGAAAGTTGACAAGAGTTGCAAAACTTAGACCGATGGTCTTTATTACATGGAAAATTGAAAGTACGACTTAAAACATCTAAAACTTGGGCTCCTGGATGGCCGAGACGGTCATGCCAAGGTGCGGAAGTAGTGGTGAGGAAACAAGAAGCAGGCGGCAGTTGCGGTGCAGTGAATGGATATAAGTTCCCAGTGCTATTGTGGCGGGAGAGAATTCTTCCATTGCGAAGGTCCTTCAAAGAAAAACCAAACGGATCAAATTAAATGGAAACCCAATTATCACGTGTAAAACGTCTAACGGAAATAAGGTTTTTAATGATGTGGGGGCTGTATAGGATATTAGGTAAGATGTAGGTTCGGTTTGGAAGGGTGTAAAAGCCGGTCCCAGTTTTAAGAATTGGAATACATGCGCCATTACCGACCAAAAGTTTATTGCACGCAGTAGATGAAGAAGGGATTTGAATCATACCTGGGTTTTGAGTAGCATGTGCCTCGGCACCGGTGTCCATGTACCCAGTAGGGTCTTGAGCTTGCATTTGCATGGCTGAGAAAGCAGCACTTAAGTCAGACGGGCACAAGGCATTGAAGCCGTAAGGGGCAGTAGGCGTTGATGGCGGCGGTCCTGCAAGGCCGGTGTACTGGGGCGATGGCTGTTCCGCGTGGATGTTGGGCTGGGTTGGATATTCGTAACCAGTGAACTGTGATTGGCCCGAGGGCTGTTTGGACTGTGGGCTCGGCTGCCAAGCAGGCTGGGTGGGGTATGGGCAGGGCGGTGTGGCCCACCAGGCCCAGTTGGGGTAGGACTGCATTTGCTGAACCCAACCGGATGGTGCACGGGCTGACCCGCGTCCTCTTCCTCCTCGACCGGACCGACCCCTACCCCTCCCCCGTCCCCGTGAAGAATACTGATGTTGATACGGGTTTGGGTTCGGGTTGGGGTGGCTGTTGTGCGGCTGCTGTGAAGATGATGAAGACGTCTGATTCGGTTGTTGGGTGACGAGAACAGAAGAAGCCGCGGACTGCCGAGCGTCCATCCGAATAACTTCATCTTGTAACATTGTTCGAGCCGTATCCCAGTCAGCGTTATTTTGATGAATAAGCGAGGCCGTGGTATCATATTCTTGTGGGATTCCACGAACCAGTTGAAGGACGAGCCGAGATTCGGTGATAGGTTGATCCACATCTTCGAGTTGGTTGGCAAGATCGCTAAGGCGCTGACAATAGTCATCAATGGACGAACAGTGTGCAAGGGTGAGGTTGCAAAACCGAGTTTCCAAGGCGGCTGCACGTGCCTTCTTGTTGCTAAGAAAAGTCTTTTCAAGCTTGAGCCATGCAGCCCTAGCCGTAGAGACTTGTCCCAGCAAACGGGGAAGAAGATTGTCAGACACGTTGCTTAGAATCCATTGAAGGACTAGAGCATCGAGTTTGACCCAGAGAGGGTATTCGGGTTCAGTATCTTTGGGTGGGTCTGTGCCATCGATGTGAGCCAGCACCTTGTATGCGGTAGCGTGTAAACGGAAAAGTTTTACCCAGGAGGTGTAGGTGACGGTTTTGCCATCCAGAGTCCACAAAGTAGGTGTATTAGGTAGGTATATATAATACCTTTGAAATCATAAAGTAGGTGTATTAGGTAGGTGTAACAACCCTCGGTAAAACCAACACCCTTATAATAATTCCGACACCCTGTTATATGTTAAAATACCCTTATATATTTTATATTACACCCCGTATGTGAAAACCGAGCCTTAGTTATGTTATATATATATATATATTAAATCAAAAACATGAAATATAGGGCTGAGGCGGGCCGCGTAATACCTCACCCCAAGTTCACGCGGGCCGCATTAAGACTGAAGTTGACTCCGCTGAAACCTTTAGTTCAAGCGGGCCGCGTAAGGTCTATGCTTAGTTAACGCGGGCCGCGAGAAACCTATACACGCGAAGACACCAGATGCCGACACGTGTCGACATCGTGTCAAGTCTATTTGATGACCGGACTAAGCTACAGCGTTGACCGATGTTGACGCGGGCCGCGTAAAGGACCCTTGTGTTTTACGCGGGCCGCGACAGGACGAGATTTCACAACTATAAATAGCAGGCTTCGGATTTCACTTTCAATCGTTCATTCTTTCTTTCAATCTCGAAATTCTGTAGTAGAGACATAATATTTCGGGTATTATACCCCTAATTAGCGAGGTTCTGCTCCGTTGTAAGTATTATAACCCCGGTTTCATAATAGTTACGCTGCCCGATTGATTTAGGGTTCCGTAACAACTGTCGTGGTTCTGCCCGACGTAGTTGTTGGAATACCGTCTCGGGGAGGGTATCATTTATATTCTTTAAAGGGTTATGATACTAACTAATATATATTTGTATAAATTATAGATTATACCCAGGAAACCCTCACGCGAAGCCGAAGATAGCAATGTGAGTTGATCCACTTTTTGTAAATCTTTTGTTAAATGTTTTTACAAAACCTTAAATACTTTTCCATGCGAATAACAGTTATTGAGTATTTGTAAGCATACAATTATGATGAGTATGTTGGGGTTTTGTATACAAAATTTGTTACCACCTGGTCAAGGAGTAACATGTCCACAAGTCGGGTTCGACAGTACCATGGATGTTAATTGTGATGTCTTGTAAACAAATATAATTGCGGGATCGCCCTCAATACTGTTCACTGTGACTTTAAACTTGATTAAATTAGGATTCACTCACCAGTATTTCTTGCTGATAAAATGTTTTAAACACGTGTTTCAGGTAACTTAGTGTGAAGCCAATAAAAGCCAGCTGGACAGCACTGAAGGCTTGGAAAAGTGGCAATAAAGTTACCTAAAATAAAATAGATGTTTTTATTAAATAAAATAGGATTTATTCCTATGAAAACGTGTGTACTATGAACTTGGGTTTCATCCCATTTGTTTAATATTATAAAATATGGTGGTTTTACTCTGATAAACATTTCCTAACTACGGTCCTGATGTAAATTCCGCTGCAAGACTAAATAAAACTGATACCACCGAAACTGGCTCACGACCGCCCGTTCCCGGGACAGATAAGGGATCGGGGGTTGTGACAGAAGGTGGTATCAGAGCCTAGCCACTGGCTCAAGCCAAAGAAGTGTTCTGCTGACACTTAAATTTTAAATTCTATGTTAGGAAATAACTTATGTGATTATGTGTTTTATATTAATTGACTATTTGTTAGTTTACATTATGAGTAAGAGAAGAATTTCGGACATCTATCATAAACTAGATAGTTCACCAAAAGAAAAAGGAAGTTCATCTCAAACAAATTCCTCAAGATACTTAGCAGATACTGAGGAAGGAATATTTGTTCGTAAAGCACATTATGAAAATCCACTTACCCCTAGTAAAAGAAGTCGGATTCTTAGAAAAAGTCAAGAGAATATGAAAAAGTCTCAGGAAAACCAGAAAATAGGCAGTAACCCACCTTGGGAAGATAAATTAGACGAAAAATGGGCAAATCTCTACATGTTAGCCACTACAGCAGTAAATGTTAACTTATAGTTGAACCGCCAAACCAATATCAGCACCCATGCCACCTACGAGCTAGAAACTTTAAAAGAACTTCGTTCATTTGATAACAACCTAGTAAGAAGAAAGAGATAGAATAAACCTTACATAAAAATGCATATTGAGCATAATACTCCTATAACCTAGTTAGACTAAAATAAGTTACGGATGTATAACCAATAATATATCTCGAATTTCAGTTCTAGTTTGTAATAAATATATAAATCGCAATATTTCATTTTAAATCAATCTGTTCGTATAATTGTACTAGATATTCATTTATGATAAATAAACATTCGGATGAACAAGGTGACATATGAAGCATAATTTGAAGGTTAAGTCAATGTATGAGGAGAATATTTTTGGAAAACTATGCATGGGGTTCTAAAAATGTGTTCAATGTTTTTGAAACCTTATATATAATACCTTTGAAATCATAAAGTAGGTGTATTAGGTAGGTATATATTTAAAAAAAATTGTTTTAAAATCATGCGAGATAAATTTTGAAATTATGTATAAGGTTTTTGAAAAACATGAATGATGCTTTTCGAAATCATGCACTTGATAAGAAAATGTACTGTGTTAATATTGTTTTCAGACTATATGAAACATTTTGAAATTATGAAGGTTGTTTTTTAAAACATAGCCAATGTTTTTGAAATAACATAGACAATGCATTTGAATTTTTTTTTTCAAACTATATGAAATGTTTTGAGATCATGAAGATTGTTTTTGAAATACTCTTACTATGTATGTTGAAAAATCAAAACGTAATGGGTATGAGATTTGAAAATACCCTTAGTTATCTAACCAAGGATTTAAAGGCACAGATGTGTAGAAGCATGATTACTCATAATGTCACTTTATTTTCTGTACTTCGTATCTTAGAATGAAACGAGTACTTAGAATTTTCTATGGGAATCATGAGTAAACACAAGAATGGGAAATATTCACAAGAGTAGTTTGTAAGGAACATAGTTCCTTAATGTAGGTATCATAGGGAAATGCCATACACACATGTAACTACACTTGTATATCAGAATTGTGAACAACGATTTATTTATAAACAAAACAAATTGTTTCACATTACAAGAAAATAGAAGAACAAAAGCATAAGACAGCAACATCTTCTAGTCAGCCAACTGCTCATCCGTGGGTTGGATTTGCATTAGCAAGCTTTGGGCAATCCCTTAGGAAATGGCCCATCTCGCCACAGTTGTAGCAAGACCCTGGTGAGAAACGAGCTTGAGCAGGATTGTGGTCATCTTCCTTTGGAGCAACTGCAGCTCGGCAAACTCTTGCTGTATGACCTTTAAGTCCACAAATTTGGCATTTGCGGCACTTCACACTAGCGTGATGATGAAGGCTACATTGGTTGCACAAGGGTGCAGTTCCGTTGTATGGCTTCCTAGCAGGGGGTTGAGCTGGTTGGTTAGGGATGGCTTGACCATTGTGAGCGACCACGGCGAAGTTCTGAGAAGCCTTTCGCTTCTTTGACTTCTTAGGGGATCCAGTCTGTTCATCCATGGTCTTTGATTCCTTGATTGGTTTCTTGGTTGGTGGTGCTGTCACTTGGCTAGGTCCCGCTTGATTAGGTGTAACTGCTGTGGGTTTCCTGGAAGCCTTACGCTTCCTTGATTTTGGTGAAGGCTTGACCTCTGTCTCCTTTGGTGACTCTTGAGTGGCTTCATCCTGGAGACGATACATGGCAATGCCTAAATCCACAGTCTTCAGAATCACTTCGCCTAATCGCTGGGCAAATTTGGCTGTTCGCTCGGACATTTGACCGTTGCTGAGAGGAAGAGACATTCTAGAAGGAAATGAAAGACATAGGGAGAAACAGGTGAAAGGTTATCGGATAATCAAAACAGAATGACAATGCATAAGAATTTGCGATCATTTGTTTGTTACCTAAGGCAAACAAATGAGACGGTGACAAATCAAAGTAAACGGATCATATTAATGTATCACTGAAGACATGCTCGCCTATAAGTGAACACTCACCCCAAGAGTTCCCAGGTAAGAGTGACTGGTCCGATACTGCGGATTTGTACGAACACTCTAGCCTTCGACAGAAAACTCAGGGTACATGCATTCACTCTTCCAGTTTGCACGTGTTCACATTATAAGACCCAAACTTTGACGAGATTTTGAATTCAAAGGGGTTCAAAACCTTACAACAGAGGGTTCAAAACCTAGTAATCAATCATCCTAGAACAGATGATTAGTTTTCAAAGCGGTTTTGAAATTTGTGTTCTTGTTGTGGTTGTCGCCTAAGGATAGGTGACAGTATTGTTTTATGACTAAACGCAAGTAAACTCGCGTTAGGGTCCTAGGAAGGTTATAGACTAGGTCAAAGTATTACTAATAACCTAATTCCCAATAACCATGAGCTTTGATACCAACTTTTCTGTCACACCCCGACCACGTAAAACAACAAAACGTAGCGGAAACGTCGGGGAGTGTTGTAACAGAATCATTGTTTCATAACACATGGAAATTGAAATATTGTTTTATTGAATAAAAGAGTTAAAATGTCTTGACAATCAAAGAAATATAACATATATAACTAGTCTTGCATCTTTTATTGTCACTAAGGCCTAAGTCTGCCTAAGTGTATCTTGATAAATCCTATGCATCATATCCTGAAACACATGTGAAAATAGGTACGTCAGCATAAAAATGCCTGTGAGATACATAGGTTTTGTGAAAATAGAATTCATGACTTATGTTTAAGAAAATGTTTAGTCATGAACCTTGTAATTTGCTTTGTCTTGTAAATCATTTGAAAAGCAATAAGATCAGATGATATGTATAAATAAGAGAATAATGTATAGTTAAATGAATAACCAAGTAAAATGAGTTTGTATAAGATAAGTTGTTTTGTAAAACAATGTCTTGTGAAAAGTATGTTATTTGTATAAAATGTTATATGTCTTAAATTGAAATGATTCGAATAACGCTACGATATGTAATACCATACAAGCACTTATATATAGGAAGTACCAGTGGCGTATCCATCATGCTTGTATCATATTACACACGCCTCGTTACTTAAATCACTTACTCAAACCAAACCACCAAAGTAAAATGTTTATGTATAATCAAATGTCAAAATGTTTGTGTGAAAACCATGTCTAATGTCTATGTCTAATGTAAATCATGAATTTTGTATATCAATGTAAAAATGTTTATGTCTAATGTAAATCATGAAATGTGTATCCAAAATATCATGTATGGTAAGTGAAATATATCAACTCATCCATATGTAAAAATGCACAAAAATAAGGTATTGAAGTAAAACATGGTTTAAATCAAAGTTATGTTTTGTGGAACAAATGCATGCTATACTGATATAAACATCTATGCGGTATTGTAAAAATTCATACATCCAAGCCTTGCGACTGTAGAATAAACCCTAGCACAAAGTCTAAGGTCCACCTAGAAATGTATTCGGATTCGGTCATTCCTTCCAATCCAAACAAACCCGGGATTTCAGGAATGGGAGTTGTCAAGTCCTATGGTACCACTACCTACTACCGAGCGGCATGATCGGTGTTAATGAATGTACATTGTCCCATTTAAACAAACCAAATGTCATACCAAAATGTAAGCATGTGATGAATAATAAATGTACTAAGTATGCACACAATGGACATACATAGCATAGAATGTAATGTAAAATAATGTACTAAGTATGCACACAATGGGCGTACATAGCATGAAATGTAATGTAAAACAATGTACTAAGTATGCGCACAATGGGCGTACATAGCATGAAATGTAATGTAAAACAATGTACTAAGTATGCACACAGTGGGCATACATAGCATGAAATGTAATGTAAAACAATGTACTAATAGTGTACTAATAGTGTACTAATGAACATAGCAAGTATATGATTTGAAAACATGGAAAGCATGAAAGTAACAAGTAGGCACATGTGTTTCACCCCAAAACAATTTGAAAACGGTAAAAGAGGGGTCTATGTACTCACTTGAGATTTCTTAGTAGTCCTTGAGTAACAACCAAACAATGCTAGAGATCACGGATATCAAACGGCACCTAATATAGGTAACTATGTTAATATACCGGACCTATAATCGGAGGATTGGATAGTATGAGGTTTCGTAAACCAAATGAGTATTGGAACTCATATGATATGGTTTAACAAAGCCCACATGCTAAAATGAAACCTAACCTAAGTGCTTACGACCCATTACGACCCGTTTAGGTAGCTTATGCTACTTTAACGCGTCGTTTGCGCAAAACGCATTCTGAATGCCTAACTAGTCCTATGATAAGTAAAATATGCCTCAACATGTCGAATATTGTTACCAAATCAGTTTAGATACCAAAAGTTATGTTACATATGCTTAAAATGAATTTTGGCGTTCAAAGGGTATTTTGGTAATTTACCTAAGGCATATAAACTACCTATCATACAACTACTTAAACAAAGCGACCATAAGGTATAACCTCGGAAGGTTACTCCCTATATACTATGGTCACCTAATGTGTTTGGTCGGATCCTAATGATCGACAAAACGGGTCGGGTTCGAAAGTATAAGCGATTGATTAGATCGCTTACCCTTACGACCCTAGACAAGCACAAAACTAAAATTGACGAGCTAAGCATGTTGAAACATGCTTAACTAAGTTAGAAAACAAGTTTGGTATCAAAACAAACGGTTTTGATACCTATAAGTAGTTTGGTTACAAAATACGCAATAACACGCATTTTGGCCGAAACTACGACTCGTCACTGAGCCTAGATAACGTGGTAATCAGTAGGTATAGTCACTCGGGACTATAACCATCGTGATTACGCTCACGTTATGAAGTTCAAACGAACTTCGCATTGACCATAAACTGGTCAACGCAGAAAGTCAAAAAAGTTTGACTTTAACGCTAAAACGAATGAAAAGAACGAAAGAATACTTACAAAGGGTCCCCGAATGTCACACCCCGACTTTCCACGTGTCACCGGTGGGCCCGGTGGGGAGTATCGTGACGTAGTTGGCAACATAATAGTCAAACAACACAATATATATATATATATATATATATATATATGCACAGCGGAAGCAAAAGATAAATATATATTACAATCCGAATTTTAAAGTAATATCCAGTATTACAACGGAAAGTAAAGGATCCACAGGCGGATCTTAAAATATAAACATTTGTTCAACAGACTTTAGACGCCTAGAACTTGCAAGATTCCTTATTAGCGCCCTGAGCTTCCAGCCTATTACGTACTTGTACCTGTCACTTAGACTTTTGAAAATACGTCAGTTTTCACTGGTAAATACACTCAACTGACTCATTTGAAAAGAGTTTAAGAAAATTGATTTAGATGCACCAGGCACAACACATTTTGACACTTTGATTAAAATGCACAGAGGCAAAATTAATCTTTTATAACTTGGGACAATCATATTTATAATCTTGTATACAGATTTACATGTTCGTTGTACGTTCAGGGCCCGATGTAGAAACCGAGTCAGATTAACAGACACGCCACAAGTATAGGCCCACAAGAGAGTGAGATACCGTTATTACTTAAGCAACTGTCAGGTGTATGCCTACACCCCGTGCTTAAGATGTGGCCATTTTATAATACAATGATGTCAGGGATATCCGGGACATGGTCATTAACCCCTAAAGGCTTTTATTTCAAACAATACAGATTAAACCGGGTTACCTCAATAATTTAATCACAATCCGATTAAACATTCAATACCCGACCAAGCGGTATCATTATACCGTATCCCAAGCCCGTATAGGGAAAATAAGTTAAGAGTATTTACCTGAGCTAGCTCCTGTCTTAAGTAAGCGTAGGTACAATTTACCGGAAGGCTCTAGTCTGGAATGATGGTATAAATAACCAATTAGAATGCTAAGGGGTCTTCAATTAAGCCTAAGCTTAGACCGGTTAGTCTTAGAGAAATTTACGGTTCAAACGCATGATTAGGCGAAGACCGGATAGAATGTGATTTAGACCCAACAAGTTCAGAGACTTGCTTAACATGGGTCCTTTATGCACATTCTGGATTTTGAGATAAAACCGTTAAGGTTTGACCCGTTTAGGCTAGTTTATGTAAACTAGTTACATAAACCGAACCGAACGCGTAATAAGCGTAACGGGTAGTGATGAGAGCCATTTACAGGTTTCCTAAGTTAATATGCTTCATTTATGTTGTGACATCAGTAAGATGTCTTTCATTATGCCCGAAATGAATTTAATCACAAACTATGCCCCGTAGGGGTAGTTTGGTTATTTTAAAGGTTGTAAAAGAGTTTAAGTGTCAACCTGAGTTACAGGCCTGATGTAATCAGCAAACATACTCAATTTGCTAAGTTATATCAGTAGATTAAAGTATATAAGTGAAATTTATCAATTATAACCAAACTATGCCCCCGTAGGGGTATTTTGGTAATTTCACATAAGCCGAAAAGCTCAAAACTGACTTCTGAGTTTATCAACCTTTGCTTACTGTTAAAATATTATAATTTTCCTCAAATATCAGTAGGTATCACCCTTGGTATGTTTAAAATAATCTTAGTACATATTATGCGTTAAAAACGCTTAATTAGGCGATTAAAAGCCGTTTACGGGTTCGATACATAAAGCTGATATTTTTTCTATTCCAGAAGGCGTAAAATAATTTATTTATCATTTAAGATCAGTAGCAAAAGGTTTGGAGTCGTCTGGATATGTAAAACTCATTTTATGGCCCGTAAGGCAAAACCGACAATTACCGGATTAAGCCTACGACTATAAGTTATGCTCAGCCTAAAATTTATTAAAAATCTTTAAAAATCCCAAAATAATATATTACATCAGTGGGTAAAAGATTTGATATCAAAAAGTAGGCTTAACTAGGCTATACGCTAATTACGCCGTTTTATTAACATAAAGCTTTAATTTTACGCTAACGAGCATAACTCTTATTCTACACCTCAAACTGATGTCAAACTTTGCATACAAGTCTATATATTAGTAATTAAGGTTTATACTCTTTTACATTTTCAAAAATCACGTTTTAAGGTGAAAAGGGCATAATGGTCAACATATGAGCAATTAACGGAATCATGCGTATTAATCGGTTAACTAATGAACCATAGTGTATAATCACAGAGGGTTATACTAGCATGTAACCTGGTCCAAATGAAGCTCTTAGGTATTTCTAAATCATACCAAAACGGGTCAGAACTGAAAGTCAAAGTAAAAGTCAAACTATGCGACTTTCGGTTCCGAACCGGGTCTTTACAGAGAATTGTCGGGTTGAACATGTTTAGACATGTTCTTACACTAATTACTAAGTTATAACAATGATCCAACAGGTTGTATATGCTCTACATTGCTAATTATGCATAAATTAGATTTTAAGGATCCTGTTGACTTTTTCTTAACAAGTTTGACCCGACATTAGACCTAGTTAGAGTGGGAATCAGGGGGAACCCTTTTGAGGGTTTATTACCCACATAATTACCAACTTATAACTGCTTTTGATTCGACTAATCACTGGACCATTAGTGATTAATCCTAAAGTCAACCGTTAATTACGACGGTTTGACTTTTAAGCCATAACTAAGCTAAAACTTAATTTAGAAAGGTCAAGTATACTTAGAAGAGTCCTATGCACGAATTGTGAAGACTTGAGCCTGCCTTGGAGCTCCAAGAATGATCAGAAGTGCAAGAATGAAGGTGTGAAGAATGTTTGCAATCTTGGTCCTTTATATAGTGGTTTAATCACCACAAAATGTTGACACACAAGTCTAACATGGACCATGAATCATCAATACATGTCCCTAAGTGTTTAGGGGGTGCCTAGGGGCCAAGAAAGATGTGGAAAATCGGATAAAAATCGATTACAAGGGCAAGGGCAGACAAGAAACAAGAAAAATCGAATCAGACCACCCTTAGCGTGACGCGAAGGCCCCCCCCCCCTGGGGCTTAGCGTCGCGCGAGGCCCTCCTGCACAAGATCTTATACTTTTGATTTTTTATGCAATGGTCCTTGGCTCTTCAAACTTTGATTAGACATCATTTTCTTGCACTTTGAGCCCTCCAAATTGATGTTTAGGGGCCTTAAGACATATACCCATTTTGTTAAGTCCCCGGTTAACATTATTGTTACCCGGAAAGTCCTAACTTTCAACGTTGACGCTTTAACCCCTCACATACGAATTTGATCACAACTTGCTCATACAATAACGAAACTTTATGAAATTTATATCGTGCATTCTAGTGAGCATAATTAACCGTTACAAAGCTTCGGGTTTGTCAAAAGGTCACTCAGAGGTATAACTTAAACATGTTGACACATTTAACCCCTGTAGTTTGTAATCTCTCACTTTTAGCTTCGTATGATCCATGATTTATTCGTTTGAAGGTATGAGCATCTTGTAGGGTTAATGTATAATATATTTATTCACTGTTGACATTTAGGACTCGTATATTTACATACTTTCCATGATTGTCAACTTAAGTCCTTCGTTAATATTCTTTCACACGTTTAAACATATTACACGTGTCAACACATTATAGGACGTGAATTTTCGAGGTGTTACATCCTCACCCCCTTAAAATAAATCTCGACCTCGAGATTTGTTAAAGTAAAGGAAGTATTTTCTACCACATATTGGGCTTACTCTTCCTAGTACCTTTGAGCCTCTAAGGCACTCCAATTGACCTTTATAATAGGTACTTGTATCTTTTTGGAGTTTCTAATCCTGTCGATCCTTAATCGACACAGGTTGCTCATCATATTATAAATCTGCATATCATTATGTGATAATGCTTCTTGACTTATTGGCGAAACACATCCTTCAATTACTGATGTGCAATGTATTGCGAGCTCTGCCAAGATCTTTAAATTGGTTTTAGCTTAAAGGCTACTTGATCTTGATACATTCGATTTCCTTCGAATGATTCTATATATTCAGAGCTTAACTAGCCTGAAAATTTTAACAATTTGGCACTCCCTCCCTTAACAAGAATTCAGGAGGTTTGCTACTTTTATTAATCCTTGATTTTTCTGCCGAATACTGGCATCTTACAGATGATTATGAATTTGCGTGATCTTATTTGTTGTTTCTAATGCAACCTTCAGATCCTGATAAATGGACTTACCAATCTATTATCCAACCAATAGATGTTTAACATTCCATCTATACTAGGTCTTCAAGGGAGCAGCCTTGATACTTATATGACATCTATTATAGAAAAGCTTATCTTAAGGTGAGATGGTTATTCCAACCATTGCTCAAAATTAATCTTAAGAAATAGCTAGTCTTTACAGTTAGTCGAACAAATCGATGTTCCTGGGCAGCTGATGGCGATTCTTAATCGTTGCCTAATTAGGGTTGCGGTAAACAATGCCTTAGCAAAATGAACCGTCTTTCATAATTTACTATACCGAATTCTCAGGATATTGAGTTTGGCTTTATGAATCTATATCTTAAAACTTACTTAACCAGGGTTTTCGATTCTGCCAATAATGATATTAGTTGTCTTGGAGATTTCATAATAATGCAGCCCTAAATGGGATATTAAACTTAACTCTACCTGCCTCCCAGGGTTAAACAGGGTAATCTTAGGAGAAGATAATCAAGGTACAAGGAGGTTACAGAGATTTCCATATCTCAGGCTCCAGTTCACTCATCATTGCTTGTGTCAAATAAGTGACACATTTATGTTACTAGTCCACGAATTCCTTAATCGGGAATATTCACTTGGACAATTTCATTCCGGATATCTTCTTTGAATACTATTAGTTGACTTTAGTACCATATGATCATTGGGATATCTTTGTGGTTCCTTGCATTAAACCTCCAAACTGATCAGGCATGGAAGCAATCTATGGAACTTATTAAGATACACCAAATCCTCATATAGCGCTTTTGTCATACCATTTGTTATTCGAAATCAGTAGAGATCAAAGAGATATCAATTTCATATAATGATGTACTTTATCTATAGAGAGGGTACATTAGAATTTTCTACGGTTTACTATTGTAGTATCAATAGCATGCGTCGCATCATCAATGGCGCGATTGACTGTTGTCTTATCCGAGTTTATCATACTCGAGATTTAGTTCCTATTACCAGATGAATCATTTACTTAGTTGCAATCCAACATCTGCTATTCATCACCCTGATGGCCTTAACATATACTAACTATGGTTTCATCAAACTATACCGGCCAATAAGGCACTAATATTCTTAATGGACGTTATTTTTAAAAATATAACAATATCACTTAGCCTAGGTCACCAAAGACCATCGATGGCTTTTAAGGGTTGGACCTAGTCCATCACCTTTTTGACAGGGGATCAAAAGTCACATCTGTCTTTATTATTCTGATGAATTTGGACAGTTTGAAAGTTTGCCATAAGGGTATCAGAAAAGAGTGATTCCTAATAGATATAAAATATCAATCTAGGATTTGTTGGAGCATTTTCTAAAGTATCACCGGTCACTTTCTACCTCGCATTAAATGACCGGAGTCTTAATCAGGCGGAGACAACAGTTCTCAACATTTATCATTCATTATAGAATCATATGTGCCAGTATCAAATAAATTTCTGCATAAACTGCTTGATATGGAAAGGTACCTGTTATATAGTTATCATTCTGCACCATCTCTTAGGCATTCATCTGATTCCTAGGGCAGTTGGTCTTGATATGCCCCTTCTCGTTGCAACCATAACAGGTTGCATCTTTCAACTTCTTGCAATCCAGGGTTTTATGTTCCTTAGACTTGCAAATTCCACACGGCAGAGGTTGAGACTCAAATCTGCATTTCCCAAGATGGTATTTCCTACAGGTTTCGCACCTGGTCTTCTCTCCCGACTGCTGGCTGTCTCTCTTAAACCCGGAACTCTTCTTATCTTCAGAATTCCTCTTCCTATCGGAGCGATGAGAATTCTCATCCTCCCTTTTACGCTTTCCATCTTCAGAGGCTTTGGCAGCCTTGTTTCTGACCACATCGAGTGTTAGAGATAGCGACAGATCTGCCGCTGACCTGAATGTAGTAGGTCTTGAAGCCTTAACACTAGCTTTGATTTATGGGGCTAAACCCCCGATGAAGCGAGCAATTCTCTTGGGTTCTGGTGTTACTAGGTAAGGAACCTGTCTGGACAGGGTATTGAAATGGGTGAGGTATGCTTGACAATCTAAGTTTGTCATCACCAATGATAAGAAATCTGATTCGATTCTTTCGACCTCGTGTTGAGGGCAGTAGTTCTCCATAATGAGAGCAACAAACTGTTCCCATGACATGTTGTAAAGTGGGATCTTCCCAGTAGCTTGAATGAGAGCCTTCCACCACGCTAGCACCTCTCCCTTGAATGATTGGGATACATACTTCACTACATCCCTCTCAGCACAACCGCTGATATCGACAACTGTGTCCATTTCATCCAACCAGACCATACAATCAATTGCCCCTTTCTCCCCAGTGAAATCCCGGGGTTTGCAGGAAACAAAATATTTGTAGGTACAGGACTTGGTACGCGGTTCATTATCGAACACTATCCTCTTGGATGGAACACTGTGTTCGTTAGATGAATGTCGATCGTCATTCTTCTTGGGTTCCTCTTTCTTAGAGGGCGGCTTGTTATGCGGCTCTGAAGGAGTTTTAGGGACAGACTTAGAGTGGGGTACAGATGAGGCTTTACTATGTGTCTCACTGTACTCCTTAAATTGCTCCTCTACAGCTTTAGATACAGCTGTATCAATCAGTGAGCGAAGCTCTCCTTTGGTTATGTTAATCCTCTCATCATCGCGGTTTTCCAAAGGATGACTGTTCTCTTCCTCTGACCTAGCCATGTAGCTTTAATTGCTACATAAAAATTAAACAAGGACAAGGTTTATACGGAAGTTTATACAGTCTTATCATTTTAAACGATTTATTAACCATGGTAATATAAACCATATTGGTTAATTTGTTAGTTACATTTATTTAGCATTTTTATTATAATTTATCCTAGTTATAAAACATTAAGGATATTAAAGTGGCGCAAAGGCCTAGTCACATGGACAGTTTTAAATTTACAAGCCATGATTTCAGAGAATCAAGGCATTAAGGTTTTAATAATAGCACAAATGGCCTAGTCGCGTAGACAAGTTTAATTTGTAAGACATGATTTCAGAGAATCGAGGCATTAAGGTTTGAATTAAAGTTCATTACCTTTTCTTGACAGGGAGTTGTAAGCTACCACCGTCTTTAGTCTCATAGGACATTAACTATAGCCCATAGGCATTTCCCTTTTAAGGGATGTTTATAATATGATCATCTTCATTTGATGATAGTAGTCAGGATCGCATTGATCATACAGACTAATAGGCTTGAGCATAGCTCACCACCATAGACAAGGAATCATAAAGATCAAATGTCAATGTCTCAAATGGACAATACATTATAGCCCGTAGGCATTATTTTACCATTGTATGGTCAAAATATGATCATCTTAATTGATGATCTAAACCCATGATTCAGAGATCATTAAGTTAGGTTAGGGATCTTTTAAAGAATCCATATATAAAAATGACGTGTGTGATTTTAACGAATCACGTCTTGCCAGGAGTGTTAACATATTTACAGATGTTAATAGGGATTCGAATCTTTTAAACAGGTCTTACCATCATGGCCCGGCCTTAAAATGACCCGAAGGCTAGGTTTCACTCTCAAGATTCTTATTAACGTTTAACGCAGAACAATCCTAACTTGAGGTGTTAAATATGGATCTGAATCTAATTATGGAACTACCATCTTGGCCCGGTATTAAAATGACACGTGGCTAGGTCTTGTCCTTTTTAGATTTTGCCATTTTATTATAATGGTAGATCTTATAATATAGGAATGATATTTTAAACATAATCGTTCCTTTAAAATTTAAACAAGTATATAGTTGCCCTAAACGGGACTTCTAATAAAAAAATGACTTGCCCATGCAAAGGCTAATCAGAAAAATAATCAAGGAAGTAATTAAAAGACAATGAAACGAATTGGAATTTGTCCTATGTTCTTGTCTAGACTCAAGAATGTGCAACTGTGTAACTGAGATTAACCGCAATAGGCTAGCGTTTAATTCACTCAGTGTTGGCTCTGATACCAACCTGTCACACCCCGACTTTCCACGTGTCACCGGTGGGCCCGGTGGGGAGTATCGTGACGTAGTTGGCAACATAATAGTCAAACAACACAATATATATATATGCACAGCGGAAGCAAAAGATAAATATATATTACAATCCGAATTTTAAAGTAATATCCAGTATTACAACGGAAAGTAAAGGATCCACAGGCGGATCTTAAAATATAAACATTTGTTCAACAGACTTTAGACGCCTAGAACTTGCAAGATTCCTTATTAGCGCCCTGAGCTTCCAGCCTATTACGTACTTGTACCTGTCACTTAGACTTTTGAAAATACGTCAGTTTTCACTGGTAAATACACTCAACTGACTCATTTGAAAAGAGTTTAAGAAAATTGATTTAGATGCACCAGGCACAACACATTTTGACACTTTGATTAAAATGCACAGAGGCAAAATTAATCTTTTATAACTTGGGACAATCATATTTATAATCTTGTATACAGATTTACATGTTCGTTGTACGTTCAGGGCCCGATGTAGAAACCGAGTCAGATTAACAGACACGCCACAAGTATAGGCCCACAAGAGAGTGAGATACCGTTATTACTTAAGCAACTGTCAGGTGTATGCCTACACCCCGTGCTTAAGACGTGGCCATTTTATAATACAATGATGTCAGGGATATCCGGGACATGGTCATTAACCCCTAAAGGCTTTTATTTCAAACAATACAGATTAAACCGGGTTACCTCAATAATTTAATCACAATCCGATTAAACATTCAATACCCGACCAAGCGGTATCATTATACCGTATCCCAAGCCCGTATAGGGAAAATAAGTTAAGAGTATTTACCTGAGCTAGCTCCTGTCTTAAGTAAGCGTAGGTACAATTTACCGGAAGGCTCTAGTCTGGAATGATGGTATAAATAACCAATTAGAATGCTAAGGGGTCTTCAATTAAGCCTAAGCTTAGACCGGTTAGTCTTAGAGAAATTTACGGTTCAAACGCATGATTAGGCGAAGACCGGATAGAATGTGATTTAGACCCAACAAGTTCAGAGACTTGCTTAACATGGGTCCTTTATGCACATTCTGGATTTTGAGATAAAACCGTTAAGGTTTGACCCGTTTAGGCTAGTTTATGTAAACTAGTTACATAAACCGAACCGAACGCGTAATAAGCGTAACGGGTAGTGATGAGAGCCATTTACAGGTTTCCTAAGTTAATATGCTTCATTTATGTTGTGACATCAGTAAGATGTCTTTCATTATGCCCGAAATGAATTTAATCACAAACTATGCCCCGTAGGGGTAGTTTGGTTATTTTAAAGGTTGTAAAAGAGTTTAAGTGTCAACCTGAGTTACAGGCCTGATGTAATCAGCAAACATACTCAATTTGCTAAGTTATATCAGTAGATTAAAGTATATAAGTTAAATTTATCAATTATAACCAAACTATGCCCCCGTAGGGGTATTTTGGTAATTTCACATAAGCCGAAAAGCTCAAAACTGACTTCTGAGTTTATCAACCTTTGCTTACTGTTAAAATATTATAATTTGCCTCAAATATCAGTAGGTATCACCCTTGGTATGTTTAAAATAATCTTAGTACATATTATGCGTTAAAAACGCTTAATTAGGCGATTAAAAGCCGTTTACGGGTTCGATACATAAAGCTGATATTTTTTCTATTCCAGAAGGCGTAAAATAATTTATTTATCATTTAAGATCAGTTGCAAAAGGTTTGGAGTCGTCTGGATATGTAAAACTCATTTTATGGCCCGTAAGGCAAAACCGACAATTACCGGATTAAGCCTACGATTATAAGTTATGCTCAGCCTAAAATTTATTAAAAATCTTTAAAAATCCCAAAATAATATATTACATCAGTGGGTAAAATATTTGATATCAAAAAGTAGGCTTAACTAGGCTATACGCTAATTACGCCGTTTTATTAACATAAAGCTTTAATTTTACGCTAACGAGCATAACTCTTATTCTACACCTCAAACTGATGTCAAACTTTGCATACAAGTCTATATATTAGTAATTAAGGTTTATACTCTTTTACATTTTCAAAAATCACGTTTTAAGGTGAAAAGGGCATAATGGTCAACATATGAGCAATTAACGGAATCATGCGTATTAATCGGTTAACTAATGAACCATAGTGTATAATCACAGAGGGTTATACTAGCATGTAACCTGGTCCAAATGAAGCTCTTAGGTATTTCTAAATCATACCAAAACGGGTCAGAACTGAAAGTCAAAGTAAAAGTCAAACTATGCGACTTTCGGTTCCGAACCGGGTCTTTACAGAGAATTGTCGGGTTGAACATGTTTAGACATGTTCTTACACTAATTACTAAGTTATAACAATGATCCAACAGGTTGTATATGCTCTACATTGCTAATTATGCATAAATTAGATTTTAAGGATCCTGTTGACTTTTTCTTAACAAGTTTGACCCGACATTAGACCTAGTTAGAGTGGGAATCAGGGGGAACCCTTTTGAGGGTTTATTACCCACATAATTACCAACTTATAACTGCTTTTGATTCGACTAATCACTGGACCATTAGTGATTAATCCTAAAGTCAACCGTTAATTACGACGGTTTGACTTTTAAGCCATAACTAAGCTAAAACTTAATTTAGAAAGGTCAAGTATACTTAGAAGAGTCCTATGCACGAATTGTGAAGACTTGAGCCTGCCTTGGAGCTCCAAGAATGATCAGAAGTGCAAGAATGAAGGTGTGAAGAATGTTTGCAATCTTGGTCCTTTATATAGTGGTTTAATCACCACAAAATGTTGACACACAAGTCTAACATGGACCATGAATCATCAACACATGTCCCTAAGTGTTTAGGGGGTGCCTAGGGGCCAAGAAAGATGTGGAAAATCGGATAAAAATCGATTACAAGGGTAAGGGCTGACAAGAAACAAGAAAAATCGAATCAGACCACCCTTAGCGTGACGCGAAGGCCCCCCCTGGGGCTTAGCGTCGCGCGAGGCCCTCCTGCACAAGATCTTATACTTTTGATTTTTTATGCAATGGTCCTTGGCTCTTCAAACTTTGATTAGACATCATTTTCTTGCACTTTGAGCCCTCCAAATTGATGTTTAGGGGCCTTAAGACATATACCCATTTTGTTAAGTCCCCGGTTAACATTATTGTTACCCGAAAAGTCCTAACTTTCAACGTTGACGCTTTAACCCCTCACATACGAATTTGATCACAACTTGCTCATACGATAACGAAACTTTATGAAATTTATATCGTGCATTCTAGTGAGCATAATTAACCGTTACAAAGCTTCGGGTTTGTCAAAAGGTCACTCAGAGGTATAACTTAAACATGTTGAAACATTTAACCCCTGTAGTTTGTAATCTCTCACTTTTAGCTTCGTATGATCCATGATTTATTCGTTTGAAGGTATGAGCATCTTGTAGGGTTAATGTATAATATATTTATTCACTGTTGACATTTAGGACTCGTATATTTACATACTTTCCATGATTGTCAACTTAAGTCCTTCGTTAATATTCTTTCACACGTTTAAACATATTACACGTGTCAACACATTATAGGACGTGAATTTTCGAGGTGTTACACCGAAAGCTTTGATCTCCAAGTAATCTCATGTAGGAAGTGTATGAACACAACCACTTAGAGAAAAAATCAGATTTCAAGTGGGTTTTGAGTTGTGAATCAAGGGGTATTTATAGGATTCTTGGAACCGTTAGGATCGTTTATCGAATAACGTGCTTTGATCTTGTCCCTACACTTGTTGGTAAGCTTATGTACATCATATTGGCCCCCCATAAGCAGGAAACAACACTTGGAATTGAGGTGGGAGTGCTTAACAGCTGTTAAATTCAGTTAATCTGGTCTGGGAGACTGACGCGGGCCGCGTAAGGATACACACAAGACTTACGCGGGCCGCCTGGCCTTGTCTGATAAGAACCAACTTTGCCATATTGACAGTTTCAGTCCCTGGTGGTGTTTAAGGCCATTCCTGACACTTCTAAGGCCCGTAAAGCCAACTTTAAGGCCCTAAAATGATGCCTAAACATTGTGGACATGAAACATGCTCAAAAATATGTCGGATGTTGGTTCGTTTGATCGTACGATCGCGATGTTCGCCTAATTACGACGGAATGCGCATAAGCGCGAAAAACGATCCAAATTGCGTGACGAATGGATTTTTCTTATGCCAAACACTAAAATAAAATATTTTAGTGCTTACATAAATTTTTGGATGTCCGAATGTATTCAGAACGTAAGTTATGCGCGAAAGTGCAAACTTGTGCACTTTTTGACGCTTTTAGTCCCTGAATGACCCAAAAGTTTATTTTAGCACACCGAACCCCTCAAAGCCTATTTCTAAGCTATGTAAAGGATATTTATGGTATGTTTAACTTATGGTCATGTTCCGGAATGTCTGTTACAGTTCAAATTGGCATACTTTCGCAGTTTGTCAACTTTTGTCCCTGTAAGCGATTTAACTCGATTTTGCCATACCAAAGCCTTCAAAACTTATTTCTAAGTTATGTAAAGGTTATTTAAGGAATGTTAAGCCTATTTCACTATTCCGGTGTGTTCGTTGCATTAAACGGGTTATATTTACGCATCAGTGCGCGTATAACCTTCCAGAAAGCGATTTAAAGCTTGAAATCGAACAAGAATTGATATGTGCAAAGGATACACATATTTATACAAATCCCAAGTATGAAATACAATATTTCATTGATACAGTATTTGTTTGATGGCCGTGGAGGCACATGTGTCACAGTCTCCCCTACTTTAGGAAATTTCGTCCCGAAATTTTATTTAGAGGAAACTTGTGAGAGTTTAAAATATGAAGTTGAAAAGATCGAACAACATTGGTTAGGGTTCTGAACTTCTAGTAACTTTAATAACATCATGCTTGCAATGTAAGAGGGATACTTATATACAAGTATATGAAGCGTCATTGGTGTGTCCACCGTACCTCCATTACATCGTTCTCATTTTGTTATTGTTGTCACTATCGGTTCTTACACATAATAAATCTTACTGGGTTTCTGTGCACTAAATTTCATAATTATGTACGCGTCCATAATTAGACAATTCCTTGCATAGTTCACACAGTCTATTTTATAATGTGTAGGGGAAAACCAAATGAACAAACCTGTGATGAGTGTGACTAGACCACCATGGGGTCCCTTTTATTAAATCAATAAATGATTTTAATAGACAACCAAGGAGTCTTTTCAGCTTATATCATCACATGTCATTCTTAACCAGATTTTTGAATCAATCTTTTTTACTAGACCCCTAAAAAGGTCTCTTATGAATCATGGAGTGGTACTATAAAATCCAAGGGTCTTAACTATTACATAGAAGCCCATTAAGGATTTAAGGTAGTACCTTTTTGAATATCCTACTACGAATCCCTCATATGAAGATATGAAAGATTCTACGAGGATTTGGATAACGAATATCCAGAGTATACAAAAAAACACAAAATGCAGAAAAGAAAACACAAGATGCATATACACATAGTCATGTAACCACAAAGATTGTTTATCTAGATCTTTAATTTGTTAATTTGTTTTGCTAACAGAGCACATGTATTTAAAGCACACTAGGAATCCATCTCGTGGATTTCATTTGGTACTTTAAACATTATCAAGAATCTAACTATAAAGATAGAAAGATTTTTTTTAAAAGAAAAATTCGATTTCGATTATAAGGAACCGAAATGTTCGAATTTAGGTACATAAGGAATCCAATTAAGGACTCTGATTTGAATGATAATCATCCACAAGGGTCTAAATGTGAAGATAAAAAAAATCCCATATGGATTTTAGAAGTTGAAGATGTTTTGAAACCTTGCACTGGATGTGTTTATGTCAAAACATGAAGTAAAAATGCTTATGAAGTTGAGATGCTAGATATGCCAAGGTGACATATGAAGCATAATTTGAAGGTTAAGTCAATGTATGAGGAGAATATTTTTGGAAAACTATGCATGGGGTTCTAAAAATGTGTTCAATGTTTTTGAAACCTTATATATAATACCTTTGAAATCATAAAGTAGGTGTATTAGGTAGGTATATATTTAAAAAAAATTGTTTTAAAATCATGCGAGATAAATTTTGAAATTATGTATAAGGTTTTTGAAAAACATGAATGATGCTTTTCGAAATCATGCACTTGATAAGAAAATGTACTGTGTTAATATTGTTTTCAGACTATATGAAACATTTTGAAATTATGAAGGTTGTTTTTTAAAACATAGCCAATGTTTTTGAAATAACATAGACAATGCATTTGAATTTTTTTTTTCAAACTATATGAAATGTTTTGAGATCATGAAGATTGTTTTTGAAATACTCTTACTATGTATGTTGAAAAATCAAAACGTAATGGGTATGAGATTTGAAAATACCCTTAGTTATCTAACCAAGGATTTAAAGGCACAGATGTGTAGAAGCATGATTACTCATAATGTCACTTTATTTTCTGTACTTCGTATCTTAGAATGAAACGAGTACTTAGAATTTTCTATGGGAATCATGAGTAAACACAAGAATGGGAAATATTCACAAGAGTAGTTTGTAAGGAACATAGTTCCTTAATGTAGGTATCATAGGGAAATGCCATACACACATGTAACTACACTTGTATATCAGAATTGTGAACAACGATTTATTTATAAACAAAACAGATTGTTTCACATTACAAGAAAATAGAAGAACAAAAGCATAAGACAGCAACATCTTCTAGTCAGCCAACTGCTCATCCGTGGGTTGGATTTGCATTAGCAAGCTTTGGGCAATCCCTTAGGAAATGGCCCATCTCGCCACAGTTGTAGCAAGACCCTGGTGAGAAACGAGCTTGAGCAGGATTGTGGTCAGCTTGCTTTGGAGCAACTGCAACTCGGCAAACTCTTGCTGTATGACCTTTAAGTCCACAAATTTTGCATTTGCGGCACTTCACACTAGCGTGATGATGAAGGCTACATTGGTTGCTCAAGGGTGCAGTTCCGTTGTATGGCTTCCTAGCAGGGGGTTGAGCTGGTTGGTTAGGGATGGCTTGACCATTGTGAGCGACCACGGCGAAGTTCTGAGAAGCCTTTCGCTTCTTTGACTTCTTAGGGGATCCAGTCTGTTCATCCATGGTCTTTGATTCCTTGATAGGTTTCTTGGTTGGTGGTGCTGTCACTTGGCTAGGTCCCGCTTGATTAGGTGTAACTGCTGTGGGTTTCCTGGAAGCCTTACGCTTCCTTGATTTTGGTGAAGGCTTGACCTCTGTCTCCTTTGGTGACTCTTGAGTGGCTTCATCCTGGAGACGATACATGGCAATGCCTAAATCCACAGTCTTCAGAATCACTTCGCCTAATCGCTGGGCAAATTTGGCGGTTCGCTCGGACATTTGACCGTTGCTGAGAGGAAGAGACATTCTAGAAGGAAATGAAAGACATAGGGAGAAACAGGTGAAAGGTTATTGGATAATCCAAACAGAATGACAATGCATAAGAATTTGCGATCATTTGTTTGTTACCTAAGGCAAACAAATGAGACGGTGACACTCTAGCCTTCGACAGAAAACTCAGGGTACATGCATTCACTCTTCCAGTTTGCACGTGTTCACATTATAAGACCCAAACTTTGACGAGATTTTGAACTCAAAGGGGTTCAAAACCTTACAACAGAGGGTTCAAAACCTAGTAATCAATCATCCTAGAACAGATGATTAGTTTTCAAAGCGGTTTTGAAATTTGTGTTCTTGTTGTGGTTGTCGCCTAAGGATAGGTGACAGTATTGTTTTATGACTAAACGCAAGTAAACTCGCGTTAGGGTCCTAGGAAGGTTATAGACTAGGTCAAAGTATTACTAATAACCTAATTCCCAATAACCATGAGCTTTGATACCAACTTTTCTGTCACACCCCGACCACGTAAAACAACAAAACGTGGCGGAAACGTCGGGGAGTGTTGTAACAGAATCATTGTTTCATAACACATGGAAATTGAAATATTGTTTTATTGAATAAAAGAGTTAAAATGTCTTGACAATCAAAGAAATATAACATAAATAACTAGTCTTGCATCTTTTATTGTCACTAAGGCCCAAGTCCGCCTAAGTGTATCTTGATAAATCCTATGCATCATATCCTGAAACACATGTGAAAATAGGTACGTCAGCATAAAAATGCCTGTGAGATACATAGGTTTTGTGAAAATAGAATTCAAGACTTATGTTTAAGAAAATGTTTAGTCATGAACCTTGTAATTTGCTTTGTCTTGTAAATCATTTGAAAAGCAATAAGATCAGATGATATGTATAAATAAGAGAATAATGTATAGTTAAATGAATAACCAAGTAAAATGAGTTTGTATAAGATAAGTTGTTTTGTAAAACAATGTCTTGTGAAAAGTATGTTATTTGTATAAAATGTTATATGTCTTAAATTGAAATGATTCGAATAACGCTACGATATGTAATACCATACAAGCACTTATATATAGGAAGTACCAGCGGCGTATCCACCATGCTTGTATCATATTACACACGCCTCGTTACTTAAATCACTTACTCAAACCAAACCACCAAAGTAAAATGTTTATGTATAATCAAATGTCAAAATGTTTGTGTGAAAACCATGTCTAATGTCTATGTCTAATGTAAATCATGAATTTTGTATATCAATGTAAAAATGTTTATGTCTAATGTAAATCATGAAATGTGTATCCAAAATATCATGTATGGTAAGTGAAATATATCAACTCATCCATATGTAAAAATGCACAAAAATAAGGTATTGAAGTAAAACATGGTTTAAATCAAAGTTATGTTTTGTGGAACAAATGCATGCTATACTGATATAAACATCTATGCGGTATTGTAAAAATTCATACATCCAAGCCTTGCGACTGTAGAATAAACCCTAGCACAAAGTCTAAGGTCCACCTAGAAATGTATTCGGATTCGGTCATTCCTTCCAATCCAAACAAACCCGGGATTTCAGGAATGGGAGTTGTCAAGTCCTATGGTACCACTACCTACTACCGAGCGGCATGATCGGTGTTAATGAATGTACATTGTCCCATTTAAACAAACCAAATGTCATACCAAAATGTAAGCATGTGATGAATAATAAATGTACTAAGTATGCACACAATGGACATACATAGCATAGAATGTAATGTAAAATAATGTACTAAGTATGCACACAATGGGCGTACATAGCATGAAATGTAATGTAAAACAATGTACTAAGTATGCACACAATGGACATACATAGCATGAAATGTAATGTAAAACAATGTACTAAGTATGCGCACAATGGGCGTACATAGCATGAAATGTAATGTAAAACAATGTACTAAGTATGCACACAGTGGGCATACATAGCATGAAATGTAATGTAAAACAATGTACTAATAGTGTACTAATGAACATAGCAAGTATATGATTTGAAAACATGGAAAGCATGAAAGTAACAAGTAGGCACATGTCTTTCACCCCAAAACAATTTGAAAACGGTAAAAGAGGGGTCTATGTACTCACTTGAGATTTCTTAGTAGTCCTTGAGTAACAACCAAACAATGCTAGAGATCACGGATATCAAACGGCACCTAATATAGGTAACTATGTTAATATACCGGACCTATAATCGGAGGATTGGATAGTATGAGGTTTCGTAAACCAAATGAGTATTGGAACTCATATGATATGGTTTAACAAAGCCCACATGCTAAAATGAAACCTAACCTAAGTGCTTACGACCCATTACGACCCGTTTAGGTAGCTTATGCTACTTTAACGCGTCGTTTGCGCAAAACGCATTCTGAATGCCTAACTAGTCCTATGATAAGTAAAATATGCCTCAACATGTCGAATATTGTTACCAAATCAGTTTAGATACCAAAAGTTATGTTACATATGCTTAAAATGAATTTTGGCGTTCAAAGGGTATTTTGGTAATTTACCTAAGGCATATAAACTACCTATCATACAACTACTTAAACAAAGCGACCATAAGGTATAACCTCGGAAGGTTACTCCCTATATACTATGGTCACCTAATGTGTTTGGTCGGATCCTAATGATCGACAAAACGGGTCGGGTTCGAAAGTATAAGCGATTGATTAGATCGCTTACCCTTACGACCCTAGACAAGCACAAAACTAAAAGTGACGAGCTAAGCATGTTGAAACATGCTTAACTAAGTTAGAAAACAAGTTTGGTATCAAAACAAACGGTTTTGATACCTATAAATAGTTTGGTTACAAAATACGCAATAACACGCATTTTGGCCGAAACTACGACTCGTCACTGAGCCTAGATAACGTGGTAATCAGTAGGTATAGTCACTAGGGACTATAACCATCGTGATTACGCTCACGTTATGAAGTTCAAACGAACTTCGCATTGACCATAAACTGGTCAACGCAGAAAGTCAAAAAAAGTTTGACTTTAACGCTGTCACGACCCCCGATCCGGTTTGACCCGTTTCAGGAGCCGCGGGACAGAAATCCAGTGGTATTTAATTAACAGCGGAAGTTTCTTCAGGATCCAGTGGGATAAAACCCGGTAATTTACAATCTTGAGATTTCACGGAGAAATCTTTTATTTTACAAAACATGTTTCTTTATTTTATACTTAGCCATTTCCTTAAGCTTGTAGTGCTTCTCGGCACTTTTCCGGGTTCACAACAGATCACCTGAAACATGTTTGAAAAAGGTTTTGTCAGCGGAAAATACTGAGTGAATCATTCTTTTTACTAAAATGACTCATTTGTTATAATTTACAGTATTAAGAGAGATTACAATGTTTCAGATATCAAACCAACTACCCACAATATTTGTCACTCGACCCATTGGCCCATTCGTCCAATGGTGTCTGTGACTATGGTCATATCACCCCTTGGCTAACTCGTTGTCCAATGGTGAAGATTATCAAGTAATGTATACAAAACCCCACATACCGGCTGTAATTTGGTGATTACATAAACTTAATCACTGTAATTATAACCTTTGAAAATAAACATGATTTTGTAAACAAATTTGATAAAAAGAGAATGACTCACGTTGCAGATTTAATTGAGCAGAGCCTAGCCTACTGATTAGCCTTTTAACCTAAATTAATAACAAGCACACAATTCAGTTAGTAACTTAATACAGCATTTACGATAACTCACTAGATTAAAACCTTCACAACGAATGACAAAGTGCGATACTTAAACATCCATCGAATTAACGTCGAATGACAAAGCATAAACCCTAATGTGGGCAGCACTTAAACATCCATTGGATAGTTTAATCGATCGGACATTGAATCGTATCAGCGATCGAGTTATTACCCTGAATTGCGGCAGCACTTCGTGAATCGTGTGTGTGTTGTGGGACTGTTTATACTATAACTCAACGTACAATTCAAATTTGAACGTCGAACGAACACTCAATTGCATGAAACAGACTGTTCTATTTATACTTGAAAAACCGTCCCCTCGCGCCACGCGAAAGGTTCCCTTACGCGCGTCGCGTGGCGCGAGAGACCCTAGTCTACCATAGGCTTGCTTTGTGTCCCAGTAGCTCAGCTGAGTTGGCCGTTCGATCAATTTCGCAATACACGTAAAACTGTGTGGATATTACCGATTAGGTTTTACCCCCCCCCTGAGTTTTAGGGGCCCTGATCCTGATCCTGATTCCGATTATTTTGAAAATTTTAGGGTTTGTGCAGAATCACTTGGGTGTCTCAATTAGGGTTTTCTATTGAATAAAATAATAAAATAAATAGGACTTTTAATGAGAGTTGTTACATTCTCCCCACCTTAATAAAATCTCGTCCTCGAGATTTATTGGAATAAGTGAGGATACTTTCGCTTCATTTCTGATTCCAGCTCCCAAGTGTATTCAGCTCCTCTCTTTGAATCCCATTTTACTTTAACTAGCACTAATCATTTGTGCTTGAGAAACTTCACTTTTCTGTCTTCTATCTGAAGAGGTTTCTCAACAAATTTTAACTTTTTGTTTACCTCTATATCTTGAAGAGGTACTACCAAAGATTCGTCTGATAGACATTTCTTGAGATTGGATACATGAAATACATCATGTACTCCAGATAATTCTTCTGGTAGTTGTAAACGATAAGCAACTGGTCCTATACGTTGAATCACTGGAAATGGTCCTACGTATCTTGGACTTAGCTTTCCTTTCTTACCAAATCTAACCACTCCTTTCCAAGGAGAAACTTTCAACATTACTCTGTCTCCAACTTGAAATTCTAATGGCTTGCATCTATTGTCTGCATAACTCTTCTGGCGATCTCGAGCAGTCTTCAACTTTTCCTTGATTTGAGTAATCTTGTCGGTCGTTTCTTGCACTATTTCAGGACCTGACAATTTACTATCTCCTATTTCTGCCCAACAAACTGGAGTTCTGCACTTTCTTCCATACAGTGCTTCAAATGGGGCAGTTTCAATACTTGAATGATAACTATTGTTATAGGAGAATTCAATTAAAGGTAAATGGTCGTCCCAATTTCCACCAAAATCTATCACACATGCTCTGAGCATGTCTTCTAGTGTCTGGATCGTCCTTTCACTTTGTCCATCTGTTTGAGGATGATATGCAGTGCTTAAATTTAGTCGAGTTCCCATAGCTTCTTGGAAACTTTTCCAGAAATGAGAAGTGAAACGACTATCTCTATCTGATACAATGGAGAGTGGGACTCCATGTAGAGATACGACTTCATCTACATATAACTTTGCCAATCTTTCCACACTAAAGGTTTCTTTCATTGGTAGAAAGTGAGCAGATTTGGTTAATCGATCCACAATTACCCAAATCGTGTCATTACCTTTTCTGGTTTTGGGTAATTTAGTAACAAAATCCATTGTTATGAGTTCCCATTTCCATACTGGCATTTCTAATTGTTGGAGTAGACCTGAAGGTTTCTGATGTTCTGCCTTAACTTGTGAACAAGTAAGACACTTAGAAACATATCTAGCTATATCCTTTTTCATGCCTATCCACCAGAAATTCTTTCTTAAATATTGGTACATCTTATTGTTTCCAGGGTGTATGGTAAACCTAGATTTATGAGCTTCCTCTAAAATCTTATTTCTTAATTCTCCCTGCTTTGGCACCCAAATCCTTTTCTTATGGAATCTCCAAATTCCATCATCTCCCTGTTCTAATTCTTTTATTCGTCCTTTCATTCCTTCAGCAACATCCTCTATTGCTGTTTCTTGAAAATGCTTCAGTTGTTCATTTAAATCTAACTGTAGATTTAATCTGAGAGCACGAACCCGTTGTTGCTTTTCATGGTACTTACGACTTAAGGCATCTGCAACTACATTTGCCTTTCCTTTGTGATATTGAATATCACAGTCGTAATCACTTAAAATTTCCATCCATCTCCTTTGCCTCATGTTTAACTCTTTTTGCCCAAATATATATCTTAAACTTTTATGATCTGTATAGATAATAAATTTACTTCCATACAAATAATGTCTCCACATCTTATGGGCAAAAATTACGGCTCCTAATTCTAAGTCATGAGTCGTATAATTCTCTTCGTGCTTTTTCAACTGTCTTGAAGCATACGCAATTACCTTCTTGCGTTGCATAAGCACACATCCAAATCCTAATTTTGAAGCATCACAATATACTTCAAAATCTTCAGTTCCTTCTGGTAAGGCTAAGATTGGAGCATTAGTTAATTTATGTTTCAAGATTCTAAAGGCTTCTTCTTGTTTAGGTCCCCATTCAAACTTAATAGCTTTACAGGTTAACTTAGTTAATGGTACAACTATTTTGGAAAAATACTTAATAAACCGTCTATAGTAGCCAGCTAAACCTATAAAACTTCTAATTTCCATTGCAGTTTGTGGAACCTTCCAATTAGTAATCGCCTCTATCTTGGCAGGATCTACATGAATACCTTCGTGATTTACCATGTGGCCTAAAAATTGCACTTCTTGCAACCAAAATTCACATTTTGAGAATTTGGCATACAACTTTTCTTTTCTTAACAAAGTTAAGAGTGAATGTAAGTGCTGACAATGTTCGTCCTGACTTTTGGAATAAATAAGTATATCGTCTATGAAAACAATTACAAATTTATCCAAATACGGTTTACAGATTCTATTCATCATGTCCGTGAATGCTGCAGGTGCATTTGTTAATCCGAAAGGCATGACTGTAAACTCATAATGACCATACCTAGTTCTGAAAGCAGTTTTAGGTATGTCTTCCTCTTGTACCTTCAATTGATGATATCCGGAACGTAAATCTATCTTAGAAAAATATCTAGCTCCTTGAAGTTGATCGAATAGATCATCAATCCTAGGTAATGGGTATCGATTCTTAATTGTAACTTTATTCAATTCTCTATAATCAATACACATTCTCATTGAACCATCCTTTTTCTTAACAAATAACACTAGCGCTCCCCACGGGGATGAACTAGGTTGTATGAAACCTTTACTTAGTAATTCATCTAATTGCTTTTTCAGTTCTAACATTTCTGTGGGTGCTAACCGATAAGGTGCCTTAGCCATCGGTATAGTTCCTGGAATTAGATGAATCCTAAATTCTACCTCCCTATCTGGGGGTAATCCTGGTAATTCTTCTGGGAATACTTCTGGGTATTCTGAGACTACATGTATTTCCTTAAGTTCTTTACCCTTAGTATTAATGATTACTGAAATCATATATACTATTCCTTGCTTTCGTTCATAACTAGCAACTTTCATTACTGATATGAACTTCATGGGTTTACGTGGTTTATCTCCTGTAATCATAATGACTTCTTTGGTAGGTGTTTGAATTTCTATGGAATTTTGATCACAAAGAATTCGAGCATGGTTGGTTACTAACCAATCCATTCCTAACACAACATCGAATTCAGCTAATTTCATAGGCAATAGGGTTGCAGAAAATTTATGACTTAAAAGTTCTATTTCTACATTTTGCAGAACTTTATCTATTTTAACTAAATTCCCATCAGCCGTTTCGACTGTAAAAATTTGTCTAATGTTGGTTAGTGGTAAATTAAGAGCTTGGCAGAATGAAGTATTTATAAAACTTTGGTTTGCACCAGAGTCAAATAATACTTTTGCGTAGATGTTGTGAACTAAAAACGTACCAGCTATAACATCTGGAATGAGTTCTGCTTCTTGAGTAGTTAATTGGAAAGCACGAACATTCTTTTTAGTAGTTCCTTCTGCAGCTTTGGCTTTGTTGTTATCAGCTGGTTTGACTAGTTTCGGGCAATCTGGCTTGAAATGTCCAATTTCTCCACAATTGTAACAAATTGTGGATTTCTTCCTGCAATTTTCTTCCCGATGTCCTACCATTTTACAAAAATTGCAGGTTACACCACATCTTCCAAAATGTTTCCTTTTGCAATTTCTGCAGAAAGGCGGAGTTGAGGATTACCCTGTTCCTCTTCTCTTGAAACTGCTGTTATTACCCGTACGAAATCCTTGGGTAATTTCCTGAGCTAGTTCCTTCTTCCTGTTTTCATCTTGCGTGCGTACCAGTTCATCAGTTAAGGTGTTAGCTAGTTCTACCGTATCGTCAATAGTGCGAGGTCTAGCAGCTTTAACGATATTGCGGATTTCACCAATTAATCCTCAAATATAACGAGAAATGAGTACCAGTTCTGGCGAAGCCAGTGTTGGTACCACTCTAGCATATTCAAAGAATGTCGAAGTATAACTGCGACAATCTACACCCGTCATACGATGGTTCAAGAATTTATTTTCCATTTGATCTTTTTCATATTCGGGACAGAATTTTCTTTCTACAAGACTCTTAAATTCTTCCCAGTTCATGGCATAAGCCCTATTTCTTCCTTTAGCTTGTAACACCGTGTTCCACCATTCTAACGCCCCTTCTTTGAAAAGATTTGAAGCGTACATGACCTGATCATCTTTGTCACATTTACTTATGGCAATTACTGCTTCGGTTTTCTCTAACCAACGCAGTGCCGCAGTTGCTCCTTCATTGCCTGCAAACTCAGATGGTTTACAAGCAAGAAATTCTTTGAAAGTGCAACCAGGTGTTGCGGCTTTCATTTTCTTAGGGAGCGGAGCTTGCCGTGGTTCATTATCATGATTAACATGATTATTACCTCCGTTTACGCTATTACTGAAGTTATCTTCAGAAATACGTTTGCTTGGAACAATTTGTTGAGGCTCGATTGGATTTCTAACAGCAGCAACTATTGCTGGAATAGCATTAGCTATTCCTTGAGCAACAATATTTTCTATATCCTGTCTGGTCATATTTTGATCCCCCGGGTGTTGCTCAGATTGATTAACCTCATTAACTGGTTCGTTATTAGCGTTTTCCATCTGATAATATATCATTTATTAGTATTGATTAAATAACAATTGTACACAAAACAATCATACAAATTTCAAATACGCACATATATAACCAAAACTATCAATTTCTTGATTTCCATTTTTATATTTTATAGTATGCATCAATACACACTATTATTTTACAAAGTTTTATTCATAGTTATTTTACATACTGATTTCACTATTACTATTACACAACCACCGTTTTACCAACCCACTAACTCTCGTCATTTGTTTTTCTAAAAACGAAGCTCCCTTTCATCATACTTCCAGGCAATTTGTCCCCCTATCTCCCGGATTCTATTTCCCGCATCCATTAACTATTCACCAAAATGGCGAAGTTCTGCTAAATTCTTGTTACTCGTGGGTGGATTTGGTAATGGTTCCGGGTCGAACTGAGGGAGAAAGGAATAAGGGCTGTTGATTAGGTTTTGGAATTGCTAGTCATTCGTCCACCATTCGTCCATTCCTAAAGGTTGGGTATGGACTATAGGTTCTGGAATTGCGGGATCCAAGTTCATTGGTAGTTGTGTTTCAAGAGTAGGGTATAGATTATTATTAATTGGCTTGATGACATCACAGCTCGCCAATGCCTGATCTAATTCCTCCTGAAAAGGTAACTCCTCAACCTGTCTAGAACTTTCCCCGACTTCCCTCTGGGTTTGCCTAGAACCTTCTCCATATTCCATTCCCGGTGGTCTAGAATCTTCTCCCAATTTCATTTCTAGTGGCTCATAACCTTCACTGACTTCCACCCCCTTTCCTTTGTCTAAAGGATTTTCTATTTTAGGGATCTTCCTAGTTGTAGGCTTCCTCCTACGCACACTTCTCCATCCCACAAATCTTCTTCTTTTCTTGGGTTTAGGTTTCTCCGGAGGTGGAGCATTGAATTCAACAGGTTCTTCTATATCTGGTATATACCTATTGAAATCTTTGGAAACCTCTATTTTTACCGGATAGAGATTTAAATTCTGAAGGGCGTCGGACAAGTTGTTCATGCTGTTTAGCAAAATACACATAAATACTAAGTTAAAATTTATACCAAATTTCATAGAAAACCTTTAAATATTATTTCATACTGATAATTACAAAATAACTGAAAAGTTAAAACACACTAGGTTTTATTGTAAATTTAATTATTTACTGAACTAAGGTTTCTAGACTGAACTTGATAAAGATGCTAAAACTTAGGTCAAATTATTTAAAGATTTGCATTAACTGCTACAGTAGCTAGCATATAAAGATCCGCCCATTTTTCATCTAACTTGTCTTCCCAAGGTGTTTTACTGGTTAATTCCTGGGTTTCCTGTTTAACTTTCTTTTCTCGGATTTTCTTTATTTTCTCCTTACTTTTCCTAATAATCAGACTTCTTTTACTAGGAGAAAGTGGTTCCTCATAGTGTGCTTTTCGCACAAATATTCCTTCTTCAGGGATTCCAAAGTGATTTGAGGGTTTGGTTTGAGATGAACTTCCCTTCTCGTTGGATGACCTATCTAATTTAAGATAGATGTTTGACAACTTTTGCTTACCCATACTGTACATAAATATTCAAATAAGAAATCACATAATCACAAAATGGCAATCAGTAAAATTAAGTATTTTCTAAATACTTAATAGGCTTAAATCAGTGGCTCTGATACCACCTTTTTCTGTCACGACCCCCGATCCGGTTTGACCCGTTTCAGGAGCCGCGGGACAGAAATCCAGTGGTATTTAATTAACAGCGGAAGTTTCTTCAGGATCTTTTTAAAACTGAATTATTTCCCGATTATTTTATTTCACAACTCGGGATAAAACCCGGTAATTTACAATCTTGAGATTTCACGGAGAAATCTTTTATTTTACAAAACATGTTTCTTTATTTTATACTTAGCCACTTCCTTAAGCTTGTAGTGCTTCTCGGCACTTTTCCGGGTTCACAACAGATCACCTAAAACATGTTTGAAAAAGGTTTTGTCAGCGGGAAATACTGAGTGAATCATTCTTTTTACTAAAATGACTCATTTGTTATAATTTACAGTATTAAGAGAGATTACAATGTTTCAGATATCAAACCAACTACCCACAGTATTTGTCACTCGACCCATTGGCCCATTCGTCCAATGGTGTCTGTGACTATGGTCATATCACCCCTTGGCTAACTCGTTGTCCAATGGTGAAGATTATCAAGTAATGTATACAAAACCCCACATACCGGCTGTAATTTGGTGATTACATAAACTTAATCACTGTAATTATAACCTTTGAAAATAAACATGATTTTGTAAACAAATTTGATAAAAAGAGAATGACTCACGTTGCAGATTTAATTGAGCAGAGCCTAGCCTACTGATTAGCCTTTTAACCTAAATTAATAACAAGCACACAATTCGGTTAGTAACTTAATACAGTATTTACGATAACTCACGAGATTAAAACCTTCACAACGAATGACAAAGTGCGATACTTAAACATCCATCGAATTAACGACGAATGACAAAGCATAAACCCTAATGTGGGCAGCACTTAAACATCCATTGGATAGTTTAATCGATCGGACATTGAATCGTATCAGCGATCGAGTTATTACCCTGAATTGCGGCAGCACTTCGTGAATCGTGTGTGTGTTGTGGGACTGTTTATACTAAAACTCAATGTACAATTCAAATTTGAACGTCGAACGAACACTCAATTGCATGAAACAGACTGTTCTATTTATACTTGAAAAACCGTCCCCTCGCGCCACGCGAAAGGTTCCCTTGCGCGCGTCGCGTGGCGCGAGAGACCCTAGTCTACCATAGGCTTGCTTTGTGTCCCACTAGCTCAGCTGAGTTGCCGTTCGATCAATTTCGCAATACACGTAAAACTGTGTGGATATTACCGATTAGGTTTTACCCCCCCCCCCCTGAGTTTTAGTGGCCCTGATCCTGATTCCGATTATTTTGAAAATTTTAGGGCTTGTGCAGAATCACTTGGGTGTCTCAATTAGGGTTTTCTATTGACTAAAATAATAAAATAAATAGGACTTTTAATGAGAGTTGTTACAAACGCTAAAACGAATGAAAAGAACGAAAGAATACTTACAAAGGGTCCCCGAAAGCTTTGATCTCCAAGTAATCTCAGGTAGGAAGTGTATGAACACAACCACTTAGAGAAAAACTCAGATTTCAAGTGGGTTTTGAGTTGTGAATCAAGGGGTATTTATAGGATTCTTGGAACCGTTAGGATCGTTTATCGAATAACGTGCTTTGATCTTGTCCCTACACTTGTTGGTAAGCTTATGTACATCATATTGGCCCCCCATAAGCAGGAAACAACACTTGGAATTGAGGTGGGAGTGCTTAACAGCTGTTAACAGCTGTTAAATTCAGTTAATCTGGTCTGGGAGACTGACGCGGGCCGCGTAAGGATACACACAAGACTTACGCGGGCCGCCTGGCCTTGTCTGATAAGAACTAACTTTGCCATATTGACAGTTTCAGTCCCTGATGGTGTTTAAGGCCATTCCCGACACTTCTAAGGCCCGTAAAGCCAACTTTAAGGCCCTAAAATGATTCCTAAACATTGTGGACATGAAACATGCTCAAAAATATGTCGGATGTTGGTTCGTTTGGTCGTACGATCGCGATGTTCGCTTAATTACGACGGAATGCGCATAAGCGCGAAAAACGATCCAAATTGCGTGACGAATGGATTTTTCTTATTCCAAACACTAAAATAAAATATTTTCGTGCTTACATAAATTTTTGGATGTCCGAATGTATTCAGAACGTAAGTTATGCGCGAAAGTGCAAACTTGTGCACTTTTTGACGCTTTTAGTCCCTGAATGACCCAAAAGTTTATTTTAGCACACCGAACCCCTCAAAGCCTATTTCTAAGCTATGTAAAGGATATTTATGGTATGTTTAACTTATGGTCATGTTCCGGAATGTCTGTTACAGTTCAAATTGGCATACTTTCGCAGTTTGTCAACTTTAGTCCCTGTAAGCGATTTAACTCGATTTTGCCATACCAAAGCCTTCAAAACTTATTTCTAAGTTATGTAAAGGTTATTTAAGGTATGTTAAGCCTATTTCACTATTCCGGTGTGTTCGTTGCATTAAACGGGTTATATTTACGCATCAGTGCGCGTATAACCTTCCAGAAAGCGATTTAAAGCTTGAAATCGAACAAGAATTGATATTTGCAAAGGATACACATATTTATACAAATCCGAAGTATGAAATACAATATTTCATTGATACAGTATTTGTTTGATGGCCGTGGAGGCACATGTTTCACATTTGTGGACGTAGCCGAGGATTTAGGATGTTCGATATCTCCTGGCATGATCGGAATCGGAGTCGAACAGGAGAGGGATGAGGACGGCGGCGATTAGGGTTTGAGAGCCGTAGCTCTGATACCATAAAAGTGGTCTATGGTATTATTGATTTTATGATCTTGATAATACAATACAATCCCATTATATAGGGAATGAATACAGAATAATTATGGAAATAAACTCTATACAAATCAAGTCTAAATATACGATAATGCTAAGAGTGAGAAGTGGTGAAATCTAATGTTGAGGTTAACGAAGCATGACACCGATGACGAGACAGACGTGGCATGATCGAAGCATGGTGGATAAGCCGCTGGTACTTCCTATATATAAGTGCTTCCGTCATGTTGCTGAACTTTCGTAGCACGTGTCATGCGGGATTTCGTTGTTGTTGGATTGTTAACTCGAATCTATATGAAGCTATTGGAACCTATGGAATCTATTGGAATCTATTAAATCTATTAGAACCTATGGAATCTATTGGAATCTATGAATCTATTGAATCTATTGGAACATATGGAATCTATTGGAATCTATGTGAATCTATTGGAGTAATCTATTTGAATCTATAATGATGATAATGGGTGTGTTTGCGACACGTAACATGACACCGAGTACGAGGCGGAAGCGATATGCCCAAAGCGTGGTGGATACGCCGCTGGTACTTCCTATATATAAGCGTTTTTGACATGTTGCCAAACTTCGTACAACGTGCCATGCGAAGGTCGTAGGTTGCAGTGTTGAAACTAAGGTGAACTATGTGAATCTTGTTGAATCTTGAGTCTTTAATCTATCATGTGTGAATCTATATTGTGAGACCTTGCTAACCTAGACTTATACGATCGTCTTGTTGGATCCTTAGGATGTCTTTTCGAAAGCTCTCTGACACTCTCAAGAGATCCAGGGAAAAGTCTCAGAAATAGATGATGTCCTTCATGGCCGACCAGATCGCTCGAGTCGTGCCAAAGATCGTCTCTGAGATCCAAGGATCGAACACTCCACCCTCTTCTGTTGACTCTAAGACGGAGAAAGAAAAGTCTACAAAGTTCAGCTATAAACATTTTGTCTCTTGCAACCCTAAGTCTTTCACGGGCAGTGATGGGGTGACTGCTATGCTCGAGTGGTTTGACAGCATTGAAGTTACCTTCATTAACAGCGAGTGCCCAGAGCAGCTAAAGACTAGGAGTGCGACTGGAATGTTTCAAGGCAGAGCGTTGGAGTGGTGGTCAAATAAGAGAAACATCCGTTCGAATGAACAAGCCTATGCTTTTCCATGGGTTGAGGTGCGTGAGCTAATGATGCTTGAGTTCTGCCCTCCCTATGAACAACTGAAGCTTGAAAAAGAGTTCTGGCACTTGAAGCAGATTGGTGATGATAACCTGGCTTATACTACCAGTTTCAAGCAGCTGAGCTTGATCGTTCGTCACTTGGTTTCTACTACTAAGCGCATGATAACCAAGTACATCAATGGTCTACCTCCTGCTATGCGTGATTCTATTGAAGCAGCTCAACTCGAAACAATTGAGGAAGTCTACCGTCTGGCAGCTAGTCTCAACAACAACCGCGTTCGTGATAAGCAGTTTGCTAACACTGCTCCCTCCAAGTCTGCGCATCAAGTTACCCAGCAGCCAAGTGGCAGCAAGAACAAGAGGCGAAAGTCACAGGGTTCAGGATGCAATGCTATTGTCCCTGCTGTAAACCCTGCTGCTAAACCCGCTCCTACTGCTACTGTTCAGAACCCTGTTTTTCCTGAAGTCAAAAAGCAGTACTCTGGGTCTTACCCCAAGTGTGCAACTTGCATCTTTCATCATACTGCAAATTCTGCATGTCGTTTGTGCATCAACTGTAATCGCTATGGTCACACGACTCCTTATTGTCGTCAAGCTAATCCTACTCAACCAGCTCAGCAAGCCCCTGCTCAGGCAGCTTTACCATCTATCCCAGCTCCTCCGCGGAATCCTAAGCCAGTCAACGTTGTCCATGCATGCTACAAATGTGGAGATACTACTCACCTTCGTAACCAGTGTCCTCAGCTGAACCAGGATCAACAGCCGGCCGCTCGTGGGCGATCGTTCTATCTTAATGCTAATCTGGCTCGTAACGACAATGATGTCGTTAATGGTACGTTTCTCGTGAATAACCTTTATGCTTCGATCTTATTTGATACTGGTGCCGATAGAAGCTTTGTGTCCGTAGAATTTGAATCTTTGTTAAACTGTGCACGCTCTATGTTACCTAAGTCGTTTTCGGTAGAGATTGCCGATGGGAAGTCTATTCTAGTTGACTCTATACTCTGTGGTTGTTCCTTGACTCTTAACGACCACGTGTTTACTATTGATCTAATACCCATGCAATTGGGTAGTTTTGATGTCATTATCTGTGACAACTGGCACGAAACCGGTAATTTCCGTACACTTTAACTATTAATTAATGACTGCAATTATGTGCTTAATTGTCAGCAATGTCTGAACACATACTAAACAAGTGAATTCATGCACGTTGTATACTACAAAATATTGCTTTATGCATAAACGAGAGCGTTGCGTCAGAAATACTAGTAAACTCACCGGTAAGACACACTGTGTCAACAGAACTGCAGAAAGCAGTCAGACAATAAAATTGGAGCCTAGGTGTAGGTCCAACGACAAGAATACGTTAAAACCCAAGAGTACATACAAGGGTTTAATATATATACTCTTCGGAAGCAAAAATAAGCACTAAAAAGCACCCGAAACGCACTTTAAGTGCAGAATTTTAATAAATTCAGCTCAATTCAGCATTTAAACATATGAATATTATGCAGAAATTTCGTTTTATCATCTAGAATACTTCCCTAAGTGTCGGGAATCGGAAGTATCACAAAAGGGTACTTAAAAGACACTAAAAGGTGCAATTTAGCACTTTAACGAACCGGTATATAACCGAACAACCGGATATTACCAGGAACACCAAAATAATGCTAGAAGCATTGTTCTTATTTTTTCTAAGCTAGTTAGGGTCCCCGAACACCCTAACACAATATATATTTCATAACACACCTAAACCACTAACTTGACATATGTTTTCAGTAATGTAATGTTTGAAGTTATTTTTGAGCATGTAGTATGTTTACCTTTAGTATGCAATGAGAACCTTTCATGATCACACCTCGTGCTTCCGCCGCAGAAAGGGGTGTGACAGATTGATATCAGAGCTGCGATTGTAGTGAACCAGGATTCCTTCTCGAGTCTAGTCTACAATCTCTAGGATCCTTTTACGAAAACAATTTTCAAAGAGTTTTCATTGCATAAAACGTCCCGCGACATCCACTACCTGAAACTGTTTACATGAGTCTAGAAAAGACACTACGAGACTTAGGGTGCACGAGAGTAGCACTCGTCTGTGATTGAGAGTTAATTGCAATTATGTGTGATAATTAGCATATACTGGAAGTAGAATGTCACGAGTATACGTGACTTTACCTGAAAACAATGGCCTATCTGAAGGAAGAAATACGCGGATGAAACGAACTGTGCGGACTGTGCAAGGAGTTACGTAATCATGGATGCATACATAATTATGGAATTTAGTGCACAGAAACCACAGCAAGTCTTGTCACGTATAGATTCCCTCAGTGCAAGCCTACTAAGTACTCTGCTAGAGTAATAATTGTTTGATGTCACTTATGTGGTATATACCTGTGAATATATATACTACTACTGTCTAGTATGACGATATCAAACAAGTGTTTTAACCATGTTGTGTTATGTTCTGTCAGAACATGGCACCCAGGAAAGCTGTGAATGCTCGCAATGATGATCAACCTCCTCCTCCCCCACTGCCAAGAACTGCTGAAGAGCTGAACGCTCTACTGGAAGAAAGGATCTCCGCTGCTATCGCCCAGTACGAGGCGAACCGTACTCAAGACATTGGAGGACCAAGCAACGCTAGACGTAATGGGAATGGAGACTCATCTGGAGGCAGCGCAGCTCAAGGTAACCTTAAGACAACGCACTAAGCAGGGAGAAATTTATGAACGGTCTTTGTTTCATTATTTCTTCGATTGCTCACATGTGAATTGGTTAAATCAATTCCAGGCTGCACTTTCAAGCAGTTCCTCGACTGCAAGCCGATGAACTATGACGGCACAGGAGGTGCAGTAGCCTTTGTACACTGGACGGAGAAGACTAAAGCTACTATCCGCATGAGCAAGTGTACCGCGGATCAGCAAGTCACTTTTGCTACTGGATTGTTTGTCGATGAAGCTCTGACTTGGTGGAACTTGCAAGCCCAAACTTTGGGCGATGATGCCGCTTATGGCCTAACTTGGGAGGAACTGAAGGAAAGAATGAGAGAGAAGTATTGCTCTCGCGCTGAACTCCAAAGGCTGGAAACGGAGTTCTGGCACTTGACTATGGAAGGTGCTGACATCAATGGTTATACTCGAAGGTTCCACGATCTGTCAAGAGTGCTTCCCTACATGGTGACTCCCGAATTCAAGCACGTTGAACGCTACATTTGGGGACTCGCCCCAGAGTTTCGTGGCATGGTGACGTCGGCCAAACCACAAACAATCACTGAGGCTGTAACTCTGGCTGTCAGCCTGACTGAAGATTGTGTTCGTATGAAGAAGTTATCACTGAACCCAACAGAGAAGACCGAGACACATGCTGAGTCGTCCGGTGACAAGAAGAGAAAGCATTCGAATCTGAATCAAGCAACTCGTAACAACAAAGGTTTCAACAACAAGAAGCGTGACGCTAACCCGTCTCAGGAGGCGAAGACCCTTGCAACCAAAGCATATCAAGGCTCCATGCCTAAATGCCAAAAATGTAAGTATCATCATGAAGGAGCTTGTCGCATTCCAAGGTGCGACAAATGTGGTAAGTTGGGTCATCAAACAGAAGACTGTTGGGGAAAAGGTAAGAACCGTAATGGAAATGGTGCTGGTAACAAGAATGGTAACGGGAAGGGGCGGAACCAAGGATGTTTCAGATGTGGAAGCAATGATCATTTCATGAAGGACTGCCCAGAGGGAAACAATGCTCAGGCTCGAGCATTTGTGATTGGAGCAAAGAACGCACGCGAGGACCCTAACGTGGTCACCGGTACGTTTCTCATTAACAATCACTTTGCATCCATATTATTTGACACTGGCGCCGATTTTAGCTTCATGTCCGTGGAATTTAAACGCATGCTTGGAATAGAATCTAGTAGATTAGAAATTCCTTATTCCATAGAACTAGCCAACGGTAAACTTGTTGAATCGAGCGAAGTTGTTAGAGGATGCACACTAGAACGTGGTGAACGAAGATTTAGCATCGACCTCTTACCTATTCAATTGGGTAGCTTCGATGTAGTAGTCGGAATGAACTGGTTGTCCAAGAACAAAGCTGAGGTTATTTGTCATGAGAAAATCATTCGCGTCCCTTTGGCAAATGATGAAACTCTCATTGTACATGGAGAAAGACGAAACGCGCCTCTACGAATCATCAGTTGTATGAAGGCACAGAAGTGCTTAAGGAAAGGATGTGTTGCCTTCCTAGCACACGTTGTAGATAAGAAGGCTGAGGAGCCGAAACTCGAAGACATTCCTGTGGTGAAGGAATTTCCTGATGTGTTCCCTGAAGATCTGCCAGGACTACCTCCGCAATGACAAGTCGAATTCCGTATAGACTTGGTTCCAGGAGCCGCTCCTGTAGCCAAGGCTCCCTATCGACTTGCGCCATCCGAAATGCAAGAATTATCTACACAACTCCAGGAGTTGTTGGATAAATGATTTATAAGGCCAAGCTTCTCGCCTTGGGGAGCTCCAGTATTGTTCGTGAAAAAGAAGGATGGAACACTGCGGATGTGTATCGATTACAGAGAACTGAACAAGCTCACGATCAAGAATCGGTATCCACTACCGAGGATTGACGACTTATTTGATCAACTGCAAGGATCAAGCTACTATTCCAAGATCGACCTTCGATCCGGATACCATCAGCTAAGAATCCAAGAATACAGCGTGCCAAATACTGCTTTCAGAACGCGATATGGGCACTACGAATTTCTTGTGATGCCATTCGGGCTGACGAATGCACCAGCGGTCTTTATGGATCTGATGAACCGTGTATGCAAACCATATCTCGATAAATTCGTGATTGTATTTATCGATGATATCCTGATTTACTCGCGAACGAAAGAAGAGCACGAGCAACATCTCAGAACCATCTTGGAACTACTAAAGAAAGAGAAGCTTTATGCAAAGTTCTCAAAATGCGAATTCTGGATTCACGAAGTACAATTTCTTGGTCACGTTGTGAATGAGAAGGGCATTCATGTAGACCCGTCCAAGATAGAAGCAATAAAGAATTGGGAAGCTCCCAAGACCCCAACTGAAGTTCGACAATTTTTGGGCTTAGCGGGCTATTATCGGCGATTCATCGAGAATTTCTCAAAGATAGCTCAACCGCTAACGACCCTTACGCAGAAAGACAAGAAGTACGACTGGGGTGTTAAACAAGAAGAAGCCTTCCAGCTACTTAAAAACAAGCTATACGATGCACCGATACTATCATTACCCGAAGGCACTGATGACTTCGTGGTATACTGCGACGCCTCACGACAGGGTTTGGGTTGCGTGCTTATGCAACGCCAGAAAGTCATCGCTTATGCTTCAAGACAATTGAAAGTTCATGAAAGAAACTATACCACTCACGACCTGGAGCTGGGCGCAGTGGTATTCGCCTTGAAGATCTGGCGACACTATCTATATGGTACTCGATGTACAATTTTCACAGATCACAAAAGCTTGCAACACATATTTGATCAGAAGGAATTGAATATGCGCCAGCGGCGATGGGTCGAGCTGCTAAATGATTACGACTGTGAGATCAAGTACCATCCTGGAAAGGCAAACGTTGTAGCAGACGCTTTAAGCCGAAAAGAAAGGGTTAAGACCCTAAGGGTTCGAGCGTTGGAAATGACTATTCGAACGAACCTCACTGCACGCATTCGTGATGCACAACAAGAAGCCCTTAAGATGGAAAACCGTAATGCTGAATACCTCCGGGGTATGCTGAAATACATGGTGCCAAATGAAGAGGGAGCCTTATACTTTAAGAAGCGTATTTGGGTTCCACTCTATGGTGGCATACGAGAAGTCATCCTTGATGAAGCGCATAAATCGAGATACTCGATCCATCCAGGATCAGATAAAATGTATCAAGATTTGAAAGAATATTATTGGTGGCCGAGACTCAAGAGCGACGTTGCTGTCTATGTTGGAAAATGCCTAACCTGTGCCAAGGAGGCAGAATATCAGAAGCCGTCCGACCTACTACAACAACCAGAGATACCCATGTGGAAGTGGGAGCAAATCTCGATGGACTTCATAACGAAATTACCTAGAACCCCGAGAGGGAACGATATGATATGGGTGATAATCGATCGGTTAACGAAGTCTGCGCATTTCCTACCGATCCGAGAAAAAGACCGCACTGGAAAACTTGCTGAGATATACTTAAAGGAAATCGTGGCACGTCATGGAGTGCCGATCTCGATTAAAACTTGCTGAGATATACTTAAAGGAAATCGTGGCACGTCATGGAGTGCCGATCTCGATTATTTCAGACAGAGATGGACGCTTTGTCTCAAGAATCTGGCAATCCTTTCAGGAAGCCTTTGGATCTCAATTAGATCTAAGCACGGCCTTCCATCCACAAACAGACGGCCAGAGCGAACGGACTATACAAACGTTAGAAGATATGCTTCACGCATGTGTCATGGATCTGGGCGGCAGCTGGGATACTCATCTACCTTTAGTTGAGTTTTCCTACAATAACAGCTATCATACGAGCATAAAAGCCGCACCGTTCGAAGCTCTGTATGGCCGCAAGTGCCGATCGCCCTTATGTTGGGCAGATGCTGGAGATAAACGTATGGTTGGTCCTGAACTTGTACAAGAGACAACCGACAAGATTGCGCAGATCCGAGAGCGCATTAAGGCGGCTCGAGATCGACAAAAGAGCTACGCTGATATGAAAAGAAAACCAGTAGAATTCGAGGTGGGAAACAAAGTGTTGTTAAAGGTCTCACATTGGAAGGTCGTAGTAAGATTTGGAAAACGTGGAAAGTTGAATCCACGATACATCGGACCATTCAGAATATTGGAAAGAATTGGTACCGTGGCATACAAGTTGGAATTACCGGAAGAACTTAATGGAGTACATGATACGTTCCATGTATCCAACCTCAAGAAGAGTCCAACACATGAAAACGTGATCATCCCGATGGATGAAGTGCATATTGATGACGCCCTCCGCTTTACAGAACAACCCGTTGAGGTTACCGACTGGAAAGTCAACAAGACCAGGAGGAGCAGTGTGAAACTTGTCAAAGTACGTTGGAGCTCTAAGCACGGACCCGAGTACACATGGGAACGTGAAGACCAGTTCAAAGAAAAGTATCCCCAACTATTCAAGAAGACTCCTGTGAGAGTTAGTTCAGCCTGAATTTCGGGACGAAATTCTTTTAACGGGGGGAGACTGTGACAACTGGCACGAAACCGGTAATTTCCGTACACTTTAACTATTAGTTAATGACTGCAATTATGTGCTTAATTGTCAGCAATGTCTGAACACATACTAAACAAGTGAATTCATGCACGTTGTATACTACAAAATATTGCTTTATGCATAAACGAGAGCGTTGCGTCAGAAATACTAGTAAACTCACCGGTAAGTCACACTGTGTCAACAGAACTGCAGAAAGCAGCCAGACAATAAAATTGGAGCCAAGGTGTAGGTCCAACGACAAGAATACGTTAAAACTCAAGAGTACATACAAGGGTTTAATATATACACTCTTCGGAAGCAAAAAATAAGCACTAAAAAGCACCCGAAACGCACTTTAAGTGCAGAATTTTAATAAATTCAGCTCAATTCAGCATTTAAACATATGAATATTATGCAGAAATTTCATTTTATCATCCATAATACTTCCCTAAGTGTCGGGAATCAGAAGTATCACAAAAGGGTACTTAAAAGACACTAAAAGGTGCAATTTAGCACTTTAACGAACCGGTATATAACCGAACAACCGGATATTACCCGGAACACCAAAATAATGCTAGAAGCATTGTTCTTATTTTTTCTAAGCTAGTTAGGGTCCCCGAACACCCTAACACAATATATATTTCATAACACACCTAAACCACTAACTAGACACTTAACCTTCTAACTAACTAAGTTAACTAACCATTGCAAACCAACTAAACTACCCCCCCCCCCCCAAACCGGTTATGAACATGTGGTACACCCATATGATTTTATTCATTTGTTTAGTTGATATGGTTGGGTATCTTGGAGACACATGGACCAAAAGGTTTAGACTTGTTGGAAGATAATTATAAAAACCACTTGACTTCACTTCATCTTCATCATTCAACAAAAAAAAAAAAAAAAAACTCTCTCATCTCTCCTTCTCCACCTCACGGCTACAACAAGCACCACCACCACCCTCATTTTCAAACATCATCCATCCATTCCAAGGTGATATTAAGGTGTAAGAAGCAAAGTTAGGAAGTGTGGAAGCAACGGAACTTGAAGGACCTCCACCATTTGCTTTTATCTACCTCATTTGCACTCTTGAACTTCCCTAGCCTTGTGCTAGTAGTAAGTGCTTCAAATCTTCATCTTGTTCTTGTTTATGGTGGTTAATAGGTGATTATATGGTTAAAAATTAAAAACACTTAGGAACATAACTTAAAGTCTTGAACATAAGATGAACAAGGTGGATAAAGAGAAGTTATGTGTGTAAATCTTGTAGATCTTGTATGGTTGTTATTATTTGATGTTGTTGATTAGTAGAAACAAGATGGATCATCATCTAGACATACTAGTCCATGTTTGAGAGCATGAACTAGTAGGATGTAAAAGTTAGAAAGATGAAGGATGATGGATCCATCCATTCATAAGTCTTGAACTTGAATAAACATAATTTTTCTTGAAAAATGAAGTTGTAAACTTGTGGATCTAAAGACCTACAAGTGGTTTTTTTTGGAAGAACCAAGCAAAAATATTAGTTTTGTTAAAACCCGGATCTTATCCGAACTAAAAGCATTTTTAGTAAATAAACAAGTGTGTAAACACTTGTGTAACAAGGAAGTTCAACAAAGAAATATTTTTGTGAATCTTGACTAGAAGTTGTGAAACTTCATATTCTTTAAAAATAAAGTTTTTAAGGAACTAATCATATTTTTAAAGATAACAAGACCTACTAAATATGTTAGTAACTTACTACATATTTTTACAAACCTCCAAGTTCATAAGTTTGTGGTATATGCTTGTTTTGACAAGTTTGTGTTGTTGAGATTGTTGTTGATTTAAAAGAAAATAAACACATGTTTTGAAAACATGGGAAACCTCCATTTTTAGGGGAAACTCTGTCAAAAATTTTATAAATTTTGACACTTAGAAAAATATAAGTTTTTGAGAAACTTATTCCCTAAAAATGTATCTAAAAATATTACCAAGGTTTCCCTAATTTTTGGTGATAAGAAATGATGATTTCTTCAAGATTAAAAATTATGTTAAGTATGTATATTTTTGAGAAAAAAAAATATATATATTATTTGATCACCAACTTTTGTGCTAAGTGTATATAGTATGTGTTATACGTGCTAGTGTATTAAGACTTAAAAATACACTAAATACTCATGAGAAGTATAAACATAAAATGCACATACAACATACAAGATACATAATTCGGGTGCAAAGTGCAAAACACGAGATACTTATATTAATTTTTGAGAAAATAATATAAGTAAGATACTTAGTTAAAAATATAAAATATTTTTAACACAATAATACATACACAAAAGAGAGTGACTGTACTTGTGCGACGCAAGTCTAGTGACTAACGTTAAGAAAACGCGTATAGGTCACGACGTTAATTAAGCAAACCCGGTGAAGTTTACGACGCAAGGAACGCAAAGTTGTGAGTTCATGCTCCCCCTTTTCTTTTAACTGTTTTCAGTTTTATAACTTCGGGGGTGAAATACATGTACAAATATTACTATGTTTACTAATGGTATGATAACAAGAATCACACTTGGTGAGAACGAGTACCAAGTGTGATGAGATATAAGAATACTAGAAGCGCACTTGGTGAGGACGAGTACCAAGTATGATGCGTTATGAGAAATGATACGAGAAATCGTGTCACGAATAGGGTACATAAGCACCATAAATCAACAATATACCTAGACCGCAGAACAAAAGGTTAGATCTAACGGGTGCCGGGCAGCCACACTCTCGGTGAGGGCGAGTATCGAGTAGTGCTTTTGTGTCTCAGAATATGCCAACTAAATGCCTAAGGTTTGGTGACTTCCTATGTCGTGTCACATGTTAATGGCCTTGCAACCCATTAACAAATCCTGATACTTACAGGAATACTTTATTTACATAAAATTCATACCATACTAAAACTTGATTTATACTTGAAGTACGTGGGGTACTCAAGAAAACCTGAATGATACTTGAGTACGTGGGGTACTCAAGAAAACGGGAATTATACTTGAGTACGTGGGGTACTCAAGAAAAACTTGAATTATACATGGGTACGTGGTGTACACCTGAATACTTGATTTATATATGAAAACTTGATTTTACATGACACAAACTATGTTTTCATACAAAGTATACAAACGTGAAATACAAAAACTGCATGAATTCACACCAACATTATGTTGACGTTTTTCCAAAACTCACATGTATTTCAGGTAACTAGGATAGATGTGCGCGTGGTCTTACTCATGCTCATGGATGTCGCTTTGTTTATCGTTAAATAAAGTTGTGACTTTTAAGACAATATGCTATCTCGTGTTGTAAACACTTGACATATGTTTTCAGTAATGTAATGTTTGAAGTTATTTTTGAGCATGTAGTATGTTTACCTTTCGTATGCAATGAGAACCTTTCATGATCACACCTCGTGCTTCCGCCGCAGAAAGGGGTGTGACATTATCGATATGGATTGGTTGCGTAAGAACCATGCCGAGATTGCTTGTCACGAGAAGTTTGTTCGTCTACCTCTACCGTCTGGTGATATCTTGCATGTCTATGGATACCGACCTTCGAAAGGGCTGAGGCTGATGTCATGCACACAAGCGAGCAGGTGCTTACGTAAACAGAACTTTGCTTTCTTGGCCCACGTGGTGGAACAAAAGAGCAAGGGGAAGAACATAAGCGATGTTCCAGTGGTGTGTGATTTCCCCGATGTCTTTCCTGAAGATCTACCTGGTCTTCCTCCTCCTAGATCCATCGATTTTCGTATTGACCTCATACCTGGTGCAACTCCTGTCGCCAAGGATCCTTATCGACTTGCCCCTTCCGAGATGCAAGAACTATCGAGTCAACTTCAGGAACTACTCGACAGGGGATTTATTCGTCCAAGTACCTCCCCGTGGGGTGTTCCCGTGCTATTCGTCAAGAAGAAAGATGGTTCGTTCCGTATGTGTATCGACTACCGTGAACTTAATAAGCTTACATTAAGAATCATTATCCTCTCCCCCGTATCGATGATCTATTTGACCAACTACAAGGCGCGTCTTGTTTCTCGAAAATCTATCTTCGCTCTGCCTATCATCAGCTTCGTGTTCTCGAAGATGATGTGCCCAAAACCACATTTCGTACTCGTTATGGACACTACGAGTTCGTGGTGATGTGTGCACAACGCAACATATAAATTACATCAATTGTGGCATAAAACTAACCCTTTTTTAGTACTAATGTTGGAAAAAGTGTGTTTTTGTCTTCCTTTTGTATTTTCAGGATTAAATGAGCTCAAATTAACAAAAGAAGCAAAAAGGCAGCTAAATCTAACATAAATACAAGAAAAGGAACAAACGTGGCATGCCCGACCTCCCCGAAAGCATCTTCCCAAGCAAAACAAGAGAGCAGAAGGCTGAACACGCCCCGTGCTCAGTGAGCACGGGGGCGTGCCCAAGTGTCAGCATAAAAGACAAAGTTGTAGAAGCTTCCATCGCCCACCACGGGGCCGTGCTCCGTGGACACGGGGTCGTGGTCAACTATAAGATTCGCAGAATCTAGGCAAATCTTGATAGTACAGATACGCTTCTGCACACGGGGTTGTGCCCAGCGGACACGGGGCCTTGGTCAACTAATAAAGACAAGAGCAATTAATGAAGAAAGAGAAGGATGTGGACACGGGGCCGAGCTTCTGTTCAGCCTATAAATATGAGTGCTTGGCTCAAGCTCAAACCATCCCTTGGCACACCACCTCTCTCACACTTCACCCACCACCCACCACCACCATAACACCATCATCCACCACCATCATCCATTGTCCATCATAGAGTGTGTGAGTCGTCTCGGGATCCAAGATTGATCGTAAGAGTTCTTGGCAATCAAGGCCGTGTTTGCCTAAGTCTCTTACATCACTTGGTGAAGACAAAGTGTCTAGTGTAATACTTTTTATTTTTAATTTTTTCGCACTTTTTAATTGGTTATGTATTAATGACTTTAATAACTAGTTTCTTATGTTGAAGGTGATTCTTCCTTATCGTTTGTCCATGGTGTCTTGGCATTATTTTACTGTCTATATAAAATAAAAGATTTTCACCATTCATATCTCCACGGTCTATATGGAGGTATGTTGGCTACCTAGTCGGGGGTTAAGGGAACGGTTTGGTAAGAGTCTTGCCATTGTTCAGTGTATAGATCCTGCAAAGGACCTGGGTCAAATTTAGTAGGACCTCCTTCAATACTTAACGGTATTGGATGGCGGGGGTCCAAACTCTTTGACCCCCTCATAAGTTAAACTACTATTAATATTTTAACCCGGCTACTTAGGACTGTATCCCTGCTGACTCAGACTACTTAGCCGAGGGTAACGTCGCCTTCAAAAGAGGGGCCTACCACAATATGCATTAATAACTTAATTAATTATCTTTCAATAATCCGACCCTTTAGGATTGTATCCTTGCTGACTCAAACTACTGGGTTGAGGGTAACGTCACCTCCAAAAGAGGGGCCTACTACAATAACTAAGATAATCTCTTAAATAGTGCAAAAGTGCGGAAATAAACAAAGGTTACACTAAACACGAGTCGGAGCCAAGTGATTCATCTTGTCTATCAGTTTTTCTTTTATTTTTATTTTTCAGCATTTTAGTTAGTTTTTATTTTCTTAGTTTAAAACATTTTTCTAAACTTTTGATTTGATTAGACGTTGAGGATAAACCGGTACTAAAAGCTCTTGTATCCTTGGACGACCTCGGTATCTTACCAACACTATACTACGCTCACGATGGGTGCACTTGCCCATTTGTGTGTTTAGTGTTAGTAAATATCGTGTTTTATAAATTTAAAACTTGGCTAAAGAAAGTGTAAAAGGGCTTAAAATATACTTAAACCTACATATACACCTAACACGCATCAAGTTTTTGGCACCGTTGCCGGGGACACAAGGATTTTAAGAAAGTTAGGAATCAGTGGCCTAATCGTTTTCCTTATTTTTCTATTTTTTTAGGATTTTTCTTAGTTTTTCGGCTTCTGCAGAACTCAGCACGGACCGTGCCCGCTGAACACGCCCCGTGCCCAATCATTGGAACTGGCAATCCTGTTTTAAGTCAGACAGTAAGCTGAACACGGGGCCGTGCCCACTCAACACGCCCCGTGCCCAAGATTCAGTTACTGAAAACAGAACCGTAAGATCCCGACGGTTGGTAATTTCTGACACAAACATGAGTGATACTGATACTTTTTACTTTCGGCACTCTTATGGTACGTGGTGTCAATTATGTGGTGGTACCCATAAGGAATTAGAATTTTATTTTCTAAATTATAAGCCCCACTATATAGACCCATCGTTTCCTTGTATCCTTAAGAGGGGCGAAAGTAAAAATAATCCCTATCTCTCCCTCGAATGCTCCCAACCAGATTTTCTAGGAGAAATGCTTCTTGATGAATTATTTCAATTAGAAGATCTAATTCTTAATTGGTTAAAAGAACTTAGGATAGATTTCAATAATTTATCTCAAGATGATAACCAAGAAGAAGTGTTGGAATCGCATTCAAACAACTTCGTTGTCCCCGATGATACTTCTAACTCTAGTGAGGACTTGAGCGATAGTCGTCCCTGTGCCGATTATGCCATGAAGGACTCCCCATCGACTTCGTTCGATGCATACATAGACCTGAGCGATTTGGCATACACCTTCTTTAACGAGAGCCCGGGAAAGGGTTGGACTTGTCCACCTACATATAGCATAGGAATCACCCTCACCGACAACCTCTTGCGTTCTCGTCTTAATCTAGAGCAATTAAGGTATCTTAGGCACTTTGGGGTTGTTCCATCCAGTAAGGAACCACCCGATCCGGAAAAGTTCCTTAAAAATAGACAAACTTCATAATTAGCCCTTCGACACGGGGCCGTGCCCAGGTCAACACGCCCCCGTGTCCACCAAAAGATTCCCTTCTAACTTTTTGTCAGAATACGGACAAAACGTGTCAGGATCTTGCCTGCACACGGGGCCGTGTCCAGCCAACACGGGGCCGTGTCCAGCCGACACGGGGCCGTGTCCAGCCTGCTGTCGTTTTCTATAAATGCAGCCAAGAATCCTGCACATTTGGACCATTCAGGGACAGATATTTGAAAGGATTTTCTAACTTACCATCCTAGGTATGTTCTAAAAGAAGTTTCTAACAAACATCTTGTCCCTTCCTCTTTTATCCATTACCTTCTTCTTCATCTTTCTTGCAACAACACCTCCATTGAAGCTTGATTTCAAGCTTTATTGTGATGTTTGTTAACTTTTTGTTCAAGGAATCTTGTTAAAAATTAGTTACACAACATTGTTTTAAGTTATTTCTGTTAAAAAACGCTTCATGAGTTGGGAAAATAATTTGAAACTTCAAGATTCCTTATTCTAAAAAACTGCAGAAAGGTGAACACGGGGCCGTGTCCGTGGTATTGTTTCATTAAAATGAACTATTTCTGGTTTGTTTTCGTAGAATGTCTAGCCAAAACAGTGGAACCTCTTCTGCGCACTCCAGAAACAGTCGAAGGGAAAAGAGGCCATCAATAGAAGCAACTCTCGTACGATACGTGATGGCGTTACGTGAAGCTCTTGATGAGATGACTTCGGTAGTGGAGGTCCTAATAGACCGTATAAATTATCTTTCAGTGGGGTTGGAAAACAGTTTTGAAGAAATAAACCTCTTGCACCAGAGGTTAAACATTCTTGTGACACCTCCCATGGAACCAATCCTCCCTCAAGAGGATTGGAACCTAGCACTTGGAATCAACAATCCTACAGGTTGGGACGACATTTCGGCGGAACCTCCTCTTGAAGAACTACAAGAAGTCCCGGTGGAAGTTGCACCTCCTCAAACCCATGCCAATGAGCCCGCCTTTCTTCTCCCTAGGGAGATAGTAGAGTGGCTCGCCGACGTGTGAGGATCCCATGCCCGAAAAAAGAAGTTTTTCAAGCCACATCTAACCGAAGGGATTACCTTTTCGGAAAATTTTCTAATAGAATAAGTAGTAGGCTAGAACTTCTTGGTTTAGATTTCTTGTGCTTCTTTGACCTAATTATCTAGTATTTTAATTTTTAGGACTACTATGTAATTCTCTCTATGGCTTAATGAATGATGGTTTTAGTTAACTTGGTGTTTGGATGGTGTTAAAATAAATAAAACACACTCGGGGTGGCAAAGGATACAAGGGAAAACTTGAACCAGCACCCCATGCAGGAAAACAGGGCCATCCGATGATTTTCTTCATTAACAGTAAGCTCAGCACGGGCCGTGTCCGCCCAACACGGCCCCGTGCTGCACAGTCTGCAGAAAAGACCAAGTTCAGGTAACTGGACACGGGCCGTGTTCACCCAACACGCCCCCGTGTCCAAGCTTCTGTTTCTTTTGTTTAATTTTTGTTACTGGCACTTGAACACGGGGCCGCGCCCGGACAACACGGGGCCGTGTCTAGCGCCCAGAAACACAAATTTTTGCTTAATTCACACCTTTTACACATTCAATCAACCTAAAAACTTATTTTTGGGACACATTGAGGACAATGTGTAATTTAAGTGGGGGGGGGGGGGGATGCTAAAACCTTGAATCTTGTAAGTCCTAATAACAAGCCTTACACAAAACTCTATTGGAACCGCTAATCCCCCCAAATTTTTTCAAAAATTTTCATTTTTTTTTACTTGTCGAGGTTTAATTTGGAAATTTCAAAATTCTAAAAAGGTTATATTTTTACGAATTTACAACCGATAGCGTCGTGATAAAAAGAACCAACATAAGAAAATTATGAAAAGGCATGACAAGCTTAGTTAACATTTAATTATATATACTTGATCACATAAAAACCCATTCCCACAAAAGTGAGTTTTGAGCCTTTATTGAGCATACAAATACATATCTTTAAACTAAATGCTCATTTTTCGTTTCTTGTGTGAATAGCCGCTTGGTTCTTACAACTCTAGAACTTGCCACGACGATACATTCCCGGTCCTTACCAACTTAAACCCGAGTAAGTATATGATAGAGCCATTAGGACTAACCCTTTTTATTTCTACACCATTATTTTTTTTTACCACCTACCCAAAATCCCCCTAGTTAACCCCTTTGAGCCTAAACCTTTTCATTTCTTAACCCAAACCAAACACCTTTTCACCCACCAAAACCTTTTTATTTTTAACCCTCTGTTTTAGTAACAAGTTCGGTTTTTCATATGACTTTCAAAAAAAAAAATTGTGTTGATGATGAAGCAAAAAAAAAAAAAAGAAATAAACAAGCAAGTTCTTCAAAAATAACTTTGTTTGGAATTATGGCTTCATCAAAATAAAAAGTTAAAAAAATAGAGAGTCTTACGGAAACCGATACTTTTTACGCTTTTTCGCCCTTTTCTACTAACCACTAACCCAACCACCTACCTTTAACCCAAGCCTAACCCTTCACCAAAAAAAAAGTCCTCTTGATATTTACAAATGTATATAGTTAAAAAGGAGGAGGATTGATTGCTTGGCAAGCCTATGGTAGGAGTAAGTTCCATGCCGCTCTCGAGTGATTCACTAAAATACATCTTCGGCCGAGTGTTGAGTGATCCCCCGTGAGGTATGTGAACTTGTATATAAATAGAATTTTAAAGAGGCATGTTATGCCCTATTAAGTAATTTATCTTATGAAAAGTTTTAAATAAATCATGACGAACAGGATTGTAAATAAATAAAAATAAAACTAAATAAAGAATCTTGGAAATCCCGACACTCTATGACAAGCCCAAAAACCTTCTTTTCTACCAATTCCATTTGGGAGTGTAAAGTCATATTATAAAGAGTTTTGCTTAAGGACAAGCAAAGATTCAAGTGTGGGGTATTTGATGTGTGCAAAATGCAACATATAAATTACATCAATTGTGGCATAAAACTAACCCTTTTTTAGTACTAATGTTGGAAAAAGTGTGTTTTTGTCTTCCTTTTGTATTTTCAGGATTAAATGAGCTCAAATTAACAAAAGAAGCAAAAAGACAGCTAAATCTAACATAAATACAAGAAAAGAAACAAACGTGGCATGCCCGACCTCCCCGAAAGCATCTTCCCAAGCAAAACAAGAGAGCAGAAGGCTGAACACGCCCCGTGCTCAGTGAGCACGGGGGCATGCCCAAGTGTCAGCATAAAAGACAAAGTTGTAGAAGCTTCCATCGCCCACCACCGGGCCGTGCTCAGCGGACACGGGGTCGTGGTCAACTATAAGATTCGCAGAATCTAGGCAAATCTTGATAGTACAGATACGCTTCTGCACACGGGGTCGTGCCCAGCGGACACGGGGCCGTGGTCAACTAATAAAGACAAGTGCAATTAATGAAGAAAGAGAAGGATGTGGACACGGGGTCGTGCCCACTGGACACGGGGCCATGCCCGAGCTTCTGTTCAGCCTATAAATACGAGTGCTTGGCTCAAGCTCAAACCATCCCTTGGCACACCACCTCTCTCACACTTCATCCACCACCCACCACCACCATAACACCATCATCCACCACCATCATCCATTGTCCATCATAGAGTGTGTGAGTCGTCTCGGGATCCAAGATTGATCGTAAGAGTTCTTGACAATCAAGGCCATGTTTGCCTAAGTCTCTTACATCACTTGGTGAAGACAAAGTGTCTAGTGTAATACTTTTTATTTTTAATCTTTTCGCACTTTTTAATTGGTTATGTATTAATGACTTTAATAACTAGTTTCTTATGTTGAAGGTGATTCTTCCTTATCGTTTGTCCGTGGTGTCTTGACATTATTTTACTGTCTATATAAAATAAAAGATTTTCACCATTCATATCTCCACGGTCTATATGGAGGTATGTTGGCTACCTGGTCGGGGGTTAAGGGAACGGTTTAGTAAGAGTCTTGCCATTGTTCAGTGTATAGATCCTGCAAAGGACCTGGGTCAAATTTAGTAGGACCTCCTTCAATACTTAACGGTATTGGATGGCGGGGGTCCAAACTCTTTGACCCCCTCATAAGTTAAACTACTATTAATATTTTAACCCGGCTACTTAGGACTGTATCTCTGCTGACTCAGACTACTTAGCCGAGGGTAACGCCGCCTTCAAAAGAGGGGCCTACCACAATATGCATTAATAACTTAATTAATTATCTTTCAATAATCCGACCCTTTAGGATTGTATCCTTGCTGACTCAAACTACTGGGTTGAGGGTAACGTCACCTCCAAAAGAGGGGCCTACTACAATTACTAAGATAATCTCTTAAATAGTGCAAAAGTGCGGAAATAATCAAAGGTTACACTAAACACGAGTCGGAGCCAAGTGATTCATCTTGTCTATCTGTTTTTCTTTTATTTTTATTTTTCAGCATTTTAGTTAGTTTTTATTTTCTTAGTTTAAAACATTTTTCTAAACTTTTGATTTGATTAGACGTTGAGGATAAACCGGTACTAAAACCTCTTGTGTCCTTGGACGACCTCGGTATCTTACCAACACTATACTATGCTCACGATGGGTGCACTTGCCCATATGTGTGTTTAGTGTTAGTAAATATCGTGTTTTATAAATTTAAAACTTGGCTAAAGAAAGTGTAAAAGGGCTTAAAATATACTTAAACCTACATATACACCTAACACGCATCAGTGGTTATGCCTTTTGGAATGACCAACGCACCTGCTGTGTTCATGGATCTAATGAATTGTGTTTGTAAGCCTTATCTTGATCGTTTTATGATTGTCTTTATTGATGATATTCTCATTTATTCTAAAACTAGAGCTGATCATGCTCGTCATTTACGCTTGATGCTTGAACTCTTACGTGGTGAATGTTTGTATGCTAAATTTTCTAAGTGTGAGTTTTGGATTAAAGAAGTGCAATTTCTTGGTCACGTCGTTAGTAAGCAAGGTATTCATGTTGACCCGTCTAAAATCGAAGCCGTGAAGAATTGGAGTACGCCTAAATCTGCATCTGAGATTCGTTCCTTTTTAGGATTGGCGGGATATTACCGCCGATTCATTTCGGACTTCTCTAAGATCGCTGTTCCCCTCACTTCGTTGACTCAGAAAGAGAGACCTCTTGCTTGGGGTCCCGAGCAAGAGGAATCTTTTCAGACTCTTAAGACTCTTTTGTGTAACGCTCCTATTCTAACTCTCCCCGATGGGAATGATGATTTCATGGTATATTGTGATGCCTCGAACCGTGGTTTGGGCTGTGTGCTCATGCAGTGGGACAAGGATATTGCTTATGCCTCTCGTCAACTCAAAGTACATGAGAAAAACTATACTACTCACGACCTGGAGCTTGGTGCAGTTGTGTTTGCGTTAAAGATATGGCGACACTACTTGTATGGTACTAAGTGTGTGGTTTTCACTGACCATAGAAGCCTTCAACATATCTTTGACCAAAAGGAACTGAACATGCGACAAAGACGTTGGGTGGAATTGCTTAACGACTACGACTGCGAAATTCGCTATCACCCTGGCAAGGCAAATGTAGTGGCCGATGCTCTTAGTCGTAAAACTCATGTGAATGCTATTCGTATCTCTAGTGATCTCCATGCGTGTATTCGTGAAACTCAGTATTCGTCAGCATATGCAGGAAGTCTAGAAGTGGAAATCCAAGGCGCTAAGATTGAACAGCTTGAAACTAAACCTAACGGGCTCCAATACTACTTCAATCGCATCTGGTTACCGGATCGCGATAATATCCGTGAGCTCATTATGAATGAGGCTCACAAATCTCGCTACTCTATTCATCCCGGTGCCGATAAGATGTACCATGATCTGCGTATGACTTATTGGTGGCCTGGTATGAAGAAGGACATTGCTGTATATGTTTCTAAATGCCTTACTTGTACAAAAGTTAAGGCTGAACGTGGCCAGGACTCTTAGAACAGCCCAAAATTCCAGTTTGGAAATGGGAAAGCATCGCTACGGACTTTATTACCAAGCTATCTCGAACACCTTCTGGTCACGACAGTATCTGGGTGATAATTGATCGATTGACCAAATCAGCTCACTTTCTTCCCATTCGTGAAGATTATAAAGTGGAGAAACTTGCTCGAATCTATACTGATGAGATTATATGCCGTCATAGCATACCTCTTGACATAATCTCTGACCGTGATGGTCGTTTTACTTCACGTCTTTGGCAAACTTTTCAATCCGCCATGGGTTCTCATTTGAATCTTAGCACGACCTTTCATCCTCAAACGGATGGACAGACCGAGCGAACTATTCAGACCCTGTAGGATATGCTCCGTTCTTGTGTCATCGACTTTGGTGGTAACTGGGATGTACATTTACCATTGATTGAGTTCTCATACAACAACAGCTATCATTCCAGTATTCAGATGGCTCCTTTCGAAGCTTTGTATGGCCGCAAGTGCCGATCTCCTCTAAGCTGGCATGAGATTGGTGACAAGCAGTTTACTGGCCCTGAAATCAGTCAAGAAACAACGGATAAGATTCTTCAGATCCATGATAACTTGATCAAGGCTAGGAGCAGACAAAAGAGTTATGCTGATAATAGGCGGAAGCCTCTGGAATTTGATGTTGGTGACCGAGTTCTTCTCAAGGTATCTCCCTGGAAAGGAGTAGTTCGTTTTTGTAAGAAGGGAAAGCTCGCTCCTCGCTATGTGGGTCCTTTCAAGATACTCGAAAGGATTGGCAAGGTGGCTGATGCGTGCGAAGTGTCGTATATTTTAGGTGTATATTTTAAGCCCTTTTTAACACTTATTTTAGCCAAGTTTTAAATTTATAAAACACGATATTTCACGAACACTAAACACAGATATGGGCAAGTGCACCCATCGTTGAGTGTAGTATAGCGTTGGTAAGATACCGAGGTCGTCCAAGGACACAAGAGCTTTTAGTACCGGTTTATCCTCAACGTCTAACCAAAATAAAAGTTTAGAAAAATGTTTTAAACTAAGAAAAATAAAAACTAACTAAAATGCTGAAAATAAAAATAAAATAAAAACAGATAGACAAGATGAATCACTTGGTTCCGACTCGTATCTAGTATAACCTTTGATTATTTCCGCACTTTTGCACATAATTAAGAGATTATCTTAGTTATTGTAGTAGGCCCCTCTTTTGAAGGTGACGTTACCCTCACCCCAGTAGTTTGAGTCAGCAGGGATACAATCCTAAAGGGGTGGATTATTGGAAGATAATGAATTAAGTTATTAATGCAGTATTGTGGTAGGCCCCGCTTTTGGCGGTGACGTTACCCTCGACTAAGTAGTCTGAGTCAGCAGGGATACAGTCCTAAATAGCCGGGTTATAGTATTAATAGTAGTTAACTTATGAGGGGATCAAAGAGTTTGGACCCCCGCCATCCAATACCGTGAAGTATTGAAGGAGGTCCTAATAAATTTGACCCAGGTCCATTGCAGGACCTCTAAACGCTGAACAATGGCAAGACCTTTACCAAACCGTTCCCTTAACCCCCTACCAGGTAGCCAACATACCTCCATATAGACCGTGGAGATATGAATGCTGAAAATCCTTTATTTTATATAGACAGTAAAATAATGCCAAGACACCACGGACAAACGATAAGGAAAGATCACCTTCAACATAAGTAACTAGTTATTAAAGTCATTAATACAAAACCAAATAAAAAGTGCAAAAGATTAGAAATAAAAAGTATTATACTAGACACTTTGTCTTCACCAAGTGATGTAAGAGACTTAGGAAAACATGGCCTTGATTGTCAAGAACTCTTACGATCAATCTTGGATCCCGAGACGACTCACACACTCTATGATGGACAATGGATGATGGTGGTGGATGATGGTGTTGTGATGGTGGTGGGTGGTGGATGAAGTGTGAGAGAGGTGGTGTGCCAAGGGATGAGATGAAATGAATTCAAGCACTCCTATTTATAGGCTGAACAGAGAGCTGGACACGGCCTCGTGTCCGCTGGACACGGCCCCGTGCCCGTCTGACACTCTCTCTCCTCATTAATTGTAATTCGCAATTACAATAAATGCGCCTGCTGTACTTTCGACACGCCCCCGTGTCCGCTGAGCACGGCCCGTGGTGGGCAATAGAAGCTTCTATAGGTTTGTCTTTTCTGCTGCTTCTTGGGCACGGCCCCGTGCTGGCTGAGCACGGGGCGTGTTCAGCCTTCTGTTTTCTCTATTTTGCTTTGGAAGGTGCCGTTGAGGGTTCGGGCAATCCACTAATGTTCCTTTTCTTGTATTTATGTTGGATTTAGCTGTCTTTTTGCTTCTTTTGCGTTTTTGAGCTCATTTAATCCTGAAAATACAAAAGGAAGACAAAAACACTCTTTTTCCAATATTAGTACTAAAAAAGGGTTAGTTTTATGCCTTATTTGATGTAATTTATATGTTGCATTTTACACACATCAAATACACCCACACTTGAACTTTTGCTTGTCCTCAAGCAAAACTCTTTAATATTTGGCTTACACTCCCAAATGGAATAGGTAGAAGAGAAGGTTTTGGGCTTGTCATAGAGTGTCGGGATTTCCAAGATCTTTTTGGGGTTTTGTTTTTATTTATTTACACTCCTATTCGTAATGATTTATTTAGAACTGTTCATAAAAGAAATTACTTAATTGGGCATAACATATTTTTTTAAAATTCTATTTATATACAAGTTCACATACCTCGCGGGGAAATCACTCACACTCGGCCGAAGGTGTATTTTTAGTGAATCACTCGAGAGCGGTCCTGGAACTTATTCCTACCATAGGCTTGCCAAAAAAATCAATCCTCCTCCTTTTTAACTTTTATACCTTTGTAGATATCAAGAGGACTTTGTGGGTTAAGGGTTGGCTAGGGTTAAAGGTAGGTGATTGGGTTAGTGGTTAGTAAAAAAAAAGAAAGGGCAAAAAGCGTAACAAGTGTCGGTTTTCGTATATTTTTTTTTAATGAAGCTTTTATTCAAACAAAGTTATTTTTGATTACTTTGTTTGTTTATTTTCTTTTTGCTTCATTAATTTTTTTTTTTTTTTTTTTTTTTTTACGAAGAACCGAACTTGTTACTAAAATAAAGGGTAAAAAAAAATGAAAAAGGTTTTGGTGGGTGAAAGGGTTTTTGTTTTGGGTGATGAAACGAAAAGGTTTAGGCTCAAAGGGGCTAACTAGGGGGATTTTTTGGTAGGTGGTAAAAGAAAAAGAAAAATAATGGTGTAGAAAAAAAATGTTAGTCCTAATGCCTCCATCATTTACTTACTCGGGTTTAAGTTGATAAGGACCGGGAATGTATTGTTATGGCAAGTTCTAGAGTCGTAAGAACCAAGCGGCTATTCACACAAGAAACGAAAAATGAGCATTTAGTCAAATGATATGGAATTGTGTGCTCAATAAAGGCTCAAAACTCACTTTTGTGGGAATGGGTTTTTATGTGATCAAGTATATATAATCAAATTTTAAATAAGTTTGTCATGCCTTTTCATATTTTTCTTATGTTGGTTCTTTTTATCACTACGCTATCGGTTGTAAATTTGTAAAAATATAACCTTTTTGAGAGCTTGAATTTCCCGAGTTAAACCTAGACAAGTAAAAAAAATGAAATTTTTGAAAAAATTTGGGGTGATTAGCGGTTCCAATAGAGTTTTGTGTAAGGCTTGTATTTAGGACTTGCAAAATTCAAGGTTTTAGCATCCCCCCCACACTTAAATTACACATTGTCCTCAATGTGTCCCAAAAATAAATTTTTAGGTTGATTAGATGTGTAAAATAGTGTTTAAAAAGCAAAAATTTGTGTTACTGGGCACTGAACACGGCCCCGTGTTATCCGGGCACGACCCCGTGTTCAAGTGCCAGTAACAAAATTGAAATAAGAGAAACAGAAGTCTGGACACGGGGGCGTGTTGGGTGAACACGGCCCGTGTCCAGTTACCTGTACTGGGCGTTTTCTGCAGGTGGTTCGACACGGGGCCGTGTTGGTTGGGCACGGCCCGTGTTGAACCTTCTGAAAGGGAGAAAATTGTCGGGTTGCCTCGTTCTTGTGCATGGGATCATTTTTCTCGTTCCCCTTTTCATCCTTTACCACCATGAGTGTGTTTTATTCATTACAAACCATCCAAACATTAAAACCATCATTTCATTTCATCATAGAGAGAACTTACATAATCCTAAATTAAACTAAAATTAAAACTTATCTAGATAGGTCAGCAAGTACACGAGGTTATCATAAGGAGTTCTACTAACTTAGGAAAATTTCGAGAATAATTTCCCGATAGAGTAGGACTTTTAGCCGAACGAGTTCCTTCCTAAACTTTGTTTAAAGCCATTCTTCGATCTCCCTAGGGAGGAAGAATGCGGCTTCGTTTTCTTCTGCTGTTGGTGGTTGAGGGGGAACATTCACCGGGACTCCTTGCACCACTCTTCGAGGAAGCTCTTGGTGCATGGCGTACCATTCAGCTGGAATGACAACTTCGGGCACCATGTTCCACGCCCTTTGGGTTATTATGGGTACCAAAGGCGGGGAGGCGAGAAGGTTCAACCTCTGGTGCAAGAGGTTTACTTCATGGAGACAGCCCTCCAGCCCCACAGTAAGATGGTTGATACGGTCGACCAATGCTTCTTCCACTCCCGTCATTTCATCAATAGCCTCCCTTAGAGCGTAAACATAGTTTACAAGAGAGTCTTCTGCTGTTGAAGATCTCCTCCCTTGTCGGTTATTCCTTGAAGATGATCCGCTTGTTCTGCTTGCCATTTTCTGTGAAGAAAACCGAAGAAAACTAAATTTTTACAAAACAGAGCCCCTGGACACGTCCCCGTGCTCGTTGAGCACGGCCCCGTGTCCATTTGTCTGTAGGATTTTTGGCTAAAGACTCTTGGAGTTTTAAATTATTCTTATGATTTTTATCTGGGTTTTAAGCTCGGATAATTTAAAGTAAAGTTATTCAACTAACTTTAGCCCAGAATCTTTAGCAAATAATCTTACAAACTTCACATAGAGGATTGGAATCAAAGGATTTCCAAGCTTCCATGGAGGAACTTTTGAAAAATTTTGAAAGAGGAGGAAATGAATAAAAGTGGAAAGGACAAGAGGGTCCCTTGGAACCTTCTTTTGACACTTACCTAGGATGGTATGAGTGAAAATTCCAGAGATCTCTGTCAATTGAAGTGGTCAAAATGAGTAGGAATCAGGCTGCATTTAAAGAAAACGACAGCGCCCTGGGCACGGCCCCGTGTTGACTGGACACGTCCCCGTGTTCAGAGAAAATCCTGACACATTTTGTCCGTATTCTGACCAAATCAGCAGAGAATCTTTTTAGTGAGCACGGGGGCGTGTTGACCTGGACACGGCCCCGTGTCTGGAGGCTGCTTTATGGAGTTTTGCTAATTCAAGGATCTCCCCGATATCGGGTGGTTCCTTACTGGTTGGAACAACCCCAAAGTGCCTAATATACCTTAATTGTCCTAGACTAAGGCGAGAACGCAAGAGGTTGTCGGTGAGGGTAATTCCTATTTTCATTCTAGGTGGACAAGTCCAACCCTTTTCCGGGCTCTTGTTAAAGAAGGTATATGCCGAATCGCTCAGGTCTATGTATGCACCGAACGAAGTCGATGGAGAGTCCTTCACGGCACAATCGACACAGGGACGACTATCGTCCAAGTCTTTGCTAGGTACGAAGGTATTTTCGGGAGCAACGAGGTTGTCGGAATGCGGTTCCAACATTTCTTCATGGGTATCGTCTTGGGGCGGATTAATAAAATCCTTCCCAAGCTCTTCTATCCATTTCAGAATTAGCTCTTCTAGTTGAAATAATTCGCTAAGGAACATTTCCCCTAGAATATCTGGCTGGGCGCATTCGAGGGAGAAATAGTGCTTATTTTTACTTTCGCCCCTCTTAAGGTTGTGAGAAGATCGTGGGTCCATGTAGTGGGGCCTATAATTTAGGAAGTAGCATTTTACTTCTTCATGTTCGCCACCACATAATTGACACCACGTACCATAAGAGTGCCGAAAGTAAAAATAATTACTATCACTCATGTTTATGTCAGAAATTACCAACCGTCGGGATCTAACGGTTCTGTTTTCAGTAACTGAAACTTGGGCACGGGGGCGTGTTGAGTGGACACGGCCCCGTGTTCAGCTTACTGTCTGATGTAAAACAGGATTGCCAGTTCCAATGATTGAGCACGTGGGCGTGTTCAGCGGGCACGGCCCGTGCTGAGCTCTGCAGAAGCTGAAAAACTAAGAAAATCCTAAAAAAAGAAAAAAATAAAAGAAAAATAAAAGATGATTAGGCCGTTGATTCCTAACTTTCTTAAAATCCTTGTGTCCCCGGCAACGGCGCCAAAAACTTGATGCGTGCGAAGTGTCGTATATTTTAGGTGTATATTTTAAGCCCTTTTTAACACTTATTTTAGCCAAGTTTTAAATTTATAAAACACGATATTTCACGAACACTAAACACACATATGGGCAAATGCACCCATCGTTGAGTGTAGTATAGCGTTGGTAAGATACCGAGGTCGTCCAAGGACACAAGAGCTTTTAGTACCGGTTTATCCTCAACGTCTAACCAAAATAAAAGTTTAGAAAAATGTTTTAAACTAAGAAAAATAAAAACTAACTAAAATGCTGAAAATAAAAATAAAATAAAAACAGATAGACAAGATGAATCACTTGGTTCCGACTCGTATCTAGTATAACCTTTGATTATTTCCGCACTTTTGCACATAATTAAGATATTATCTTAGTTATTGTAGTAGGCCCCTCTTTTGAAGGTGACGTTACCCTCACCCCAGTAGTTTGAGTCAGCAGGGATACAATCCTAAAGGGGTGGATTATTGGAAGATAATGAATTAAGTTATTAATGCAGTATTGTGGTAGGCCCCGCTTTTGGCGGTGACGTTACCCTCGACTAAGTAGTCTGAGTCAGCAGGGATACAGTCCTAAATAGCCGGGTTATAGTATTAATAGTAGTTAACTTATGAGGGGATCAAAGAGTTTGGACCCCCGCCATCCAATACCGTGAAGTATTGAAGGAGGTCCTACTAAATTTGACCCAGGTCCATTGCAGGACCTCTAAACGCTGAACAATGGCAAGACCTTTACCAAACCGTTCCCTTAACCCCCTACCAGGTAGCCAACATACCCCCATATAGACCGTGGAGATATGAATGGTGAAAATCCTTTATTTTATATAGACAGTAAAATAATGCCAAGACACCACGGACAAACGATAAGGAAAGATCACCTTCAACATAAGTAACTAGTTATTAAAGTCATTAATACAAAACCAAATAAAAAGTGCAAAAGATTAGAAATAAAAAGTATTATACTAGACACTTTGTCTTCACCAAGTGATGTAAGAGACTTAGGCAAACATGGCCTTGATTGTCAAGAACTCTTACGATCAATCTTGGATCCCGAGACGACTCACACACTCTATGATGGACAATGGATGATGGTGGTGGATGATGGTGTTGTGATGGTGGTGGGTGGTGGATGAAGTGTGAGAGAGGTGGTGTGCCAAGGGATGAGATGAAATGAATCCAAGCACTCCTATTTATAGGCTGAACAGAGAGCTGGACACGGCCCCGTGTCCGCTGGACACGGCCCCGTGCCCGTCTGACACTCTCTCTCCTCATTAATTGTAATTCGCAATTACAATAAATGCGCCTGATGTACTTTCGACACGCCCCCGTGTCCGCTGAGCACAGCCCGTGGTGGGCAATAGAAGCTTCTATAGGTTTGTCTTTTCTGCTGCTTCTTGGGCACGGCCCCGTGCTGGCTGAGCACGGGGCGTGTTCAGCCTTCTGTTTTCTCTATTTTTCTTTGGAAGGTGCCGTTGAGGGTTCGGGCAATCCACTAATGTTCCTTTTCTTGTATTTATGTTGGATTTAGCTGTCTTTTTGCTTCTTTTGCGTTTTTGAGCTCATTTAATCCTGAAAATACAAAAGGAAGACAAAAACACTCTTTTTCCAATATTAGTACTAAAAAAGGGTTAGTTTTATGCCTTATTTGATGTAATTTATATGTTGCATTTTACACACATCAGTGGCGTACAGTCTCGACCTGCCACAAGAACTAAACAACGTGCATCCAATGTTCCACGTATCTAATCTACGTAAATGCCTAGCCGACGAGGAACTGCAGGTTCCCCTTGAAGACTTGCAAATACACAAAGCTGTACACTTTGTGGAGAAACCGGTCGAAATCATGGATCAGGGCGTCAAGCGACTGAGGCGCAACAAAATTCCCATAGTCAAGGTTAGATGGGAAGGAAAGCGTGGCGCCGAATTCACTTGGGAACTGAAAAGTAAGATGAAGGCCAAGTATCCGCAGCTCTTCGAGCAGTCTTCTTCCTAGATTTCGGGGACGAAATCTCCTAATGGAGGGGAGACTGTAACGCCTGCGTCCCTAGACTTTTATCTAATTGTCACTTTTAGCCCCTATACTATGAGATATGTGATACTTTTGATACTTGGTGAAACTTATGCTATGATTTTGATACTTGATGCTTGGAAACTATGATTCTAAGATACTATGAAACTATGATTCTATGATGCTACGAGACTATGATTCGATGATACTATGATTCTATGAGACATGATATTTTGGTGCTTGACTCTTGAGGCTTGTGAAACTTGAGACTTGGTTAAACGAGGGACTGGAGTCTTGTCACTGGCGGAAACTATGAAGACTATGGAAACTTTTTGAAGTAATCTAGTTATGTGATACTATTATCCAATAATACGCAACGCAACGCTTAATCTAACTCTCAAAATGAATAAAAGACGGAAACGCGGAAGGAACAGGATTGGCCGAATGGCAATCCGATCGGATGACCATTCGATCGAATGACCAGCTGATCGGATGGCCATTCGACCGAGTTTCCATCCGATCCGTGCATACCGCCTCACTCCCTCACTCTCACACTATAAATAGGCCTGTCACATCATTCTCACTGATGTGACAGCCTCACTCGACCCAGACGCACGCACTCCTCTTTTCTTCCATTTGTTGGCGATTTTGGTACGTTTTACACTAGATTATTGTACATCCTTGATCTACACACTATTATCTACATGATTCTCCTTTGAAATCTCACTTTTCACCATGAAATCTCTAAGTTTTGAGCTCTTGAAGGTGACGTCATCATGGCGGTTGTACCAATCTGCTGTGTCATGTCATTTTAAGTCGAGATCTAGCTCAGATCTAAAAAATTTCATGCGTTTTACACTAAACCAATGTTAAATCTAAACTTTTCAAGCTAAAACTCATGTTTATCTCCATCTTTCTTAAACTTTTACTTAAAATGGTGAGATTCGAATCTGAAACGGACTGTAGACTTAATTATTAGTCTGGAGTCGGCTTGGAAAGGGATTGTTACCGGAGAAGACGACCGGAGTACGGATTCTGACATAAGCACCGTCACGAACAGACGACTGAATGGATTGGGGTGATTCCCACCTGATCAGACCGGCTGTACACTGATGTGTTTACCATTGTCTCAAAATGTACCAGGTCATCGTTGTTTAAAACAGAAACTTGAGAAATTTTACAAGTTGAGGATCAAGACAACGATAACCTGATCGAGTGGCATTCCGATCGGATAGTCATCCGGTCGAACAGCCACCCGATCACGAGACACTTGCCTCTTAACCCTAAACATTTTGACACTTGAAACTTGATCGTCGAATGGCAATCCGATCGGATAGCCATCCGATCGAACTACCATCCGATCAAGGTGACAATGTGTCTTAGAACCCTTCAACACTTAGAATCTTTGAAACTTTGAATCTTTTTGAAAACTTGGAGCCTTGGATCGAATGGCAATCTGATCGGATAGCCATCCGATCGAACAACCATCCGATCAAGATAGCCTGAGTTGACACTTGATTTGACAATTGGAATCTTGACATTTGGATCGGATAACCATTCGATCGAATGGCCATCCGTCCCACTCACACACATGCCATCTCAATCGAATGGCAATCCGATCAGATGTCCATCCGATCGGACAACCATCCGATCAAGATGACTGATCCGACACTTGGTTGAATCTCGTTATTCTGCCCGACTCTTATCTGTTGTAATCTAATCAGGCTAACTCTAAAAGAGCTCCCTTTGATCCAATAACAGTTGATCTGTTAAGCAATCACTATGAGTATACTCGATCCCTTTTTGTTTTAAACTTTGGGATGTAACATGTATTCTATAAAACTACGATACTTGAGACTTTTGGAATCTAAACTCTATCCTATGTTTTTGTGAAACTTGTGATTCTTGTATTCTATTTGTGCAATGTGGACGTTTAATCCAGGGTGTGTAGTTCCGCCTTAACAATGGTAGCGCTATAGGAGATGCACCTCCCCATTATTCTCGGGGGTATTGTTATGAGGATTCTAGTTTTCCTTGAGACTTGGGAAAACAACAAAGCATCGGGATACTTGGGCTATCACTTGTAGGACTGCGAACAGTAGCATGGCTGAAACTATTTTGTTACATTTACATATGGATATGAGGCTTTTAATCAAGTATGCTATTATGCAAACTTGTATACTCGCCGGTACATTTTTGTAATGACCCTATTTTAATACATGTTGCAGACTGACAGGATGCTAGGAATCTTGGAATCAAGCTAGGATGATGCTTAGAAACTCATCTAGATAAATAAGTTTTGAACAATATTTGAGACTGATGTACTATGATACTTGATGATGGTTGTTTGGTTTTTGACAATGTTTGAATCAATCTAAATTATAATGAAACTATTTAGTGTTATGGAATCTCATGAGCAATCTAAACGCTTAGTGCTCGCACCCCGGTGTTTCCGCCGTCGGTTGGGATGTGACAGGACCATCACCATACCGTGTAGCCTTAATCATATAAAAAGGTTATTTAGGAAATGTTGTCTTTTTGTGAGTAAAACTAGGGTAAATCATGGATTCAAGTTTGTGAGCCATTTAGAGTGTAGCCAAGGTTCATAACTCTAATAAAATTTAAGATATAAAATGCTAGATTTTTTTTTTGAAAGAATGACGTTTAAAAGGTTATTAACATTTAAAAAAATTAGAATTTGTTAAAAGTTAACAATTATGGGTTTTCCTATTTGTCCTTCTCACCCTAGTATTCATCAAGTGGCACCCTCAATTATTCTAACCCTTGATTTCCTTTGATCAATGTTTCACATTCTTTCCCACACTTATTAGGTTTATTTTTCTTTTTTACTTAACTGTCTCACTACATACATACATTTATACATACATAAACATGTGTGTGTGTTTTTGGTGAGTTTATTAAATGACTAATAGAACCTAAATCGTTTACTTCTTTTCAACTAATAGTTCTTTTCTTAAAAAAATTGCACTTCTTACATACAATTGGGTGTGTGTTATGGACGTAAAAAAACCATCAAACTATATTTTTCGCATATTTTTAGTTTGGATCGTGTACCTACTACACATGTATCAGTTATGAAATTCACGAAATTCTATTCATATTTTCATTTTGAATTTCAGGAGAAACGTGTAAATGTTGTATATTTATCATTTTTATTCATTTTGAAAAAAAACTTTAAAGATTAAAAAAAGTGAATGGTTTATTTTGTTTTACATTTTCTCGCAATAATTAATGTTATGGTTAGATGTCTCCCATACCTTAGTTACTTCAATTATATTTTTAATGAATTTGTTTACTTAGTTAACATTTAGTAGAATAAGTAACTAAAAAAAATAAAACTAGAGTTATTGAAGAAAAGTTGCGTTGTATAAAGTGTAAATATGAACGTTTATTATTATTTTGTACATTTTGTAAATGCATTTTTACATATTTAAAAGCGTGTAGCTGTTTGTGAGACGTTTCCAACATTGTAAACTTGTAATATATATTATGACGCTATCCGTGTGGACTTTGTAAAGCACACATCCCCATCAATCTTGATTTTATTCATTTTGTTTTTGTTTCTATTTTACATTAACAGATAATTGGTGCATTGTATGTATGTATAGCGTAAAAGTAGTAGTCAATTTTGACTATATTTGATCGTGAATATTCAAATACCAACAAATGACATAATTTTCAATCGCATTCAAAAGACTCATGTGCTTCTCGTCACTTTTTTACTTTGAGTCTTTGAAATTCTATGTGTGTATTGGTTGCTCGGTTTCAAAGCATCAACTGTTTTGTTGACTTTCATAATACTAACAAGTATTTCTTTTTTTTTTATAATAATTGAAGGAAGTTGAATAATCGAATTGGGAGAGCACTGCATTGCACAACCATTTGCAACCCAAGTTTCGATCTCGATTTGAATAATAACAATAATAATAATATTACAGTTAGTTGTATTGTCAATAGAAAGATATTGGTGATACTTGCTAGAAACCGATATATGATTCTTTTTTAAATGTAGGGAACAATAACAGCAACCTATGTTGCAAAGACCAAGTAAGTTGGTATGCTTTTTTTCATCTTAAAATGAGTCCTTGTGTATTATTATTAGACTAGAGGGTATGGTTTGCTTAGTCCCCAAAGGGACTACTTGTCACGTAGACGCCACATCACTAAAGGTGGAGGACCATCCACTTAGGGACTACCCAAGGGTGTGGAGGATACTCCTCCCGCATTTTTTTATTATTATTTTTTATTTAGTTAAATAATTAAAACAAAGTAAATAAAAATAAAAAAAAAACTACATTTAAATAAAAATCTAAAGTTACATTTAAAAAACATCTAAAGTTACATTTAAAAAAAAAAACCTAAAGTTACATTTAAAAAAAACTAAACATTTAAAAAAGAGTAAACTGCCATTTTGGTCCCTGTGGTTTGGGCATTTTTGCCATTTTAGTCCAAATCTCAAACTTTTTAAATCTGGGTCCCTGTGGTTTCATCTTTATTGTCATTTTAGTCCAAAATTCAAAATCCTCCTTTTTTTTACTGTTCCAAAAAGTTTGAGATTTGGACTAAAATGACAATAAAAGTGAAACCACAGGGACCAAAATGGCAGTTTACTCTTAATTTTGGACTAAAATGACAATAAAAGTGAAACCACAGGGACCCAGATTTAAAAAGTTTGAGATTTGGACTAAAATGGCAAAAGTGCCTAAACCACAGGGACCAAAATGGCAGTTTACTCTTTAAAAAAAAATACAACACAAATAAATAAAAAACTACTCGTTGTTTTCTTCGAGATTCCAAATGTGTTCGATCAAGTCTGATTGAAAATTGGCATGTGTAAATCGTTATGTACTAAGAACCTGTTAAATCTTGTTGTTCTTCACTAACCGGAACATTATTCTGCTCCACCGCATTCTCGTCATACTCACAAATTGCATGGCCTTCGTTTTCGATGATCATGTTATGCAACAAAATACAAGCATACATACAGTATCGCAACTTTTTGGGTGTAAAAGCGTGTGCCGGGTTTTCAATAATATGTCATCTTTGTTGGAGAACACCAAAACACCTTTAATATCTTTTCTCGCCGCTTCTTGAAACTTGGCAAATTTATTTCTTTTTTCATCTGGCGGATGCCTAACAGTTTTAACAATTATAGAGTACGGTGGGTATATTCCATCGGCCAGATAATACCCGCGTCTGTACTCCACTCCCGAAATCGTAAACCTCGTATCAGGACCGGTCCCTTTTATAACATTGTCAAAAATCTCGGAATTTTGTAGAACGTTGACGTCGTTATTCGAACCAGGAATCCCAAAGAAAGCATGCCAAATCCATAGGTCTTGAGACGCAACAGCTTCTAGAATTATTGTTGGATGTCCTTGATCGCCTCGCGTATACATTCCTCGCCATGCGGTAGGACAATTCCGCCATGGCCAATGCATGCAATTAATGCGCCCGAGCATTCCTGGAAAACCGTGCGTTGCTTTGTGGTGTTGATACAATTGTTGTACCTCATTGTAACTCGGTTTTCGCAAATATTTTTTGCTGTAGAGCCTCACCACAAATTTGCAAAACTTGTATAGACATTCTCTAGCAGTTCTTTCGGACATCTTTAAGTATTTGTCCCATGCATCGGCTGTTGTCCCATAAGCTAGTTGACGAATCGCCGCAGTGCATTTCTATATGATGGTGAAGCTCCTTTTGCCTCTAGCATCGTATCGGATTGTAAAAAAAGGGTCATAAGAGGCTAAATCGTCGGCTATACGTAAGAACAGTCGACGACTCATTCAGAAACGGCGTCTAAACATAGTCTCAGAGTACAACGGTTCGTCGGCAAAGTAATCGGCGATTAATCTTTCGTAAGCACCTACACGATGTGGCAAGTAATATATAGTAACACATATATAACTTATAAAAATAATGCAACGCTATAAAATATAAATATAAAAATAAAAATAAAACTAACCTTCTCGGTCTCGGTTGATGGCCGGGTTCCTGTTTCGTGGTTGTGACGAAACCTCCTCCTCCTCTTCTTCCAGAATTAGTTGTGTCGCGGCTACCACCGTGTTTATAAAATATTTTACGGCTTCTCTGGTATCCGTCGAACCCGACGAAGAGGAAGATGACATTGTCTATTTTTTAGAGAAGATTATTTTGTAAAGGGGTTTGTTTGGAGAGTGTGTGTGAATTTTAGTATAAAAATGGTTGAATGAATGGGTATTTATAGGTTTTAAAATAATTAAAAAAATATTTTTTTTTTTACAAACTAGCCGTTAAAAACGGAATTAATTAAGGGGGCCCACTTTTAGCCTCGTCTCCAACGGCTTATAGAAGCCGGGGGTGCCGTTGTAACAACCCGACTTTCTGAAGTCAAAGTCAAAGTCAAAGGAAGAAAAGATTGCTAATTGCGATCTGTCACTCCTTGCTTAATTATTGATTGTACTATTTGACTTGTAATCGACCCTCTATTTTAATTCGCTTTAGTTGTATTATGTGGAGTACTTGTTAATAATCGATAATTAATCGCAGTTTAATCGCTAATCGACTTGTCGCTATGGCATCGCTATCGCTATCGCAACTCGAATTATGTGTTCTGGATATTGTTTTATGTGTGTGTGCTATTATGTGTTACTTGTGCATGTTATGTTTATATTGAGGTGTTTAATCGAAAACGCAATCGCAAATCTATCGTAACGCAATCAAATCGCAAACGCAAAACGCAAGTTATTTATGATTGATTGTATGTAGATATAGTAGTTAGGTTATTTGTGTAACTAATGGGTAATACCATCGCATCGCTCACTCGAAACGCATCGCAACGCTCAACACGCGAAACAAAAAACACGAAAACCAACCCGCGGCAACAAGTCGATCGAATGACCATTCGATCAGATTGCCATCCGACCCGTCACATGTGCGCACTTTCCTCTTTTGGCAACCTATAAATACCCCTGTCACATCACAAACAGTGATGTGACAGCTCCCTCTTCCGACCAGATCGCTCAAGCTCTCTTTTCTCTCGATTTCTCGCGATTCTTGTAAGTTTTCAGCTCAAATCTTGTACTTATATGATCTATACAGACTTCTTCATCATTTTCACCTTTGAATCTTCACTTTTAACCGTGAAATCAGCGGATTTGAGGTGTTCTAGGATGATGTCATCATGGGGTTTTCATGAACTTCAAGTTTTGGCCTCATTCCACCAAGAACAACTCAGATCTACTTGATTTCCACATATTTTGACACTAAGTTAGCATAGATCTAAACCTTTTCATGAGTAAAAGGATTGAAAGATGGTTGCACAACCTTCATTCAACTCTTTTACACTCAATGCACTCAAAACCGATAGAATCGGAGCTCGTTCAGGCCTTCTACTCGTTTCTAGTGAAGTGTCGGTCTGAGATTTGATTCCTATCAGAGAGACAACCGATTTCGGATTGAACATGAACAACCGTCACAGACAGTAAACTGATTGGACTGGGGTGATTCCCACTTCGGTCGGACGACTTGGACTTGACGAGGTTCCGTTGTTCAATACGTCGTCATACCGTCTCAATCAAACCGCAAACTTTTCAAACTTAACAAAATATCCAAGTTTCAAAACGATCAGATTGTTGGACGGATTGCCGTCCGATCGAACGACAATCAGATCGGATTGCATATGGTCTTCAACACTTAAACATTTTAACAATTTTCAAAGATCATCAGTTTCTGACTGATTGCCATCCGATCGGAAGACCATACGATCGAATGACAATCCTGCTGTGAACTTGTTCTCTGATAAATGTCTAACCAATGGATCGCCATCCAATCGAACGACCGTTCGATCGACCGACCTGAAAGGTAGAGATACTTCTCTGTTTTCATAACGATACAACGAAAACTTCAAAGTCACATCATACACAAACACATCCATCCCAAACGAATGGCCATCCGAACGGATGACCATCCGAACGGATTGTCATTTGATTGATTGACCATCCGATCGGACTGTCATCCGATCTGATGACCATTCGTCACTTGGTTCACTCTTCACCGTTTAACGCGCCGCTCATTCGCTTATGCTTATGCTATCGTTAACTGTTCAGGCTAATCCCTCAGCGCTCCCTTCAATCCAAGAGAGCGTTTATTTACTAAACACGATCTGTGAGTATACTTGATCCCTTTTTTCTTTAAGCACTTTTGGGTGTTACATATGTTACTTATATCAAATCACATCGATCACACAATGCAAACACTTTTATACGCTAACCAATACTGCATGTTATACGTGTTACTCGATGAATGCTTATATGTTATGTTTACACAGTGATTGTTGCCTGACACCTTAGCAACGATAGTACTATAGTTTGGACTCAGCACCTTTCGTGGACAGGGGTTGTTAAGGGCTTTTCTCGCATGTCACAGTGGTGATATGTGTTGCGCATTCTACAACTCGCAGTCACGTCTGTGCATATTTCATTGTCGATAACTTACTTGCTTCACATTATACATGTTACATGTTGGTTATGCGTAAACGCTTTCGAATTCTATTGTTACTATTAAACTTGTATGCTCACATTTACACTATGTGTATTGACCTCTATTTAAACGTATGTGACAGGTGCTTAAGATGCTAGGAATGCTGTGCCTTGGTGAATCAAGCTAGGGGTCTAGTTATGTCACGCTAAATCTGAGTTGTCGGAACAGTGTTGTTTTTGAGACAATTATTTGTAATAACTGTTTTATTTGGATATGTTATGGTATGGGACGTGACGTTTAAATATCTGGTAATTAAAAGTTGTTACGGATACTCATGGACAATCTGTTTCGCTCAGTGCCGCGCCCCGATGTTTCCGCCATTGGTTGGGGTGTGACAGATTGGTATCAGAGCCATGACTATAGGGAATTAGGCAAGACTCGACCTAGGCCGGGTCGATGTCTTAGAAACGACCTAGTCTATAGTCTAAGTACCAACAAACCGACTTGTGCATACTCGGTATGGGTTTTGCACAAGCTTACTTGATATTCTCGCTCGAACTCGCTGTACACTACACTTTTGCGCGAACATTGCATACTACAGTTTCGCGCAAGATCAGCCTTTCCTAAGGCTAGAAACACACACACACGGATGATCTGGTTGAGACTAGGTGTGAAAACCACAAACTCTCCATCAAGTCACTCGTTCGACATGCTATTTTTACTATAAACAAGAGAATTTGCGTTGAACTAGGAGTGAAATCCACACTTCGACGCAATTCTCCTTATCTATCTCGTGATTCTATCACACAAGCAGGAATGCAGTCGTTAAGTCAGGGGTGAAACCCGAACCTTGATGACTCTTTCCGCCCTCTATTTTGGTTTTACAAAACTCTCACCAAAGTCTCGATGGGTTCCAACGACTAGGGTCACGTAATGGCCAAACGGATGAGTGCCGATCGCCCGGATTGAGGCGAGAGCACTGTCTACTGAGCCAAAAAATGTGTACCCAAGGTCCTTGAGAACGGTCGAATCACTTTGGGTGGTCGACGTCTATCCAGCCAAGACAATCTCTCCTCGATTTTATGTGTTTCAATTCTGGAATTCGCCGCCGCCGACTCTGAGATCTATCAATTTTACGTAAAATTTTATGAGTTTTTATGTGATTATTTGTTATCGTTTTGGGGTAGACAGTACGGTGGTACTGATGGTTTCGATTCCATGTTTCTCGCTCCACCCAATCACGCACAACGCAAACCACGCTAACAAATCGCTTGTGTTATTCGTAATCGCTACTCGCTAATCGCACCCGCAATACTCGATCGCTTACGCTGTTGTGAAAGATAGGTGAATACGTGCAATATATGTAGGTCAATATGTGCAAAATATAGTTGAATACATGCTTTCATGCCTATGTGGACTACGTGCTTTTGTGTTTTGGTGCTTATGTGATTCTGTGGATTTTGTGCCTACGTGATTTGTGCCTTGATGTGTTCCTGTGCTTTATATAAAGTAGCTCTTGTGAATTCGCTAGACTATACTAGGGTTAATCGAAACTGTGTTTGAGTCCTCTGGCGATGTCTGTTTGCAGAGAATGTCGTCATTTGGATCACACATTGCTCGCTCAGCTCGCCGCAATCATGAAGACAAACGCATTGCCGCACTAGTCGCCAAGAAAATGGCGAAAGTCATCCCGCAAATTGATAGCACGCTGAACGAAAACACTAGCAAGTGTTCGGAGGAGTCCAGGACTAATACTCCCAAGGCAACTTTTAGCTTCAAGCAGTTCAAAGCATGCAGACCCAAAGAATTTACCGGCGAAGATGGGCCTACGGCCATGTTTCAATGGTTTGATTCGATCGAAGTCACGCTGCGCCAGAGTGGCTGTCCGGAAGACCTTCGCACTGTTAACGCCACCTGCGTGTTCCAATCTCGGGCTCTGTATTGGTGGACAACCGAGAGAAACAAACGAGGGAACGATGCAGCTTTTGGGCTGACGTGGGACGAGTTGAAGGACATCATGATGCAAGATTTCTGCCCTCCCCACGAACTCCTAAAGCTGGAGGACAAGTTCTGGCATATTAAGCAGGATGGTGGAGATAACGCTGGTTTAATTGCTCGCTTCAAGTAGCTGAGTATTATCTGCCCTGGTCAAGTTACTACCCCCGAGATTACGATCAAGAAGTATATCCGCGCTCTGCCGGATTGTGTTGCAGACTTAGTTCAGGCTGCAAAGACGACGACTATTGAGGAAACCTACCTGCTCGCTGCTGAGATAAATGACAAGCAAGTCAGGGCTGGTTACTTTGATAAAGCCTCCAAGAATCTGCACCAAGTCACCGCTACTCCCACCGCTGAAACCACCGCACCGCAATCTTCAAAGTCCTCCCGCCGCAAGAGAAAGAACAACAGCTCCAGCAACAAGAACTGTGCAGTGACTACCGCTCCACTTCAAGTTGTACGTGCTCAACCGCAACCTCAAAACCGCCAAGTAGCGGCGCCTGTGGTCAATGCACCGCCTGCCAAGCGTGCATACACTGGACCACACCCGCTCTGCCCTACTTGTACCTATCATCACCCGGTTGGAATCGCATGCCGGTTCTGTGTTCACTGCAACATGTACGGCCACTTCACCGCTAACTGCCGTACCTGTCCACGCCAAGCTCCAGTTCCAGCCCAAGCTCCTGTTCTACCAGCTCCGCAAGGACAGCAAGCAACTCCTGCACCCGCTGCTCACGCAAGAGCCTGCTTTGCGTGTGGTGATCCCAACCACTTCGCAAACGTCTGCCCTAACAGAGTGGTTAAGCAAGAGCCACAGCAGTAGCAGTAGCAGCCAACACCGCAACATCACCAACAGCAGCAGCAGCAATAGCCAGCTCAGCAAGCAGCCCGCGGGCGAGTCTTCAACATCAATGCCCGCCAGGCTCAGGCAGACAACAACGTGGTTAATGGTACGTTTCTCGTAAATGGTATATATGCTTCGTGTTTATTTGATACTGGAGCCGATAACTGTTTTGTATCGTTCGAATTCGAAAGGCTCGTAAACCGTAAATGCGTTAATCTCCCATCAACATTTGACATAGAAGTTTCCACCGGAAGAACTGTCATAGTTATATCCATTTTGCGTGACTGTACTCTCGATCTCAACGGTCACGTTTTCCCGATCAATCTCATCCCGATGCAATTTGGTAGCTTTGATGTCATAGTAGGTATGGATTTCCTTCGGGAAAATCATGCTGAAATTGTTTGCTTTGATAAAATGATTCGTTTCTCTCTCGCGAACGGTGATCAATTGTGTGTTTATGGCGAAGTCGCTTCGAAGAAGTTACAACTCATGTCGTGTGTCCAAGCTGGCAAGTATCTCCGCAAGGAATACCAAGATTTCTTGGCACATATCGTAGTAGTGGAGGAAAAGGAATTAAGGCAACAGACAAGGTGCCTGTGGTTCGTGATTTTCCTAGAGTCTTTCCTGATGATTTACCTGGTTTACCTCCCACTCGTGATATCGATTTTCGAATCGACCTCATTCCTGGAGCAAACCCTGTTGCTAGAGCACCTTATCGTCTCGCTCCTTCCGAAATGCACGAACTCTCAAGTTAGCTCCAGGAACTACTTGATAAAGGCTTCATTCGCCCTAGCGCCTCTCCTTGGGGCGCGCCGGTCCTTTTCGTCAAAAAGAAGGATGGATCATTCCGGATGTGCATCGACTACAGGGAATTGAATAAGCTGACTATCAAGAATCGCTATCCCTTGCCTCGAATAGATGATTTGTTTGATCTGTTACAAGGTGCTACGTGTTTCTCGAAGATCGATCTACCCTCAGGCTATCACCAGTAACTAATTCAGGAGGAAGATATACCCAAAACCACTTTTCGAACCCGCTATGCTCACTACGAGTTTGTTGTTATGCCTTTTGGTTTGACTAATGCTCCCGCAGTCTTTATGGATCTAATGAATCGCGTGGGTAAACCCTTTCTCGACCGCTTCGTCATCGTGTTCATCGATGATATCTTGATCTATTCCAAGTCAAAAACCGAACACTCGCGACATCTACGTTTGGTTCTTGAACTACTACAGGGAAACCGTCTCTATGCCAAGTTCTCCAAGTGCGAATTCTGGCTTGAGGAGGTTCAATTCCTCGGTCACATCGTCAATAGTCAAGGAATTCAAGTCGATCCTGCGAAGGTTGAATCTGTTAAGAGTTGGGTTACACCAAGGAACCCGTCTGAAGTTCGTTCTTTTCTCGGATTGGCGGGTTACTATCGCTGATTCATCGCTGACTTTTTGAAAATCGCCGTACCGCTTACCTCGCTTACGCATAAGGACAACCTTTTGTTTGGGGAACTGAACAAGAGGAGGCCTTTTGAAACTCTCAAAGCTATGCTTTGCAATACTCCCGTACTCTCACTACCCGACGGAAACGACGATTTCGTAGTCTATTGCGATGCCTCTAACCTTGGTCTTGGTTGTGTTCTCATGCAACGGGACAAGGTTATCGCATACGCCTCTCGACAGCTCAAGATCCACGAGAAGAACTATACCACCCACGAACTCGAGCTAGGTGCAGTTATTTTGGCGTTAAAGATTTGGCGACACTACCTTTACGGTACCAAGTGTACGGTCTTCACCGACCACAAAAGCCTACAACACATCTTTAACCAGAAAGAGCTAAATATGTGCCAACGTCGGTGGGTTGAACTCCTCAACGATTACGACTGTGAGATTCATTACCATCCAGGCAAAGCAAACGTCATTGACGATGCTCTCAGTCGACGAAGCTATTTGCATAGCGTTCGTAATACTCAAGCCCATCATAATCTCGAAGCTCTCATCCGCGACGCCCAACATGCTTGTTTTACCGAACGCACTTTGAAGAAAGAAAGGATAATCAATAATGGCGAACAACTGGTGAATAAATCGAATGGTATATTCCATTATTAGACCGAATTTGGATTCCCAAGGGTACCAATTTGCGACAGATTCTGCTCGACGAAGCCCACAAATCTCGGTATTCTATTCATCCCGGTGCTGATAAAATGTACCAGGACATGCGCTACAAGTACTGGTGGCCGGGCATGAAGAATGATATCGCTATTTATGTTCCGAAATGCCTAACTTGTTCCAAAGTCAAGGCTGAGCATCAACGCCCCTTTGGCTTACTCGTACAACCCGAGATCCCTATTTGGAAATGGGAGAGTATAGCTATGGACTTTATAACGAAACTTCCGCGCACGCCATCAGGTCACGACAACATCTGGGTTATCGTTGACCGTTTGACTAAATCTGCTCACTTTCTACCAATACGGGAAGACTATAAGGTAGAACGAATAGCTCGAATCTATACCGATGAAGTTATTTGTCGACACGGGACACCTCGTGATATCATCTCTGACCGCGATGGTCGATTCACCTCGCGTCTTTGGGAAACGTTTCAATATGCTCTCGGTACTACTCTCAATCTTAGTACTGCTTTCCATCCCCAGACCGACGGTCAGACTTAACGCACGATTCGTACCCTCGAAGACATGCTTCGCTCGTGTGTTATAGATTTCGGTGGTAATTGGGATTCGCATTTACCTTTAGTCGAATTCTTGTACAATAACAGTTATCACTCTAGCATCCAAATGGCACCATTTGAGGCATTATATGGAAGGAAATGTCGATGCCCATTGTATGGCACGAGATCGGAGACGCGCAAATTACCGGTCCTGAGCTGTTGCAAGAAACGACTGACAAAATCCTCCAAATTCGAGACAATCTACTGAAAGCTCAGAGTCGTCAGAAAAGTTACGCCGATAGACGCCGCAAGCCCCTTGAATTTGACGTTGGCGATCACGTACTCCTAAAGGTTGCACCTTGGAAGGGGGTGATCAGATTCGGTAAGAAAGGAAAGCTCGCGCCTCGATATGTTGGACCCTTTAAAATTCTGAAAAGGATTGGCAAAGTGGCCTACAGACTCGAACTACCGGAGGAACTTAGTAATGTCAACCCGACTTTCCACGTTTAAAACCTCATAAAGTGTATAGCCGACCAGGAATTACATGTCCCTCTTGAGGATTTACAAGTAGACGAAACATTACACTTCGTGGAGAAGCCTGTCGAGATCATGGGCCGAGAAACCAAGGTACTCCGACGCTCACGCAATCCCATTGTGAAGGTTCGCTAGGAAGGCAAACGCGGCGCCGAGTTCACCTGGGAACTTGAAAGTGACATGAAGGCGAAGTATCCGCAACTGTTTGTTACGCCTGCTTCTTAAATTTCGGGATGAAATTTCCTAAAGTAGGGGAGGCTGTAACAACCCGACTTTCTGAAGTCAAAGTACAAGTCAAAGTCAAAGTCAAAGGAAGAAAAGATTGCTAATTGCGATCTGTCACTCCTTACTTAACTATTGATTGTACTATTTGACTTGTAATCGACCCTCTATTTTAATTCGTTTTAGTTGTATTATGTGGAGTACTTGTTAATAATTGATAATTAATCGCAGTTTAATCGCTAATCGACTTGTCGCTATCGCATCACAACTTGAATTATGTGTTCTAGATATTGTTTTACGTGTGTGTGCTATTATGTGTTACTTGTGCATGTTATGTTTATATTGAGGTGTTTAATCGAAAACGCAATCGCAAACGCTAAACGCAAGTTATTTATGATTGATTGTATGTTAGATATAGTAGTTAGGTTATTTGTGTAACTAATGGGTAATACCATCGCATCGCTCACTCGAAATGCATCGCAACGCTCAACACGCGAAACGAAAACACGAAAACCAACCCGCGGCAACCAATCGATCGAATGACCATTCGATCGGGTTGCCATCCGATCCGTCACATGTGCGTACTTTCCTCTTTTGGCAACCTATAAATACCCCTTTCACATCACAAACAGTGATGTGACAGCTCCCTCTTCCGCCCAGCACGCTCAAGCTCTCTTTTCTCTCGATTTCTCACGATTCTTGTAAGTTTTCAACTCAAATCTTGTACTTCTATGATCTATACACACTTCTTCATCATTTTCACCTTTGAATCTTCACTTTTAACCGTGAAATCAGTGGATTTGAGGTGTTCTAGGATGATGTCATCATGGGGTTTTCATGAACTTCAAGTTTTGGCCTCATTCCACCAAGAACAACTCAGATCTACATGATTTCCACATGTTTTGACACTAATTTAGCATAGATCTAAACCTTTTCATGAGTAAAAGGATTGAAAGATGGTTGCACAACCTTCATTCAACTCTTTTACACTCAATGCACTCAAAACCGATAGAATCGGAGCTCGTTCAGGCCTTCTACTCGTTTCTAGTGAAGTGTGAGTCTGAGATTTGATTCCTATCATAGAGACAACCGATTTCGGATTGAACATGAACAACCGTCATGGACAGTAAACTGATCGGACTAGGGTGATTCCTACTTCGTTCGGACGACTTGGACTTGACGAGGTTCCGTTGTTCAATACGTCGTCATACCATCTCGATCAAACCACAAACTTTTCAAACTTAACAAAATATCCAAGTTTCAAAACGATCAGATTGTTGGACGGATTGCCGTCCGATTGGATTACCATCCGATCGAACGACAATCCCATCGGATTGCATATACTCTTCAACACTTTAACATTTTAACAATTTTCAAAGATCATCAGTTTCTGACGAATTGCCATCCGATCGAAAGACCATCCGATCGAATGACAATCCTGCTGTGAACTTGTTCTCTGAGAAATGTCTAACCAATGGATCGCCATCCGATAGAACGGCGTTCGATCGAACGACCTGAAAGGTAGAGATACTTCTCTGTTTTCATAATGCTACAATGAAAACTTCAAAGTCACATCATAGACAAACACATCCGTCCCAAACGAATGTCAATCCGACCGAATGGCCATCCGAACGGATGACCATCCGAATGGATTGTCATTCGATCGAATGACCATACGATCGGACTGTCATCCGATCGGATGACCATTCGTCACTTGGTTCACTCTTCACCGTTTAACGCGCCGCTCATTCGCTTATGCTATCGTTAACTGTTTAGGCTAATCCCTCAACGTTCCCTTCAATCCAAGAGAGTGTTTATTTACTAAACACGATCTGTGAGTATACTCGATTCCTTTTTGCTTTTAGCACTTTTGGGTGTTACATACATTACTTATATCAAATCACATCGATCACACAACGCAAACACTTTTATACGCTAACCAATACTGCATGTTATACGTGTTACTCGATGAATGCTTGTATGTTATGTTTAAACAGTGATTGTTGCCTGACACCTTAGCAACGATAGTACTATAGTTTGGACTCAGCACCTGTCGTGGACATGGGTTGTTAAGGGTTTTTCTCGCATGTCACAGTGGTGATATGTGTTGCGCATTCTAATACTCGTAGTCACGTCTGTGCATATTTCATTGTCGATAACTTACTTGCTTCACATTATACATGTTACATGTTGGTTATGCGTAAACGCTTTCAAATTCTATTATTACTATTAAACTTGTATGCTCACCTTTACACTATGTGTATTGACCTCTATTTAAACGTATGTGATAGGTGCTTAAGATGCTAGGAATGCTGTGCCTTGGTGAATCGAGCTAAGGGTCTAGTTATGTCACGCTAAATCTGAGTTGTCGGAATAGTGTTGTTTTTGAGACAATTATTTGTAATAACTGTTTTATTTGGATATGTTATGGTATGGGACGTGACTTTTAAATATCTGGTAATTAATAGTTGTTATGGATACTCATGGACAATCTGTTTCGATCAGTGCCACGCCCCGATGTTTTCGCCATCGGTTGGGGTGTGACAGCCGCGACGAGCCCAGGGGGCGGTGTGGGACGAGGGGGACGAGCCGGAGACGGGGTGAGACGTTCCCCACACCCGGTGGTCTTATTATTTTGTTTAAAGATGACGAAAATGAAAAATCTAGTAAAGATGACGAAATTCATGACAAACCAAAACGTAAAGTTTAATTCCTGTAATAGATGAAACTTATGTACGAAAGGTGTACATATACCTAAATAACAAAAACTGAAATTTATTATTACTATTATCTATATATAAAGGATCATCATATTCACACACTCATCTTTATTTCCACACCCTCAAAACGTCGCTATTTGGTCAAAGCACGGTGTTTAGGGTTCTTTTCCAGACAAAAGGTGATGTGAGCTGATTTGACTTTGATACGAGGCTTTTTTCGGTATGATGTTGTCAACCGGGTCACGAGGAATCCTAAGCGTGGCGCTTTGGTCAAAGTGTCGCGCTTCGACCCCAAATTATGGTGCTTTAAGAAGGTTGACGATGCATTCGACATTTTATTCAAATTCCAAAGGCCTTAAAGTGTTTTTCAAACAAACCCGCATTTTGTTGTTTTAGTGGTGTTTCTTCAAAATATGATGCCGTGGTTTAGTAACTACCTTTTCGGTGAATACTCTGACGAGTCCGTGACTACTATTTCTGACCCGTACGAGAAACCTTTCCCGTCCAACATGATGGAGGAGGACGTTGTCTCTGGCATTTGTTATCGTGACAATACGGTGCAGCTGGACTTGAATATCCCTGTAGAAGACTCGTACGCACAACATAGTTATTCGAATTACGGATATGTGGGTGAACCAAATCATGAGACTGAATATCCGCACGGTCAGCCAAACTATCCCGGCCATGGTTACGGTGGTGTGCAGAGCTATGAACAACAAGACTATCCCGACCACGGTTACGATGGTGAGTATAGCTTTGTCAAGCAAGACTATCCTAACCAGGGAGATGATGGTGAACAGAACTTTGTACAACAAGACTATCCGAATGAGGGAGACGATGGTGAGCAGCAGGATCTATTAGTCGATAAGGAAGGCTCTTACCATACAAACTGGACGTTTTCGTCACGTGATAAGTTGGTGGATTGGGTACAGAAGACGGGAAAGGATAATGGTTACGTCATTGTGATTAAAAGATCGAATAAAAGATGAAGTAATTTCAAGGTTTGGTTTCAATGCACTCTTGGTGGGGAGTATAAGAGTGTAGCTACAGTGATGAAAATAGGTAGCAAGAAAATAGGTTGCCCGTTTGAGTTGATAAGGTTTACGGAATCAAAGGGAAGTGTTTGGAGGATAGAGGTGACGAACCAGAGGCACAACCACACTCCTATTGACAACTTAGAAGGTCACGCGTATCCAAGAAGGCTTTCTTTGGAGGATAAAAGACTATTTGAGCTGCTGGTAAAGCAATTCCAAACCAGAGCATCTGGCAAACGTTGACGAAAAAGAACCCGGATAAAAAGATTATTCCGAAAGATATACACAATGCTATTCAGAAGATCAATGATGGAAAGAGGGTCGACGGATCTCCAATGCAATAACTCGAAAACCTTCTTGTCAAAAAAGATTTCACTTATTACATACGCGAAAAGGAGACCACGAACGCAGTTCAAGATATCTTCTTTGTCCATAAACTTTCATTTACTATGTGGTATGCATTCCCGCATGTGCTAATGATTGACGCCACCTACAAAACAAACTTGTACAATCTTCTGTTTGTGCAGGTCGTAGGTATGACGTTGACAAACCAGTCATTTTCGGTTGCTCATGCGTTAATTTCTATAGAGAAGGTAGAAAACTACATACGGGTGTTGGAGAGGATCAAGTATATGTTGGTGGACTGTATGGAGCCATGTGTCATTTTAACAGACTGGGACTTGGCGCTAATGAACGCGTGTGAGTAAGTTTTCCCAAAAGCGTACAAGTATCTTTGTCAGTTCCATATTCATAAAAATATTAATAAGAACAGCAAGGAGAAATTTACTGAGAAGGAGTGGAAAGAATTTATTCGTTCGTTTTCGACATTGTGTGAGTCTTCGACAGAGGAAATATATAAGTATAATTTGGGAAACATTGAAGCACAACTGAAAGAAGTTGGTCGTGGTCGTGAGTATTTCTAACGTAATTATTTAAATACTTTTTTACATACATGACAAGTTATGGTTATATTTTTAGAGGTTTTTGAGTATATGAAGAAATCCTGGTTGGATTCGTACCATGAAAACTTTGTAGCTGTCTGGACTTACAAAACACTTAACTTTCACTAAACTACAACCAATAGAGTTGAGGGCATGCATGCATTACTAAAAAGTCACCTTCCAAGTCATCGCAACACGCTGGTTAAACTTGTGGGGTTTGTTGATCATATTGTTGAGAAACAATATACGGATATTAAAAGAGGTTTTGAAAAAACCTTAGAAAAGTAATGAACCACCACAAGGTTCACCCCATGCTTGCAAATATACTTCGAAAGGTTTTAATATATGCTATCGAGCTTATGGCTTTCGAGCTACGATGTAAGAAAAGCGGGTTAAGAGCCTACGGTGCAACTTGTGGTTGCATGCTTTTTACCAGTTTGTAAGGCCCTAACACGTTTTAACCAAAAGATGCAGCGAAAAATACGAACTTAAAAATTTCTTTCGTTATATTCATTCTAACATACTTGTAAATACGTTAATTCACTCTTTCACATTAAATACATTAATCCTTTCTATAAATTAAATAAAATCCGACATACTTATATTATACTACGTGACCACACACTCACACGTACAATCCATGTCTTGACTCGATCTTCAGCTGCTTACTCTCCATGATGAGAAATCCATAATTCTGTACAACCGGTAACATCATACGTAAGTTTTAAACATGCTTAGTCAGACGTCAACATCTCATGCTTTCGCTTATGTTAATCCATTCGTCCAACCATTCGAACACCATCGTTGGATTTCGGTATCAAACCTTCAACTTCCATTATTAGTATACTAGCACTTCAATTTCATTCTCAACGGAAAACGATTAGCATCATTAGATTTCATTCATATGAGTAAGTTCACGTATACGCATAAACAAGTCTCAATCATTCGCTCATATAACTAAATTCCAATTCTTGCATACATATCTTTCTATTAGTACACATACTTATAATCTACATCTTAATCGATATTACATGCAAGTCCTAAACACACATGTCTATACATGTAAATCACATTCACATAAATTCCATACTTACATGTTCATAGTCATACTCTCCTATGAGTTCCAACTACTTCCATACAATCAAACCCATACCCACATGTGTAACTATTTATTTCCTCTTTATGCATGATACCAACTTGTAAGTTCCCTTCTTACCCACACTTGTTAGGAACTCTTCCTTAACCACTTTCGACTCATTGACTAAAACTTACCTTAATACTACCATTGATTCATACATTCTCACATGTCTCTCAATAATCACCATACAACAATACCTTTTAAAAACTAAAGGGTAAGTCTAGAGTTCACTTACCTTACGCTTCCGTATTTGCCTTCGCTTCTTTGTGTCCTCTTAACCCGTTGGCCTTTCGCGCTTCCATCCATCTTGACATGATCCCTAAACTTTCATGTCATTACATTCACATTCTCGTTAGCATATAATGATTGTACATATGAACGATCATATCAATTTCATATTTCACATTTGAATTTCATTAGTAAATTCAAACAAGCATACGACATACTCCCACAATCACATCTTTTCAAACTCATATAATTCATCACAATTCTACAACTTGCACCATGACCTCTGGTTAGTAACCCAACAACATTCCAACATGATCACCACATGAACTATATCTAAAACATACTTCTCATGTTAGTTTACTTATCAAATATGTTATCATCATATTATGTACATGTTTACCCATTACTTGCATACAATTTCACATATTATTGTTATTTAGACATTTCATCAAACACTTGGTGTGCGTACTACTTTCTAAGCATAACGTACAAGTATTTCATGCTTTTCTTCCTACTTATCATTTTCATTTATCAACACAAGTAAACATTATACAAATTTCATACCATACTCAATCTATATACAAGTACACATCACATACTACACATATTCATGATCAAGTTCATACCATTTCATGGATTAAACATAAACCCACTTAACTAGGTGTGGTACTTCATCCAAACACCTAAATTATAGCAATTTACTCATAATCTTCAATTTGGGTTTGTTCCTAAGCAAGCATACATCACTAATTTGGCCATAACCTCTATGATTCATACATAAATCACTACTCGTGATGTTCATCAAGATTTCTCAACTTCATTAAACATCAAAATTCGACATACCTTATAATCCCCTAGCTTGGGTGATCGTTAATTCATGTTCCTTTATGAGTTTGAGCCTCAATTCATCCTTCAATTTGATGTTATATGATGAACTAGGGTTTTGGCACCTTAGAGCCTTCTCCTGATCGTCCAGAACACACACGAAGTGTGTGTGTGTTGTGTGTTGTTTTCATTTAATAAATCAACTTTCAAGTTATCCCACTTTAGTCCCTCGTGTTTGCCATCTTATCTCATTTTCCGTAACTTTATTCCTTACTCTTAAAGTTAACATTGCATTTAACTAGGTTAATTTATTCCTAGTTAACTTAGTGGGTTCGGGTAGGTTATAACCCGTTTTATTATGTTAACGTGGTTTAATTACCAAACCCGTTTTTTTGGGTGTTACACAGTTGTGGTTTGCCATGAACTTGTCGTCTGGAAAAGTTAGAAAAGACGATATGTTTACTTATTGACTCTTGGCTTTTATGATTTCACTACCTAATTTACTATCATATGTTTTTGTTCATAGGTCAGCAAATCCGAATCAATTCGATAGACGTGTTTTGGAAGAAGATTGACATCAAGCCAGCAAGGGGTAAGATTGAAGATATCGACGTAGACGCAGAATTTGAAAAACTGAAACAACGAATCAATCCAACACCTCCTCAAGTGAAAAAGAGCTAGTTTGAAAAAATTAAACAAATCATCATGCCAGGTAACAATACCAAAAAACCTCCAATTGTTCAAATGAACACCTATGGTCGTCCAACATTGAAGACGCAAGAACAGAGGACAGTAGAAGCTGCACGAAAAAGCTTGTATATACCGTTGGAACAAAATGGGTTCGACGCCTTGTACGATCTTCCCCGTCACAGCTTGTACGTATCATCTCAACACTCTCAAAGACAAAAAAAAACAACAACAACCGCTTAACCTTCACCCCGATTTCCCAATGATCACGTTGGGTTCTAAGTCGGGTATAGCTATCGGGAACTATCGATGTCAAATTCCAAAAGTGTTTCGCCCATACATTAGGTCGGGGGTCAGTATCGAGCATACGTTTGATGCACACCTTTGACGGGATTGGTCTACGGTTTCGGATGCGCGATAACAGATTTTTCACCCAAAGGTGTTGCCGGAGGTAATCCAGTTGTTATTGACCTTAGGGACAGAGTACTAGCGCCCGCGGCTGTCCAGGTTGCGGCTCGACAGGCTCATCTTGAGGCTCTGGGTCTGGGTCAGCCTCAGGATTAGGCTCAGGATCAGGCATTCGCCTCCGCCGCATTCGCTTCCGGCTGATCACGTCATTGACGACGAGATCCTGCCACCGCCACCACCTCCGTACCTGCCGCAGTACGCACAGCACGTCTACGCAGACCTGCCTCCTGCTGCGCAGGCGGTGGCTCGGAACTTCGATCGGCGCCTCTGACGTTATGAGTGATACCAGATGTGGATCATTGAGACATTCATGGAGCTCCGGGCCTCACGCAGGATTGGCGCCCCATCAACTGTCACCGTCCCCACTATCAGAGATCAGTAGCTTTAGTTTTTATTTTGTATTAGACATTCAGTTGTACTTTTGTTTTGTATGTAAAAACTGATTTTATATATATTTATGTAGTTGATCTTTTATTTACACGATTTTTGTTTGGATTATTTGCGCTTATTTCATACGTCTCTTTCGCAACTTATTGTACGGTGTTTTAATTAAACATGTTCGTGTAATTTAACAAAATAAAATAGGTTAACATTTATAAAGACAATGACATAAAGAACCGTATCTTATAAACAACTGTTATAAATCAACTATAACCTGTACACTCACATTAAACGACCGTTATAAATTAACTTTAAATTATATATGTTTTATAAAAATAAAACACAAATCTACAACATTTCAACAAAAAAAACCACAACCAAATACAAACAAACAACAAACCAACACCTTACTTTTTCCACCAAAACCCCACTTTTTCCACCCAGAAACAAACAGACCCACCTAAGCGCGACATTTTGGCCAAAGCGCAGCGCTTAGGTACAAGGTCAACAGACAAGGTCTGACAGGTTCAGTCCTTGTCTGTTGGCTTTACATCTAAGTGTTGTGCTTTGGCCAAAGCGTTGCGCGTATGTGTGTAAAAAGCCAACAGGCGTGTGTGAATAGCCAAGGCCTATATAAGTTAAGAGAAGATGCATAATGACTTTTTTCGTCCTTTCGTCTATTTCGTTTTTAGTGTAAACTTTTATTCGTAACCAATATAGTTTAATCATTGTATTTTTTTTCTTTTTACTTTACCCAAATTACTTTTCTACCCTTAAATGGATTTTCTAACGACACGTTAGTAACGTTTTAGACATATTTTTTAACTTTTATTTGCTATAACAAGTGTTGCGAAGGGTTTTTTTTTGTTATAACGAAGATACTCTTTTGAACATATTTTTTTTTACTTTTCTTTTTCTTTGTTATAACGAGTGCACCGAAACCGACCGAGTTTCTATCGTTTTCTTTCGTTTACCTTTGTTATTTACTATATTGTTTTATCTTTTCTTATTATTTTGATGTTCAGAGCCGAGTTACGATGCAAATAGCTTAACACATTTAGATATCATTTTATTTAATTTTATGAATTTAGTTATCAGTTGTCATTGTGTGCTATACGTTCTGAATTCTAACCGCGTCCCTGTGCAACGCACAGGTAACTACGACCCTAGTTTATTATTAAAATAGAGTAAAATGTCAAAATGGTTCCTAAGTGTATGCCACTTTTGCCACTTCAGTCTAAAAATGAAACATTTTGTATCTAAGTCCCTTAGGTTTCATTTTCATCCAATTGGAAAATTGGGTTAGAATTTTCTGTTAACTTCTCCTTTTTTTTCGTTTTCCTCGTTTAAATTTAAATAAAGGGTATAATCATCAATTTATGCCATAATATATTTTAATTAAACGAGGAAAACGATAAAAAAAGAGAAATTAACAAAACATTCTAACACAATTTGTCAATTGAATGAAAATGACAACAAAAATAAAATCTTAGTGATCTAGATACAAAAAGTTTTATTTTTTTTCGAAATATTAAAAAGAGTAAATTACAAAACTCGTCCTTTATGTATGTATTTTATTGCGAATCGTGTCCTTTGTCTTCAATAATTACATTAATCATACCTAATGTTCACAAATCCTAACATGTTATATCCTTTAACCCAAATTCAGTTAATTTTTTCAGTTAACTTTAGTCACGTGGGGCCCACGTGAGGGCATTAATGTCCTTTCACCTACCCATCTGTTTCTCCCCCATTTAAAACCCCAAATAACCCTAATCACACAACAACCAAAAGCCATAATCAATTTCAAATTCCAGATTCTCCATTGACCAAAAACCACTATTAAATTCCAAACTCTTCATCATGAGTTCATCACACAGCAACCACCACCAAAAAAATTGAATGTCAAATTCAAATTCCAAATTCCACTACTCCACCGATCACCGTCGCATCGACGCCGTAAAACCACAGTCACACACACTCTCTCTCTCTTTCTCTCTACACTCAAATGACAGTAAACCTCCACACATCGCAACAATAACATCAATCAACACTGCGATTTTAGATCTTAGAGTACACTTTGTCTCTTCTTTTGAATTCAATTTCGTCTTCAATTTTTATTAAAATTTCTTTGCTTTTTGTTGAATTTGTTTGCTCGATCTGTCAGTTACACTATTGGTTTATGACGCGAGGTACAATATCATCATATTTTCACTTTTTCGCTACGAGTTAAGGTTTCTAAATTGTTTTGTATAGTTGTGTAGTGAGTATACATTTGTTGGTTGATAATCTGGATCATTGTACGAACTGAATGTGTTCGGGTTTGAGATTTTGAGTTTATGTATTGTGATTTTAACACTTTGTTGTTTTAGTTAGGTTTATGTTTGTTTTTATCATGCAAACTGAATGTGTTAGGGTTTGAGATAGATTGAGGAGCAGGAGTAGCTAGTGATGGTGGTGAGAAGGGTGGTGCGGTGGGGAGGGTGGTGCTCGTGGTGGTGGTGTTGAGGAGGGTGGTGGGAGGTGGAGGGTGAAACTAATCTCTCACATGAGGGGAGATTAGGGTTATTTGGGGGTTTTAAATAGGGGAGAAACAGATGGGTAGGTGAAAGGACATTAATGCCCTCATGTGGGCCCCACGTGACTGAAATTAACTGGGTTTGGGTTAAATGATATAACATGTTATGGTGGGGGGTATCATTCAATTACTTTAGGGTGTTTGAGTTACCGTCTAGCCAATAATATCATGCCATGTCAAGTCCCCATTCCACTCCCTATTTTGCACTCAATCACTGGCAGTGATTCAAACACCTGGAGAGTGGTAAAAAATAAAAAAAAATTATGATTGATTGAAAGGGGTTGGGACCCACCATTCACCCTCTCTCTCCCACCTATCCTCTTCTTCACCGAATCGGTGACTATACACTTATTAGCAAGTCCCCACTCACCGAAATGTTGCCGGCGATCAATCACCGTGCGGCAAACCCGGTCCCCGATCCCACTCCCCGCAATCGTACCGTCCCCCCATAGGATTTGTGAACATTAGGTATGATTAATGTAATTATTGAAGACAAAGAACATGATTTGCAATAACATACATACATAAAGGACGAGTTTTGTAATTTACTCTATTAAAAATGGGAGTAAACTGCCATTTTGGTCCCTGAGGTTTGGCAAGTTTTGCCACTTTAGTCCAAATCTCAAAGTTTTTGCATCTGGGTCCTGTGGTTTCAGTTTTATTGCCATTTTGGTCCAAAAGTGAAATCAGGTCAGATTTCTCAAAAAAAAACCCATGGTTTTTTGTCCTTTTCCTCAGGGGCAAAATCGTCTTTTTACGTCTTTTTAGTGTGATTTTGTTTTAAATTAAAAACAAAAAAATGAAACCAGCCCCTTTCCTCCTCTTCCACAGAACCACCACCATCTCCAACCCTCTGCACCACCGTTGCCCTACCAACCCACCGCCGCCACACCACCACTGAACCACCCTCACCCAACCTCCTCTTGCGTTTCAGGTCACTCGTTCTTCTTCCCCCCTTTCCTCCTCTTCCACATCTCCTTCAACTTCACCTTCCTCTGCAAAAATAAATACATCAACCTTAAACAAATCCTGAAAAACTGATGTTTGTTTTCTTTCATACCTTGTCCAGTGAAGACTGAACCTTCTAAAGAGGGGTAGCCATCTGGTTCTGGCCTTGACCCCCAAACAGATTCCGGACACCATTTGACTTCTTCTTCTTCTTCTTGTCCATCTTCATGAACACCTGGAGAGTAAGAATCGAGCTCTCGATTATTCTAATAAGGCCTGGAGCGCGCACCAACATATCCGATTCCTCTTCTGTCATCTCTTAACCTGCCAGGAAAGAAATAAGTTGAGGAAACACCATTTAAATAAGCAAATAAGTTGTTAAAATAAGCCATTCCAACTAATCCGATTGAAAAAAAGGCAGTGTGGATTTATGAAATCAGGGCATAAAGAGGGGTGTTTAGAGAGAGAGAGAGAAGAGAGAGAGAGAGAGACAGAGGGGTGTTTAGAGAGAGAGAGAGCAGGAGGGGTGTTTTTAGAGAGAGAGAGTGTGTAGGGTTTTGATATTTTTTTATTTTATTTATATATATCAATGCTTAAATAACCATTTTGCTCCTGAGGAAAAAGAAAAAAAACCAGGGTTTTTTTGAGAAGCCTGACATGATTTCACTTTTTGACCAAAATAAGAATAAAACTGAAACCACAAGGACTCAGATACAAAAACTTTAAGATTTAAACTAAAGTGGTAAAATTGACTAAACCTCAAAGATTAAAATGGCAGATTACTATAAAAATGCCGAACAATTTTGGCATTTTACTCCTTAAAATAAGATAAGATGTGGGGTCTTTTATATGTGATTGACAATCCTATGTTTTCTCTTCATGCACGCCAACTAATTTCCAGTTTTGGTGGTCCACCAACCTCCGCTCCCATACAATATTTTACTTTGTATTTTGTTGAAACTTGAAAATGAGCCACAACCCTAATTTATTTAAACACTTTTCTACATGCATCACTTTCCTAGAGTACATATTGTTTTCGACTTGCTTTAAATCTTTTTTTGTAAAAATGCATATAAAGTACTATTCAGCATGTGATGTAAGACCGACGCGATTATATATGCAATATGTATACAATTTTAATAACTACTAAATGCTTGTAAATTAATAATATAGGTTTTTAATCTTACTTGCTTACATAAAAATTTAATCAACCCAAATACTTGTTTATATAAAAATTTAATCAACCCAAATACATGATTGATGCAATTAAACACAGGTTTTCCTTATTAAGCTAATTTAAATTTTCATCCAGGCTCAAAACAAATTTCTCTTCAATTTACTGGTTTGATTTTTAGGATTCATAAAAATCACAATAAAATATACTTATTTTATATTTATGATCATTTACATATATCATTTAATGAACTTGCATAATACGATCATATTCGCCCCCAACAAATCATAATATCTGTAAGCTAGCTAGATATTGTTGCAAATTTTAAAAGAATTTGTAGGAATCGAACCAATGTTCTGTATGAATCCAGCTACAACATGCTTTGCTTCTTTTAACACTTACTATTCTAGATATCAATCAACAAACTAAGTGTCCACGTCTAAATGATTAGAAGAAATATCAAACTCTTGACCTGCTTCTTTTTATATCATTTGATTTATCAACTCATTTAATATAATTTAACTGAGATAACTTCAAATAACACTAACCAAGTTTCTCAAATATTCTATTAAACTAATTTAACTTTTTTTTTTTGTGCTTGTAAAGCTTAAAGCCACTTTAGTGGGACACTTGAAAACTTGGTTATTAGTAGATGAATTTTTCTGTAAAAGTAGCCACAACTCAACTAACAGAACAAGTGTGGGCCAGATCATGATTTTCTGGATGTAAAAAATGTTTTTGATGGACTCGAACCCGTACCATTTCGAAGTTTACTTTTCATATCCATATATGGTTTTTGGAGTTGAGGGTCTTCATGAAAGTAACACGCGAGCATTTACATCCTTTTGAATAAACATAAAGGTATGTATGGTTTGTGTGCTTCCGACTCTACCAATAACTTTGTTACAAGTGAGATTTTATTAATTGAGTATGGTTGTTTTTGTTTATTTTTTATAAAGGTAAATTATTAAAATGGTTATAAGCAACTTGGTTTTATAAAAATTAGAAAAAAAATGGTTATATTTATTATATATTAGTAAAGTTGGATCCAGGAGACTAAACCATAAAATCATTTGTATATGTTGCGCTTCTATATATTTACTGTACAATCTCCTTGTGTAATGTGGTCCTAGTAAATTATATTATATTATTGTACAATGTTTTTCAAACATACAAAGAAGAGATACTATTTTTTTACAGTTCCAAAATAATCTGACTAAAATAGAATAACTATATTTGGGGATAATTTATTATTTAAAAGTACTTTATATAATATGATGGTCACCAGATAATAAATAATAGGGTAAATTACTTTTTGAATATTTGTGTTTTAAGGGTTTTAACCATTTGAGTTCAAAATCAAAATGTTTAATGCCCTTAGTCCCTATAACCACTTTATATAACCATTTGAATCCAAATTTCTAACACTGTTAGAATTTTTGGATAAGTATTGTTAAATGACCAAAATACCCTTATAATTAAAAAATAAAAAATAAATAAAGGAAAATTGGCCTGTAATAATCCCACCTAGACCTTATTGGACATTAATAATCTCACCTCAGAATATTCCCCCACCAGTCCCACATTTCACCTATTTTTCCTATAATGGTCCCCCGTTAAAAAAAACATAATGGAGTTAAGTTTTTTTCCAAATTACAAACAGATTTTTTAAGGCTTTTGATTAGAACGACGATACGAATCCATTAATGTAAAACTTGCCTCGAAACGGTGCTCCAAACGATGAAAACGACGCTTCAATTCGGGTGTTTAAATTTCCAATTAACCAAAATCAAGTCACTTGGAGCACCATTTCGAAGTAAGTTTTACATCAATGGACTCGTATCATCGTTCTGATCAAAAACCCTAAAAAATCTGTTTGTAATTTGAAAAAAGCTTAACTCCGTTAAGTTTTTTTAACGGGGACCATTGTAGGAAAAATAGATAAAAGGTGGGATTGGTGGGGGGAATATTCTGAGGTGGGATTATTAATGGCCAATAAGGTCTAGGTGGGATTATTATAGGTCAATTCCCCAAAAATAAATTATTATTAGATTTCTCTCTCTCTCTCTTATATATCTCTCTTCCCTTTATCTTTATCTCTCTCTCTCTCTAAACATTCTGCACCTTCATCTCTCTCTCATCTTTCTTTCTCTCTCTAGACTACCTGCATCCCCTACCACCATCAACACCACCACCACACCACCACCGTCACCAGCACAGCCACAACCACCTCCGTCACCAACCACCACCTCAACCACAAACCTCCAGCACAGTCATTGTTGCACTACCACCACACCACCATCACCAACACCTACTTCGACCCACCTCTTCAATTACCCTTCTTCAAATTCTCTTCTCATATCACAAACAAAAACCTATAAAAGTAAAACACAAATCACTCAGTTTAAGCCTAAAAAACAGAATTTAATCACTCTCAAATCAAATACCAAATGGATCTTGCTTGATTCATGGAGAATGTATTATGTTTTAAGCCCAAAAATCCATAAAAGTAATTCTGTTTTTAAGATAAACATACCCTTTTTCAAATTCTATTTTTTGAATGCATATGGCAGGTCAAAGTTTGTGATATTTAGTAATTTAGCATGTGTTCATTATACCCTTCCCATGAAAATCTCCCCCACCATTTATATTCACAAAACTTCCCCATAATTGACCCTATTTGATCTAATAAGATCTATATCAATAAAACCTAGAATTCACAATCCTAGAATCAGTGAAGAACAATCCTTTTCCCAAAACAATCATCTCGAATTCTTAATCTGAATTCGAATAATCATCAAATTAGATTATGGTCACTTGTCAAATTGAGGAAACAAATACCGTAACTGAAATGAGCGATAACGATGATCGACACGGAGATGATGATAGCAAAGGTACGAAAGAATGTGATCATCAAGTCGACGAAGCTGATACACTCGACGCTTCTTCTTCTACTTCGCATCATACAGAGAAAGTTGAAGAGGTGGGGCGAAGTAGGTGTTTGTGATGGTGGTGTGGTGGTGGTGCGACGTTGACTGTGTTGGAGGTTTGTGGTTGAGGTGGTGGTTGGTGACGGGGGTGGTTGTGGCTATGGTGGTGACAGTGGTGGTGTGGTGGTGGTGTTGATGATGGTGGGGGATGCAGGTGGTCTAGAGAGAGAAAGAAAGATGAGAGAGAGATGAAGGTGTAGAATGTTTAGAGAGAGAGAGAAAGAGATAAGGGGGAGAGAGGTATGTATAAGAGAGAGAGAGAGAAATCTAATAATAATTTATTTTTTTATTTTTTAATTATAGGAAAAGTGCAAAATACATTACGGCTTAACGTACATTATGTATGACAACATGCGTGATTATGTGTATAACGTGCGTGATTAATGTTTTCTAACATGCGTGATTAATGTTTTTCAACATCCGTGATTTGGGTTTTTTAGTTTATAACGTGCGTGATTTTCAAATGAACGTGCGTAATTATCTGTCGTACGTGATGTACATTAAGCCCTATTGTACGTTAACTGACCTCTTTAATTATAAGTGTATTTTGGTCATTTAACAATACTTAACCAAAAAATTTTAACAGTGTTAGAAATTTGGACTCAAATGGTTAAGAAAAGTGGCTATAGGGATTCAGGGCGTTAAACATTTTGATCTTGGACTCAAGTGGTGAAAACTCCTAAAACACGGAGATTCAAAAAGTAATTTACCCTAAATAATAATATTAGATACACTCATTTTCAAATTTATAGCGTTTGTGCATTTGTCTTAAAATCTATCTATATCTACATCTATATCTATATCTATAATAAAAGAAAATCATGAGAACACTTATCAACACATGAGGTCATTATATTTTGAGTTTTCCCCATCTTTGTCATATTTATAATGATATTAATCAATGTTTTAAAATTCAGTTTTTATACCGTATCAGATTGGCCTCAGAAACGGTTTAACCGAGTGTATCGAACGGTTCAACCGGGTGTATCGGCGGTTTAACTGGTTCTACAGGACGGTTCAACCGGTACTACCGGCCGGTTTGAACCGGTTTTTAAAACATTCATATTAATGATATTGATTTTAGATTTTTAGCACTATATATAAAAGTATTCTTAATTTTATTTTTGTAAATTCACTCATTGGTTAAAGCTATTTGTTTATATTAACAATGGACTAAAAATGAAAAAAAAAATTAAAGAAAGAAATACTGATAATCGGAGAAACTGAAAAAAAAAAAAAAAAAAAAATGAAGTTACACTTTCCCACATGTCCACATACAGCTACCTTTTTATGTTGATCACGAGTTCACAACTGAGTTAGCTATTCACATCAGCATTCAATACATACGTATTCGTTCAACATACAAGTTGATGTAAATCAAAGGCATTTTTTAAATGAATAAATCTTGTATACTCGAATATCTTTTTTTTTAACGGCAATTTTCTTTTAATCCTTATCGTCTATGAGATTTGAACCCAAAACATCTCTCTCAAAACCCACGTATTTAGATATCTTAACATTTTATAATGATACTTAAGCTGATAGCTCAAAGTGACAAAATATTAACCATAAAAATAAACTAAATTAAATAGCTTTTTTTTATGAAGATAAAACATTTAAACCTTAGAACCCATATTGTTATGAGATTATTTTTTATCATATTAGGTGCATGTATAATCGAATAAATTATTTAGAGATCCTTCAAGTTTACACGAAAAGACTAGTATCAAGTCAATTATACAAAGGTTCACACTAAAGTTGGAAATGTTAACGTTATAAGCATACTCATTATAGAATAATGAAATTTTGCTAGAACACATAGAACAAATATAAACATCCCTATTTTTTTTTAATGATCTGTATATTTTAAAGTTTATGGTACTTCCATACAAATGTGTAAGTTATTATAAAAGTAATCAAACTTATTAACTTCTTCGTATATTTAAGAGTTAATTACTGTTTTCGTCCCTGTGGTTTGTCAAAAATCACTATTTCAGTCCATTAGTTTAAAAATTGCGATTTCAGTCCATGTGGTTTCAGTTTTGTAACTATTTCAGTCCACCTTCGTTAACCCCATCCATTTATTCTGTTATGTACACGTGAATTGACCATAATGCCCTTATTAATAAAAAAGATATCTAAATGAGTTAATTACTTTTTCGTCCCTATGGTTTGTCAAAAATCACTATTTCAGTCCATTAGTTTAAAAATTGCAATTTCAGTCCTTGTGGTTTCACTTTCGTAACCATTTCAGTCCAGTCTCCTAACACCGTCTATTTTACCGTTAAGTTTTTAATAAAATACCTAAATTACTCTTTTGTAAATTTAATATGGACTTATATGATTTATATGATTTCATTGTTGTATGACATATGGACTTAAATTGAATTGTAGGGTTTGACCCACCATGGCTTCGGTAGAAGTAGAAGTCCGACACTATTTTTACATATATGGTTACAAAATTTTAATTTTGGATTTTAGAATGTAAAAATGTCCAGGTAAGTATTATTTTTTAAAGTTAATATGTTAATTGATGCTGCTAGGAAGATATTAATTGGGGTGGGGTAATAGGTCGCCGGACATTAAGAGGGTGGGGTTTTGATCCCCGAGAAGATGACTGGAAACTTTTGTCGGAAATGAGAGCAGAGATGGAGTGGGGTGTGGTAGCATGGAGTCGTGTTTTAACAAGTGGGTCCTAGAATACAAACTTTTAAATTTACATGGTTTTTTTTAATCTAATTAACAAAAGGGTAATTTAGGTATTTCATTAAAAACTTAACGGTGAAATAGATGGTGTTAGGAGACTGGATTGAAATGGTTACGAAAGTAAAACCACAGGGACTGAAATCGTAATTTTTAAACTAATGGACTGAAATAGTAATTTTTGACAAACCACGGGGACGAAAACAGTAATTAACTCTAAAAAAACATTAATAAGGGCATTATGGTCAATGCACGTGTACTTAACAGAATAAATGGATGGGGTTAACGAAGGTGGACTGAAATGGTTACAAAAGTGAAACCATAGGGACTGAAATCGCAATTTTTAAACTAATGGACTGAAATAGTAATTTTTGACAAACCACAGGGACGAAAACAGTAATTAACTCTATATTTAATTTAATTATGTAACTACACATATGCACTTGCAGGCAATATAATCTACATATTTGAAGGCTATATACCTTTTTTGTTTAATAATTTGTTCATTCTTGTTTAAATTTTAGATAGAGTTAATTACTGTTTTCGTCCCTGAGGTTTGTCAAAAAAAACGGTTTCAGTCCATTAGTTTAAAAATTGCCATTTCAGTCCATTAGTTTCATTTTCGTAACCATTTCAGTCCACTAACTTAACTCCATCCATTTATTTTGTTAACTTTGAGTTAACTAACTAATTCAGGGACGGTTTGCATCAGTTTTAGAAACACAGGGACTTAAGTGTAAACTCTAAAACATTAAAACAAAAAAAATAGTAAATTCCAAAAAATCAAAAAAATTCAAAAAAATAAAAAAAAAATCCAAAAAACCAAACAAATTCCAAAAAATTCTAAAAAATAATAAAAATTCTAAAAAATCATAAAAATTCTAAAAAATTCTAAAAAATCCAAAAAATCCGTTTCGGCCCGAACTGTTTCGAAAGCCGAACCGTTTCGAGCTGAACCGTTGCGAACCGAACCGTTTCGACCCGTACCGTTTCGAAGCCGAACCGTTTCGAGCCGTACCGTTTCGAACCGAACCGTGCCGTTTCGAACCGAACCCCTTCGAGCTGAACCGTTTCGAACCGAACCGTGTCGTATCGAACCGAACCGTTTCGAGCTGAACCGTTTCGAACCGAACCGTTTCGAGCTGTACCGTTTCGAACCGTACCGTTTCGATGCGAACCGTTTCGAACCGAACCCTTTGGACCCGAACCGTTTCGACGCGAACCGTTTCGAAGCCGAACCGGTACGGTTCGATACGGCACGGTTCGGTTCGAAACGGTTCAGCTCGAAAGGGTTCGGTTCGAAACGGCACGGTTCGGTTCGAAACGGTACTGCTTGAAACGGTACGGCTTCGAAACGGTACGGGTCGAAACGGTTCGGTTCGAAACGGTTCAGCTCGAAACGGTTCGGCTTCGAAACGGTACGGGTCGAAACGGTTCGGCTCGAAACGGTACGGGTCGAAACGGTTCGCGTCGAAACGGTTCAGCTCGAAACGGTTCGGGTCGAAACGGTACGGACGGTTCAGCTCGAAACGGTTCGGGTCGAAACAGTTCGCGCCGAAACGGATTTTTTGGATTTTTTAGAATTTTTATGATTTTTTAGAATTTTTATTATTTTTTAGAATTTTTTGGAATTTGTTTGGTTTTTTAGAATTTTTTTGATTTTTTGGAATTTACTATTTTTTTTTGTTTTAATGTTTTAGAGTTTACACTTAAGTCCCTGTGTTTCTAAAACTGACGCAAACCGTCCCTGAATTAGTTAGTTAATTCAAAGTTAACAAAATAAATGGATGGAGTTAAGTTAGTGGACTGAAATGGTTACGAAAATGAAACTAATGGACTGAAATGGCAATTTTTAAACTAATGGACTGAAACCGTTATTTTTGACAAACCTCAGGGACGAAAACAGTAATTAACTCTAAGTCTTTTAGATAAGATGAGCGAGAATCACTATTCGTCATTCATTTTTATTTATTGAAACTAGTTTTTTACTATCGCCGCGTTGCGGCGAACACATTTTGTTGTTTAGTCTGTGTTTACATATGTTTTGTAATCACTACGAGCGTGTTGCGCACGGAAACCGCTGACAAGAATTAAAAGAAAATATAGAAAAAAAACACTAAAAGATAACCAAAAGAAAATCAACCAAAAAAGTTGTATGGTAATAATGTTGTTCGTATGAAACCTGTGGTCAGAAATGAGCAAATGATACTGGGTACCGGTACCGAATTTCCCGAACCGAAAGATCTTAAGTACCAATTCGGTACGACTTTTGGCGTTCCTGGTACTGGTTCGCTACCGTTTTTTACCTTCATATACAGGTATTGGTATTTTCGGTACCAGTACTGATTCGGTATTGGTTGGCACCGAGCTCATCCCTACCCTTGAAACTAAAAAAAGAAATCATTAAAAGTTGAAGAAAAAAAAAAGTTGCACGATACCGTTGTTCATACGACACCCGTGATCAGGGATAAGCAAATGGTACCGGGTAGCGGTACCGAATTTCCCGAACTAAAAGATTTTGAAAATCAATTCGATACCGACTTTTGGTGTTTTCTGTACCAGGCTGGTGTCGCTTTTTAACTTTATGTACCGATAACCGTACTGTTATTTTTGATACCAGTACCGGTTGACAATAGCTTATCTAACTTAAAAAGTAAAGAAGATAATAAAACTATTAAAAAAACCATATATATTATTATATCTTTTACTGTTCAAATCATTCTATTATTAATATATAGAAGAATTAGAAAAAACTAATGTTTCATTCTTGAATAGTGTTTTCTCGCAAACATACATATAGTATTATGTCTAAGGTGTTGTTTGTTTTCTTAAAAGGTAAAATGTTTGCAGTCTGCGGATTACATCTGCAGACATCTGAAGCAGATGAGATGGACCAAACCTCTGCAGTCTGTAAGAAGAAGAATGTTTGTTTTTGACTTCTACAAGCTGCTAACTAATAGGCATCAATAATGTTTGTTTTGCTCCCTGTGGTTTGGTCGTTTTAATGGTTTTGCCCAAATCCTTTAAAAATAGCCATTTTACTCCAATAGTTCACCATGTTTTTTCCATTTTGCTCCCCGACGATTAACTCAGTTAAATCATTCAACTAAGGGTAGGGGTATTTCAGTAATTTTATATATAAGTACCAATAAATTCCTCTCAAACATCGTCTCACAAACCACTAAACTCCTTATCTCTCTCACCCCTATCCGTCTCTTTACTGTTTCCACCACCACCTTCACTACCATCACCAACATCCAACCCAAAAGGCTAACGTCACTCTTTGGAAAGGGACACCTATTTTATCATTCACAACCGTCTTCCAATAACCATTGTCCACCATGCCTTCCTCTGATAAGTGATAACCTCCACCCCAATGACCTCTTACTAGCTCAAATCCCCGCAGTTCTTGGCCTCGAAAACGCTACATTCGAAACCCTAATTTTTCACCTCACGTGCGCCATCAACGAGTAACATTCACAGGCTGAAACTCTCTTCAACCTCTACAAATGACATCATTCAGACACTATCGTTCTCAAATTATCTCAACTCCTCCATAATTCGTGATGGTTCAGAACTTGTAAGGAAGCCCTAATCGCACCATTGTTGTTGCCATTAAGGTTGTGATTAGGGCTTTCATCAAGGTTTAGGGATTTGCTATGTTGGGGCTTTCATGGTGCGATTAGGCATTCTTTGGTTTTAGATTTTGCCACTTGTGGTGGTTCAAGTAAGCTGCTGGAGATGGTGACCGGAGGTTTAATGAGTGAGAGAAAGAGGATTGATAGACCGATGAATATAGATTAAGGCTTTTAGTTTGTAGTGGTGGCTGGCTGGTGATGGTAGCATGAGGTGGTTGTGGTTTGTGGCTGGTGGTGGTACCTAGGGTTGAGAAAAAGAGACTGGTTACAACAAAGAGGGGCTAGGGTTTAATAATAATAAGAAAAGAGTGTGTAAAGAGAGAAGATGAATATGACAGTGTGTATATAACATATAAATGTCTTTATAACTTAATTACCAAAATGCCCTTACTTTTATTCTTAAATTACCAAAATGCCCTTCTAGTTAACAGACTTTATGGATGAAATTAAGGCCATGGAGCAAAATGGAAAAAAAAACATGGTAAATTATTGGAGTAAAATAGTTATTTTTAAAGGATTGAGTCAAAACCGTTAAACCGGTCAAATCACAGGGAGCAAAACGGAAGTTTACTCCTCAATTTATTTTTTTAGTTTTTATATTTGTTTTTATTGATTTATGTTATTTTCAATTTATATATTTATGTTACTAACTAGCGGCGTTGCCCGCGCTACGCGGCGGGTATTCGGTCGATTTCGTTTTGGCTCGTTAAGTTCGGTCGGTTTCATTTCGGCTCGTTACGGTTTAGACACTTGACATAACAACCAAAAGAGGAAACATAAAAAAATATATGTTATATTAGAGCCAACTCGGTTCCGCACAACGCCTCGGAAATTTGGTTGATTTTGTTTCGGCTCGTTATAATTCTGGCGCTCACTATACCAACAGAAAGAGAAGACCCCCAAAAAGGTTTATCAAATTTGATCAGACTCGGTTTTAAATCAAATTTAGAGAAAAGTGTCTGTATAGTCCCTGTGGTTTGCTCCGTTTTCACCTATAGTCCATACATTTTTAAAATTATAGCTATACTCCTCAACTTTTGCATAGGATCAAATAAATCAACTCAAAAAAGAACTTTGGTGTAAAGCCTTCATCCACTACATTCCTTCATTTTGCAAAAGGAAAAGGTTACCTAAGAAAAAACTTCAAAACTTTTGTGAAGGAAATGAGAAATTCAAAGAGTTTACTATTTTTGCAACTTGTAAATGTTATATATATAATTTAAACAATTTTAATTTTTTTATTTAATGCAAACAAGCTTTTTTTTTCTTTTTTAAAGGTTTAAAAAAGAGAGGGCTCACATGTCATAACCAAGCCCCATCCGGTGCACTAAACCGGACAAGGTCTAGTCATCATCTACACCGGGTGAGGTGGTCCGGATTGTTAGTTTGGTTTTGGATGGGTAGTTTTAGCCCACTGGTTGTAGATGTTGTTACTTAGCGAAGAAGGAAAATTACTTGTTCTTTTCTTAAACAGGTTCATGTTATATAATTAAGAAATTTCAAGGAAAAAAAGTCAAATATATTCTGTTCAAATTGTTGAAAGGTATTTTTAACGACGGTTGTCAATTGTCCTAAAGATATTTTTCATCTTATTATTTGCTAAAAATGATTGAATGAGAAAACACTAAAACTAAAACATTATCAACAGGGCCGGTTTAAGGGGGAGTGAAATAAAGAAAAAGCTTTAGGCCTTCATTTTCCTAGGGTCTCAAATTCTAAGAAAATATATCATATGTTGGTAATTTTGGCTTTAAGATTGTTAACATTGAGGTTTATGATCTATAATTATACGTATACAAAGATGATACATGAATAATAGGATCCATAGCAATTTTTTTCGTTTACAAAAAAGGGCACTAATTTTGCTATCCGCTTTGGGCCTATAAAAATTTAGAAAATTTTGAGCTGGCCCTGATTATCAAGTGTGTTTAGAATGAGTAGGATCAAATACAAACCACATTTTATATAAAAACTGTAAAAGTGCCATCTGGTATTTAAACAATTATAAAGAAATGGTAAAATAATAACCTAAATAATATCAATTATATTGAATTACTTATAATTATACTAACAAGTAATTAATTATTTATTTGGATCTCCCTTTTGTTTTTAATGGACTGATATAATGTTTCATAAAGAAAAATGTTGATATCATTCACAAATGTACTAAAATCAATTATCTTGATTAATTTCATTTGTTAATATAATTTAAAAGTACAACTTTTATGTATGGATTTTTTTAGTATTTGCTAATCTAACTTTTTTTAAGTATTAGGATCTGTTCTCACGGTCTATAATATAAATATGGTTTGTCCCGTAAACAACCCGGTGTTTAGTATACCGTATACGAATCAGTTTTCCAGTCAGACCGATCCGAGCCACGTTTTCAACAAACTCCCAGCCGTCAGTTGACTATTTTAATCACTTTTCAATTTCTTGCTCACGTGCGAACGCCGCACCGCCCGGACAAACTACACCAATTTCTTCCGACCCCATCAACAAAGATACTTATCGCTAATATGTACATATTTTTAAATATTCATTATTCAGTCTTCAATTAGTGACAACATAGTTTGAAATTACAACTTTTGCGATAAATTTCAAAGCAGAAAGATTTGAAATTTTAAACCAACTGTAGAGGTCTTATTAAAAAAAAAATACATGTTAACGTTACAGTTTTTAAGTTTTAACAACAAATCTTATACGACTTTTTAACAAAACAAAACTAAATGATCTTCTCTTTCCAACTTTATATGACTTTTTACTACAAGATTTTGATGCTTATTATAGGATAGTAATTACATATAAAGCCACACAAATTGTATAATACAACTAGCTACGAAATTAAATAACATTACATTACAATAGTTATTATACCAAACTAACACTACATGACATATACGTTGATAAATAAACATCCGGACATAAAGTTAACATTTGCTTATCCTTATAAAAAATAAACATACGCCATATGAGGGGCGGACCTAAGTGTCTGTCTGGGCGGGCGGGTGCACTCTTTGAAAAAATATTTTAGTATATTTTTTAGGTGAAAAACCCAACTGCACCTTTTGAAAATATGTTTAAACCACTCATCCACACTCAAACAAATAATTTCTGGGTCCGTCACTGGACCATACATATGTTGACGAATCAAATTAAAATCTTGAGATATATATGTAGCGTATACAATAAGTTAAAACATTCAAATAAATTTGTTAGTTTAAGAAGAGAATTGTTTTATCATTTTACTAAACCTAACATATTTTAAAAGTGAAGGAAAGACACCACAATTAAAGCGTTTACAAAATAGAAGCAAAGTTAGATAGAGTCAAAGTTCGTCTTATACAAGTTGCAGACGAAACTTCCATCTGAAACACACACTGCCACGTGGATTAACAATGACGCATGACCTTACGCACTTTTGCCAAAATCTGATTTCACAAACACACACTTTACATTCACACACGTATTAAAAAAAAGTCAAAGGTTTGGTCCTTACGACTCTCCGGCTCTTTTCTTCTTTATATACCCTCATCGCTTCCAACTTGAAAAGACTCTTGAAATATCACATTTTGCTTTATGGGTTTGGGACCAACGTTGGATACCTCTGAACCACTCGTCTTACTGAACCAGACCACAAGGTGGAACCCCTTTGCGATGGTTCCCACTGATTCTCACCGGAAGGTGCTGGCTGAGATGGATCTTTTTTCCAATCATGAAAACAAGGTTGCTGCTGTTAAGAAGGAGAATTTTCATGTGAATGAACATGATGCAGATATCAACGTTAGTAGTTAGTTCTCATTCATTTTTTATACTGTTTATTAACTTGCTTGCTTATTAATTCATTTTTATCTGATATACAGACGGGTTTGAACCTGGTTACACATGATCGATCGTCGATGGGTGATGGGATTTCATCAACCGACGATGAAAATCCAACTACTAATAAGGTAAACTTATATATTATGTACCTGCACAAAATTAATGAATAAATAAAATTTATTCAAAAGGTTTACCTTTGCAATTTTAATGAGATGATTTATAATAATAAAAAAAAGGGTAGAGGAACCTGTAAAAAGTGCTCAAAGTGCTCAAAGTGTGAGAAGTATATTATAACACTATATATAATACTATATAACACCATATAAACACCGTATAACAATATGTAACACCATATAATACCTTGTAACACTATATATCATTATATAACAAATATAACACTATAGGTTGTCTGATAGCATGTCTATGATAGATGTATAGTGTTATATTTGTTATATAATGATATATAGTGTTACATAGTGTTATATGGTATTATATGGTGTTACATATTGTTATACGGTGTTATATAGTATTATATATAGTGTTATAATACACTTCTCACACTTTGAGCACTTTGAGCACTTTTTACACTATCCTTACCCTAAAAAAATAATCAAATTTATTAAATCGTAACCTTTTACCAAGATGTTCCTGGTCAGACATTAATATCTTTATCTTTATTCAAAGATTGTTGCAAATATTTTATGTTACTGAATTTTGAAGTTTTATTTATTTATATATTGTTGTTACGTAGGTTTAGCTTAATTTATGTTATGTTAATTTTGATCAGCTGGCAAAAATGCAAAATGAATTACAAAGAATGAACATGGAGAACCTAAAGCTTAAAGAGATGTATATAGAAGTTAGCAACAATTACAACGCGTTGCAAATGGAACTTGTGACGCTAATGCAACAGCAGCAGCAGCAGGAACAACACACCTTGAGAAATGATCAAGCTGCTCCAAAACAGTTGTTGGAATTGACGTCTCGTGATTCTTCCTCAGAAGAAAAGACCCTGTCCGCTTCAAAGAATAATAATAATAATGTTGTTGCGGCCCGTGAGGATACCCCGGATTCAGATGTCTGGACGTCTAATAAAGCTCCCAAATTGATTGTCCCTGAAAACACTGACGAAGCAACAATGCGTAAAGTTCGTGTTTCAGTTCGCGCGCGTTCAGAAGCATCAATGGTAATTAATATACTTCTTTTCAACTATACATAGTCGATCATCATTTCAAACTTTAGAGTTTAGACTAGTTTATAAACTTTCTGTTATATAATTAATTATTTTGTAGTCGCATGCTTATATATGTTTTTATTTATGTGTGCAGATAAGTGATGGATGTCAATGGCGCAAATACGGGCAGAAAATGGCGAAAGGGAACCCGTGTCCACGGGCATACTATCGTTGCACAATGGCTGTGGGATGCCCAGTTCGGAAACAAGTTCAAAGATTGGCGGAGGATCAGACCATTTTGGTAACCACTTATGAAGGGACTCACAGCCATCCTCTCCCACCAGCAGCAGTAGCAATGGCCTCCACCACCTCTGCTGCAGCTACCATGCTGCTCTCAGGTTCCATGTCCAGTGCAGAACACGGCTTCATGAACCCGAACCTTTTGGCCCAGGCGATTCGACCAAGCTCCTCTAGTATAGCCACCATATCGGCCTCAGCACCATTTCCAACTATTACACTAGACCTTACCCACCCTCCAAATAACTTCCAGAAGGTTAACTCAACCGCATTTGAGGGCCATCCATCGTCACAATATATCCCATCCGCGGCTGCAATGCCGTTACAAGCGTTTCACCCGGGAATGTACAACCAATCAAGATTCGCAGGATTTCAGTTATCTCATGACAAAGTCTCCAACCAATTAATACCGCACCAAATAGCGCCAACACAACATCAGTCTCAGCAGCCGCAAACAGCATTTGCGAATTCACTCAGTGCCATCACGTCTGATCCAAACTTCACAGCAGCCTTAGCTGCAGCAATCACATCCATTATGGGCAGCAATAACGCTAACAATGAGAGCAACAACAACACACATTAGAAATAGAAGCTGCTAGTATTCTTTTCTTCTTTTCATCACCATTTTTTCGTATCTAGGAATACGTACGTTATTCGTAGGAGGTATAAATATACGCCAGTTTATTGGCTACATTGTCATAAAATGTACGTGTAATTTCGTTCGTTGTTGTATTAATAAATATATATATTTGATATTCAAGTGGATATTTTAGTTTTTGGTTCGCTCTAGGCAACTTCATCATTGCATTAATTTTCTACGATGTTGACTTTGAATATCATAACTTTTGAAATTAAGTATTTTTTTTTTCTTACGTGCACGTACCTTCATCATGACGAAGGTTCTTCCTCATGGTCGATCGTGGATACAAGTATATAGCTTATGACACAAGAAAACTATCGATGAAAGGTTTTAAACGAGTATATACTTAAATTCTAGCTAGCTTTATATATTTGGTTAAATTAGTCTAGGAATAAACACGTGTGTAAAATTATCAATTAAACAATTTGCTTATGAGCTAAGTTTGTAAAGTATATAAGAACATAAAAGAAGAAAAAAAATAATACACAACAAATTCATGTAAACTGTGGGTTTAAAATTTACAACTCATTTACATCTTTTATTATTGTTGTAAAAGCTTAGACTATATGATGTTGGAGGGTATAAGGATGGGGCATTAAGCGTCATGTATTAGTCAAGTCACCAAGAGTGGTAAAAAAAAAGCACGAGGTGGTGTTAGGCGTGGAAAAGGCCCCACCTTTTTATATATAAAAAACCCACTAATCACAAACCTCCTACCATAAACCACCAATCAACTCGCGTCACATCACCAACAAAATTGCCCTCCACGCCGGCAACACCCCAATCGTCTTCTCGAATCAATAACGTCCGACTTAAACATTTATACCATTTGTTTTAACTATAATATAAGGTGGTTATATATATATATGGGGATCGCTAGAATGAGAACCACCACGAGTTATGAGAACCACGAGAACCGCGACCTGCGGGTGGCCGTCGGCGACGAAATTTTTTTTACACCTAGATCCGTATATTTTAGCGGGGGGTTTAAATTTTCGGTTCAAACGGCGCGCCCGAGGGGGTAGTTTTTTACGCCCAAAGTTTGGGTTTTTTTAATTTTTTTAATTTTTCTTTTTTTTTTTACCAAACTTTGGGCGTAAAAAACTACCCTCTCGGGCGCGCCGTTTGAACCGAAAATTTAAACCCCCTGCTAAAATATACGGATCTAGGTGTAAAAAAAATTTCGTCGCCGACGGCCACCCGCGGGTCGCGGTTCTCGTGGTTCTCATAACTCGTGGTGGTTCTCATAACTCGTGGTGGTTCTCATTCTAGCGGCTCCCATATATATATATATATATGGTTCTTGCGATTCTATACTGAAAATTGGTTGTCTCATAAACATCCCCCTCTCAGACGATTATTATTTAGCGATAATTATGGAGCTGATTGATGTTATCATTTATTGTATAGATTTGTATTGATTAGTATTTCCTTAATTAGAGATAGGGTTTCATTGTACATACCCTATATATAGGGGTATTCTGTTTATTATACATCATCGAGCTTTGCAGAATTTCATGGTATCAGAGCCACGGCCTGATCACCTTCTCTCGATCCTCTGCATAATCTCGACCAACGGCTCAGCCACTGCTGTCGCCGCATAATCTCTCCCATACCTTCTCTCATATTTTTTTCCTCAGACCCATTGCCACTGCTGTTCTGTTATTTTCTTTTTCCTGCTCGTTCTAAAACCCTAATCGGCACAGCTTCTGCTGATTATTTCCAATACCTGTTATATTCTTGCTGCTGTTCCGATAACCAATCATGTCTAAAACTGATGAAGCCGGGTCCTCAACCAAATCGACTAACCCGCCCCTGCACCCAACCTATTCTGTATCCAATATCCAATCTAAGATCCGCACCCTGGATGGTACGAAAGTCTCATACACCTCCTGGGTTAAGCTTTTCAAATTTCATGCCATCGCGTATAAAGTTCTGACCCATATCGATGGCTCCCCAAAACCTAAAACTACTGACCCTGAATATGAATCATGGAAAGAACTGGATGCTCTCGTCTCCCAATGGATCTACAGCACTATCTCAGACGACCTGCTCAACCAGGTTCTCGATTTGGATGCCACCGCGCATGACACCTGGATGAAGCTCGAGAAGCAATTTCTCAGCAACAAACAGGCGAAGGCCGGTGCACTCGAAACCCGCTTTGTCAACCTCACTCTTTCTTCCTGTTCCTCAGTCAATGATTATTGTCAACAACTGAAGGAACTTGCCAATCAGCTTGCTGACGTTGATCAGCCCAATAGCGACAAAAGGCTGGTGTTACAACTTGTATGTGGCCTTTCACCAGAATTTGATACTACTGCTCAACTCATAAACTCGCAACAAGCTGACTGGGATCTTGCAAGAACCACGCTGAATGATGAAGTGATCAGAAAAGAGGCTCGCCAGCAGCAATCTACGTCTGTCCTGGTTGCTCCCACAGCCCCGAACCCACTCACCAGCAACTTCGGTCAACAAACAGCCACTGCTGACCCATCTGCGGCTCAGACACAACCTTCTGGACAGCCCTCACGTGGACGAGGCCGTGGCCGCGGAGGACGTGGGTGTGGATACCGAGGCCAGTCAAGTAATACTAATTGGGCGTTTCAGTCTCCTACCGGGCAGCCATCCTATCTGCAATGGGCATGGTGGAATACACCACCTTGCTCTTACCCCACCCAAACAAATTGGCACCCAAATCAGAATTCTAACCAGGTCCCTGCTGCTCATTTTACAGGTTATCCAGGTTATGCACCCACGGGTTATGATGCCCTCCGTCCCTCTGATCTTAGTGCAGCCTTGAATTCCATGCAGCTCAACTTCCAGGACCCGAATCTCTTTATGGATACAGGAGCTGAAAAGCACACCACATATGACCAAGGTATGATTAAAATCCCTGACTCATTTACTGCAAATACTAAACTTCTGGTCGGCAATGGTCAATGTATACATATTGAGGGCTCTGGCACAAGTTTTTTACCCATAAATAACCGTACCTATGACGTGTGCGCGTATACACATATTTTTATCATGAATAAACACACGATTCGGTTTTAAATTTATAAAAGTGATTATTACTTTAACATCAAAACACACACGAAAGAGGCAAGTGTACCCCGTCACATATGTAGTAAAGTATCGGTAAGAACCAAGTATCGATCCAAGGAAATGGGCGGAGGAATAATACTAGACCTTTTGTCACTAAACTACCGGTAAAAAGATAAGTTTTGTGATTTTTAATAAACTAAAGTAAGCATAAATAACTACTTAAGAAAACATAATAGATTTCAAATATGAAAATAGATAAATAGCCTTGCTTAATACACAACCAAAACATGTCAACTAAGTCGGTTTTGGCACTAGAAGCATTCGGTCAATTCTCCAATTTTTGAGACAATTAGTATCCCTTTCGGGAATCCTAACATGACAATCATTCGGAAAGTTAAAACGATAAACACACTTTAACCACCTAAAATTGTTCTTTAACGTGCAATTGATAAATGTCTATGAAAATCTCTTAAAAATAAGTTAGTCATCCGTTAGGAGTTTTCTAACCTCACTTAAACAAGGAAAGCGACACCGATAAACACAATGTAACCACCGAGACAAGCATAAACTAGATTAAATCACAACCGAGTTCATTTTACAAATCTTGCACATAAATTCACCAAGATAGCAATTTTGGCCTAAACTACTAACTAAGCTAACAAATCATGGCAAGAATTTATAACGACACCATTTAACCCGTTAAGGTCCTTCCGTGACGGCAAGCTTTCTTGATTAACAATAATTACATTTTATTAAACCACTAACCATTTCTAGTATCATGATGCACACATTTTAACCAAGCTAAACTAGTTAACCAAGTTTAAAGTTTACTAATACAAGATTAATTAAGCTTCATTTTTCAACTATCTTAACTAACCAAGTACCAATCATCCAACATAATTACTTATAATCAAGAAATCAATATCAATAACAAGGTTGCAAACTAATCATCAAAGATTAACATAGAAAATACTTCCAAATGTCATTACAAACAAAGATTAACATACTAATGGCTATAATCAAGCAAGGGATTGTTGTGTTTTTGCCCAAAGGCTACAATAATACATAAACATTAATCTAAATGCTTGAAAGATTAACAAAATCATGGAAAGATTAGAAAACCAAACCATAAACAAGCATAAGATTAAGAATCTGGAAGATAAGAAAGCTAATCGGCACAATGTGGCTTGAATCCGGGTGAAAGCAGAAGCCTCCAGAGCCTGAAAATCGCCAGAATCGCTTCCAAAATATCCAGAGTTACGAGCAGAATGTTTCTGCAAGTTTTTATATTTTTTCGGTTTCGCACGGTCGTGCGTCCTGTTGCACGACCGTTCACTTTAAGCAATTATTATAGGTATGGTGCAACATACTGCATGACGTCACAGATCTTGACTGGTCTTCGGTCTCGCACGACCGTTCTTCAGATGGCACGGTCGTTCGTTTCTGGGTTCTTGTTGCACGCCTAGTCGCACTGGTCGTTCAGTTCCGGTGTTTGCCCGAATCTGATCCTGAGTGGCCCTAATCTCGTCCTGTCTAGTCCTGATCTGGTCAATATAAACTCCATGCTGCTCCTGGTTAACCCTGATCTGATCCTGGTTAACTTGCATCTGCTGGAACTGCTGGTAAAACTCGGGCCAGTCCTGATGCTGGTGGAATGCATGGTGTTGCGGTGAATGTGGTGGTGTCTGTGGCTGGTGCTGCTGCTGCTGCTCCGGATGCTCCTGATCATGCATCACCTCATCCTTATTTTCCTCCACAGCTGGAGGCAAAGGGTCCCAGACCTCGTTGTTTAACACCTTCAACCTATCCCCGTGAGGCAACTCAGCAATCACTCCCATCGCCTTCAGTGACCTAATGTCAACATAAACACCCTCGGTTATCAGAGTGAGACCCTGAAGTACCTCGTCAGTCATCAATCCCAGATTATAAGCAATTTCGGTCACGTACTGACCGCCGTGGATTTGACTGTTGGGTTTCCGCCCTGAGCACTTCACGAAGTATTCAGCCATCCTTGCGGCTAGGTTGATATGGACTCCCTCAACCAGCGCATAGAGAAAAATCAAATCTGGTGTTGGACAGTTCCCAAGACTGTCCATGCGCCCGCAAATTGTGTGGCTAAACACATGATGCATCACTCGCACCAAAGGATCTCTCAGTCGTGAAGCCTTCGACATTCTTGGGTCGTAAGGGTCACCTATAGCATTTTCAGCCCAAAACTGGTTTCGCTCAGCATCAGATGGAAAAGTGAACTGATCCGTGAAGACATCGGTATCCATGTCTTCTCTTGTGTAAATCCCGAGCTTCCTACCCAATCGACCCACTGTCCAAGTATGCCATCGTCCACCTAACCTGAAAGTTATCCGATCCTTGTATTGGAATTTGGGCCTTCTATGAGCAACAGGTTTTTCGTAGGCATATGTAGAGAAGAACTCTATTGTCAGCTCACGGTAGACGGGTCGGTTGATATATATTAAGCACTGAAGTGGGAAAGTGAGCATGCCATCAAGTCTTTCACTCTGGTTTAGCTCCCCCATAACTTCCCAATCCAGCCACCTAGGGACTCCGAATTGCCCTCGCCTTGCCCACAAGGCGTCACGTCGCGGGATACATAGAGCCTCTCGCTCATCTTTGAGATTAAATTGCAGAAAAGGATGGTCCATCTGTATGAGATATATCGTTAGAAAGATGGGATCAGGAAAAATTTTAATCGAAAACAGCCGAGTAGACAGTTATGAAGATTCTGTTAATCTGATATGGGCCTGTGTCACGGACGTGCAACGAGACGCACGGTCGTGCGTCGCCGATAACGAGTACAAGTAGCCCAAAGATGTCGGAACTGCACGGCGTGCGACCAACTGCACTACCGTGCAACACCGAGCAAACAGCAGATCATCGTGAATATCCGGAAGTGCACGACCGTTCCATCCAAGGAACGTCCGTGCGACACCTGTTCTGCAGATTTCAAACCCCTGAACTTCGAATAGCCTGATTTTTTTAAAATCAACAACTTTTTTTTTACAAACAGGGGTCGGAAACTCAACCGGATGTTCACGATACGAATGGTTCTTACAAGGATTAGGGTTTCGATTTGTTTATGAAGAGAACCCTAAAAAGCCTTGAAGAAATCAGATGAATCTAACCTAGAAAGCGAAGAAACAGATAATCTACATGAAGGAACGTACCGTGCGAAGTAGGGTGTGAAATCGTGCGAAGAATCGTGCAATTTTGAAGCAATATCGCTCTGGAACGGCTGCAGATGGTTAGGGTTCGCGAATGAAGGGTTTGGAAGTAGATGGGGGTTTTTATAATGTGCAAAAGACCAAATTGCCCCTGCCTCTCGCACGGTCGTGCGAAAGCTCGCACGGTCGTGCGTCACCTACATTTTTCAAACCTGCAGCATGTTCTCGGAAATGCACCGGGGGTGCGACTCACCGTGCCGGCCAGCTCGGAAACGCACGGTCGTGCGAATCGTTGCATGGTCGTGCAACAGCTGCAGATCAGAATTTTCCGCAGAAGCCATTTCCAGCAACTGTTTTGGCCGTTTTTCGCCATTTTTTCGACACACAAACTGTTTAAACAATATTGCAACACAGAACCTTCGCCCGGTACGTAAGAAAATTGTACAAACTAACGGAAACTACGAAAACACCTAAATTACGCTAAAACTAGAAAACATAAAAAAAGACAATTTTACCCTTTTAGCGCCAAAGACGCTCTTGCTACATTTTTAATCACCGAGTCAGTAGCGTAGACTCATGCTAAATTTTTGTCGGCGAGTCGATAGCAAGACTCATGCTAATTTTTTGTCGGCGAGTCGATAGCAAGACTCATGTCCCCACACTTGTTACATGTGCGGGCCATTACCACGCCCCTTCGGATTCTGCTCTGTATTGCCCGGAAGACCACCTGGGGGTCTCTCCGACATCATTTTTGCCAACTGACCCACTTAATTCTCGATGGTCTGAATGGAAGCCTTTTGACTCCGCATTTCTCCTTCGTTGACAATGAACCGCTCCTCATGCTGCTGATATCGTTTCTCAGCCATTTGATTAGCACTGTTGGAGTTGTTCAGCAGTTGTGCCATCATTTCCTCTAGCTTTGCGTTGCTTTGAGAGGCGTGTGGCTGGGAACTACTTCCTGAGCCTTGATTATGATACTGTGGCTGGAAGGATTGACCTTGAGATTGTTGTGGCATCGGAGCATGTTGAGCATAACCGTGTGCGTTTTGGTTCCCAGAACCAGATTTCCACCCAAAGTTTGGGTGATTCTTCCATCCTGGATTGTACGTGTTGCTATAGGGGTTATTTTGGGGCCTGATTTGATTGCCCATGTAGTTCACCTCCTCGTGTCCTGTAAACATAACACCCTGCTCACACGTACCTGGCACGTGTGCAACCCCGCACTGATCACATGATGGTGATTGAATTCGCAAGACATTCTGAGACTTATCGATTCTTGTTGCCAAGGCTCCTATTTGCACAGTAAGAGCCGTATATGTATCCACAGCATGAACTCCGGAAGTGGATGATGTCTTATTCCGTGCTCCACCATTGCGAGAACTTGACTTCAACGCAGCTTTCTCTATGATCGCGTAAGCTTCAGTTGGTGTCTTCGTTCCAAGATCGCCTCCTGCATACACGTCTAAACGCCCCTGCGAGTCATAATTGAGTCCCTGATAAAAGGTCAGTACTAGTTGCCTTTTGGACAACCCGTGATGTGGGACATCAATTAAAAGATCTTTAAACCTCTCCCAAGCTGCGTGTAGAGATTCTCCGTCGTCTTGCTTGAACGTCATGATACGGTTCCTCAATTTAGTCGTCTTTTCCGGAGGAAAATATTTACGCACAAATAGTTCTGCCATCTCGGCCCAAGTGGTGATAGATCCTGCCGGAAGTGACAAAATCCAAGCACTGGCTTTGTCTCGCAATGAAAACGGAAAGAGCCGTAAACGGATCGCGTCCTCGGAAACATCTCTTATATTGAAAGTCGAGCACACCTCGAGAAACTTTGCGATGTGCCGACCCGGATCCTCGTGATCCTTCCCATCAAACTGCACCGAGTTTTGTATCATATTGATGATGCTGGATTTTATCTCGAAACTCGGTGCTGCTACCGTCGGTCGGGTGATGCTCGGTAGCAAACCTTCTCCTCCGGGTTGGTTTGTTTCATTCAAAGGTCTGTTGTCGTCTGCCATGGTTGCGTTTCGTGCTGCCCCTGAGCCCTCGGCTACAGCGGGTATCACCTGTTCCTGCTCACCAGCTGCGAGTAGCAGCCCAACCGCACGAGATCTTTCAGGAAGACGTCTCCTCAGATCACGCTCGGGTTCGTCTGACGGTTCAACAACTTCTGGAGCGGGGGTCGAGAACATCAACCTGCAAACGAAAAATTGACACAATGAATATTTTATTAATATAATACTGCTGTTTCCCCCGTTTTTTTGCTAAAAAGAAACAAAATATTATTTAAATTGGGATGAAAATTTTATAAAAATTCGAAAATGGGCCCGAAATTTTATAAAAATTACAACAATAAAAATAATCGAATCGGCTAATGCAAAAATGATTTTAAGGTGCCGAAAACCCAAAGAATAAATGAATAAATAAATCCGGATCGAATAAATAAATGGAACAAAAATATACATGTATACAAAATATTAACGAAAACGAAAAAAAATGAATTAAAAGCAAGAAATATTAACAAATAAATAAACAAATAAATAATCAAGAAAGTATTCACAAATATTAACAAGTATATACATCGATAACACAATGACTCGGGTCGTTCCTAAAACTCGCCATTTCCCCGGCAACGGCGCCATAAACTTGACGTGTGCGCGTATACACATATTTTTATCATGAATAAACACACGATTCGGTTTTAAATTTATAAAAGTGATTATTACTTTAACATCAAAACACACACGAAAGAGGCAAGTGTACCCCGTCACATATGTAGTAAAGTATCGGTAAGAACCAAGTATCGATCCAAGGAAATGGGCGGAGGAATAATACTAGACCTTTTGTCACTAAACTACCGGTAAAAAGATAAGTTTTGTGATTTTTAATAAACTAAAGTAAGCATAAATAACTACTTAAGAAAACATAATAGATTTCAAATATGAAAATAGATAAATAGCCTTGCTTAATACACAACCAAAGCATGTCAACTAAGTCGGTTTTGGCACTAGAAGCATTCGGTCAATTCTCCAATTTTTGAGACAATTAGTATCCCTTTCGGGAATCCTAACATGACAATCATTCGGAAAGTTAAAACGATAAACACACTTTAACCACCTAAAATTGTTCTTTAACGTGCAATTGATAAATGTCTATGAAAATCTCTTAAAAATAAGTTAGTCATCCGTTAGGAGTTTTCTAACCTCACTTAAACAAGGAAAGCGACACCGATAAACACAATGTAACCACCGAGACAAGCATAAACTAGATTAAATCACAACCGAGTTCATTTTACAAATCTTGCACATAAATTCACCAAGATAGCAATTTTGGCCTAAACTACTAACTAAGCTAACAAATCATGGCAAGAATTTATAACGACACCATTTAACCCGTTAAGGTCCTTCCGTGACGGCAAGCTTTCTTGATTAACAATAATTACATTTTATTAAACCACTAACCATTTCTAGTATCATGATGCACACATTTTAACCAAGCTAAACTAGTTAACCAAGTTTAAAGTTTACTAATACAAGATTAATTAAGCTTCATTTTTCAACTATCTTAACTAACCAAGTACCAATCATCCAACACAATTACTTATAATCAAGAAATCAATATCAATAACAAGGTTGCAAACTAATCATCAAAGATTAACATAGAAAATACTTCCAAATGTCATTACAAACAAAGATTAACATACTAATGGCTATAATCAAGCAAGGGATTGTTGTGTTTTTGCCCAAAGGCTACAATAATACATAAACATTAATCTAAATGCTTGAAAGATTAACAAAATCATGGAAAGATTAGAAAACCAAACCATAAACAAGCATAAGATTAAGAATATGGAAGATAACAAAGCTAATCGGCACAATGTGGCTTGAATCCGGGTGAAAGCAGAAGCCTCCGGAGCCTGAAAATCGCCAGAATCGCTTCCAAAATATCCAGAGTTACGAGCAGAATGTTTCTGCAAGTTTTTATATTTTTTCGGTTTCGCACGGTCGTGCGTCCTGTTGCACGACCGTTCACTTTAAGAAATTATTGTAGGTATGGTGCACCATACTGCATGACATCACAGATCTTGACTGGTCTTCGGTCTCGCACGACCGTTCTTCAGATGGCATGGTCGTTCGTTTCCGGGTTCTTGTTGCACGCCTAGTCGCACTGGTCGTTCAGTTCCGAGGTTTGGCTGGATCACCGGATCCGCACGGGGTGCAAGATATGGAACGCCCGTGCATCACCGGGATGGCCTTGAATGCCTTGCACGCTGAGTCGCACCCTCGTTCATTGCCGGACTGATTTTCATTTGTCGGAGATGCACGGTCGTGCATCAGGTCGCACGACCGTTCCACACGCCCAGGTCAGTTTTCTTAACAGAATGTTCGCAGCTTCGTCGTTTTGTCCGGAAAGTCCTCGTTTTCGCTATCATCTTGTCTGGTATGCTGTTTTAGGCCTGTAAACAAAAGTGTAGATGATTAAGCATCCGAATGACGGTTTTACGGCCGAAAACGCATAAAATAGGGGTAAAACGGGGGACTAAAATATGTGTAAATTAGCGAATATCAACCTACATTTTACCAAATATCCTGTACAGCCCACACATCATCAAAAAGCTTTTATCTGTTCGCCGATTTACACGTGATAATAGTGTATCTCTCGAATTTGACCCTTATGGTTTTTCTGTGAAGGACCTCCGAAGTGGCCGCCTGCTTTCCCGCCACAATAGCTCCGGGATCTTTATCCAGTTACTCCACCAACCCTTCCACCACAAGCCTGCTATCTTGCTTCCGCTTCCTTACATTGGCATGATCGACTTGGACATCCCGGTGCTCAAGTTTTAGACGTGCTCAGTAGACGTTTTAATTTTTCTTGTAATCACAATAAGAACTCCAATTTTTGTCATTCATGTCAGTTATTTAATAGTAAACGTTTGCCTTTTTATGAATCAAATTCATTTACGTTCACTCCATTTGACATTATACATTGTGATTTATGGACGTCTCCCATTCTAAGTAAAACTGGATATAAATATTACATGGTCCTCATCGATAACTTCTCTAATTTTGTTTGGGTTTATCCACTCAAATATAAATCTGAAACTTTCCCCACCTTTTCAAAATTCCATACCATGATTCACACCCAATTCAATCGAAAAATAAAAACTTTCCAATGCGATCTGGGGGGTGAGTTTGATAATCATGCTTTCAAAAGTTTCGCTCAACAACATGGCCTTTTATTTCGTTTTTCTTGACCTCAAACTTCTTCCCAAAATGGCCGCTCTGAAAGAATGATTCGTCGACTGAATGACATCATTCGTTCCCTACTCATACACGCCCATCTTCCACCCACCTTCTGGGTCGAGGCCCTTCACACCGCTACATATCTCCATAACATACTACCCACTAAACGCCTAAATTACTTCACACCAACCTTTGCCCTTTACCTGCGACATCCGACATACGATCATCTCCGAGTGTTTGGTTGCGCTTGCTATCCTAACACTTCGGCTACTCAACCTCACAAACTCCACCCCCGTGCTATTCGGTGCATATTCCTCGGATATCCTACTGATTTCCGAGGTTATCGCTGTTTTGATCCCACCACAAGTAAAGTCTCCATCTCCCGTCATGTCACCTTTGACGAGACGGTTTTCCCATACTCCATACCTACTCCTACTTCCTCATACACATTCCTGGATGATAACTCTCCACCAGGTTTCTCATTTGCCCCTCCGTTATCACCTCTACCCAAACCAGCCCTTCACTCCACATCTCCATTCCCTATCCATTATACTCGCCGCCATAAAAATCCTGCACCTACCTCAGCTGCCACTACAGCCCCTTCACCCGCTGCAACTGCAGCATCACCAGTTACGGCTGACCAAACAGCCGCGCCTTCACCTACTGCTGCTACTACGGCAGCTTCAGGTCAGTCTGCTGCTGCCCAAACAACCTATGATTCTGGCCTTAACCATCCCACCGTGACCTCTGCCCAGCCACCTCCACATCCCATAAATACCCACCCAATGACGACCCGCTCCAAAGCCAAACACACTCTACTTTCCACCACTCTCTCACCCGTACCTACCTCATACCATAAAGCCTTTGCGGACCCTAATTGGTTACGTGCCATGCATACCGAGTTTAATGCCTTGCAGGAAAATGATACATGGGAATTAGTTCCCAAACCTGTTGATCGACCAGTCATACGTTGTATGTGGCTGTTCCTGCATAAATTTAAATCGGATGGTTCTTTGGAACGATATAAAGCTCGGTTAGTGGTCAATGGTAAATCTCAAACAGTGGGTATTGATTGTGAGGATACTTTTAGCCTGGTTGTTAAACCAGCTACTATACGCACGGTTCTTTCAGTAGCAGTTTCTCGCTCATGGCCTATACATCAATTAGATGTTAAGAACGCTTTCTTGCATGGCCACTTGAACGAAACAGTGTATATGCAGCAACCCCCCGGTTTTGTGGATCGTCAGTTTCCAAACTTTGTGTGCAGGTTAAAGAAATCCTTATATGGGCTCAAACAAGCACCGCGCGCCTGGTACACGCGGTTTGCTAACTATATATTATCACATGGTTTTCGGAGCAGTGTATGTGATAATTCTCTGTTCATCTTTACTCAGGGCACTCAAATGGCATATTTATTATTATATGTCGATGACATAGTCATTACAGCATCGTCCAATACACTACTGCAGAACATTATTCAAGTTTTATCCAGAGAATTCGCAATGACTGATCTAGGCGAATTACATCATTTTTTGGGGATACATATCACACAAAAATCCAATGGTATTTTCCTGGATCAGTCACAATACGCGAAGGACATAATTTCCAAAGCTTCTATGTCGTCTTGCAAGCCTTGTGCAACACCTGTTGACCTTAATGCCAAACTGAGTGCCACAGATGGACCTCTATTCAATGATCCCACTTTATACCGCAGTCTTGCAGGTGCACTACAATACCTCACCTTCACCCGACCTGATATATCATACGCTGTTCAGCAGGTCTGCTTGTTCATGCATGAGCCCCATAAGCCTCACTTTGCGTTTTTGAAACGAATTATTCGATACCTGCAGGGGACGATTAATTATGGTATTCGTATAATTCGTTCCAATACTACGTCTTTGGTTGCTTATTCTGATGCTGATTGGGGCGGTTGCCCTGATTCTCGACGATCCACTAGCGGATACTGTGTCTTTCTTGGTGACAACCTTATTTCCTGGTCATCTAAACGTCAACCGACAATATCCAGATCTAGTGCTGAAGCGGAGTATAGAGGGGTGGCAAATGCTGTTGCAGAAGCCACTTGGATTCGAAATTTACTTCTTGAATTACAGCTTCCGCTTCGTCAAGCTTCATTCGTTTACTGCGATAATGTATCTGCCGTTTATTTATCAGATAACCCGGTTCAACATCAGAGGACCAAGCACATAGAGATCGACATTCACTTTGTTCGGGAGAAGGTTCGGGTTGGTCACATCCGTGTTCTTCATGTGCCTTCCTCTCTACAATACGCTGACATTTTCACCAAGGGCTTGCCGCGTCAATTGTTTGAATCCTTCAGGTCCAGCTTGAGCGTTTGCTCCACTCCCGCTCAAACTGCGGGGGAGTCTCAGACGATTATTATTTAACGATAATTGTGGAGCTGATTGATGTTATCATTTATTGTATAGATTTGTATTGATTAGTATTTCCTTAATTAGCGATAGGGTTTCATTGTACATACCCTATATATAGGGGTCTTCTGTTTATTATACATCATCGAGCTTTGCAGAATTTCACCCCCTATACTAATAATCTCATGTGATATGTATATAGTATGTAAATATGTACAATGACTACAAATATATTGAACATTCGAGAGTCCACCTTTGTAACTATCAAGTTTTGTAGGCCTTGTGGATGGGTTTGGGGTAGCCTGATTACTCTCTTTATATACGTCATGTATTTGTAATCAAAATTAAACCTCAATAAAAATAACCTAGTTGTCCCTTGAGGACGTAGGTCAGTTTAGACCGAACCACGTCAATCTATGTATTCTACAAAGTTACCCCTTTGTTAATTTACTTTCTTGATTCGAGTTCATGTGTGTGTGCTCGATCCTAATGGTGAGCTCGTTGAGTTGTTACTTTGTGCTTTGTAAATAGTGGTGCACAAAAAACCCGAACCCGGACCCGGAAAAAAAACCCGGAACCGGGTATTATAAAACCGGGTTTTCTATACCCGAACCCGACCCTACCCATAGGGTAGGGACCAGGTATTCATATTTGATCTAAAACCCGAACCCGGAATCGGGTTTTTTTTTTATACCTGGTTTATACCCGAAACCCGGTTTTTATAAATACCCGGAACCGGGTTTTATAAATACCCGGTTATATAGCTACCCTCGAGTTTACGTGCTTATTTTTATGTATGTTTCGGTATAAATTCAAGTTTGTTTACGTTTTGACGCTCTTTTTAAATGGATCGTGCCAAATATAATACGTTATTGTGCTTATTTTTATTAATGTTTTTAGTGGGTCTACCGTCTACATTTAATCGATAAGCAACTACAAAAAATATAAGTATCGAATTTAGTTTTAGAAATGTCATTAAAATTTCAATAGGCACCATCCACTAAAACATATAAAGAAGCATTAATACCCAGTCGGTTTTTTTTAATACCCGGTGCGGTTTTTTTCCCAACCCGATGCATACCCGAACCCTACCCGATGAATACCCGAACCCGGAAATAGGGTATTATAATACCCGGGTTTTATAAAACCCGACCCGAACCCGGGTAATTAAGGTATACATTTTTGGTAGAAAACCCGGACCCGGACCCGACCCGGTTTTTAATAAAACCCGATTTTGTAAAACCCGATCCTACCCGAACCCGGTTCCATACCCGGAACCGGTTTTTAAAAAAACCCGATTTGTGCACCACTATTTGTAAATATAACACTTGTTAGGCTTCCAGACTTGTACAATAGTCCAGTGTTTGTAGCCCAGTTGCACGCCCACATTTATATGCATTTAGTTTTATCTTGATATGTAGTAATGCGAGAATACAAGACATCAGGGCTACAAATATCATGCATATAACCAATGTTAAAAAATTCAATTAACATTTCATTTTATTTAGATTTTTTTTAAAAGATAAATTACTTATAATATAAAAAAGCTTGAATATATCAAATACAATTTAATTAAAATTTAAGGATATTTGCATTTATATCTAAAACCAAGTAAAAAATAAGAAAGACACCTTTAAACAGTAGGGGTGTGTTTTAAAACTAACCAGAATTTCATATTCTCTCCTCTTAAATTACCATATCCATCATTTTGAAAACTGCCGGTTCAACCGAGCGGGCCTCGGCTTGGTATGCATCCACTGGACCGCATGGGAGCGAGCCGCCTAGCTATGGTTGAACCATTGGACGGGTGGTTGTGGTTGATTTTTTGTCCCCAAAAGACATGGTTTGGGTTTTCTCGCTATGATTGAGCCTTGAGGTGAAGGATTCAAATCATGCAAGATGTAGATATGAGTGTATATTTAGACTGAAGGGAGTGGGGCGACTCCCACCCCCAAGTCGCCCAAGGTTGCCATGAACACCGCCCCCAGAGGCGTTCTAGGTGGCGTCCCCCATGAGCCCGTCCTCTTCTCGTCGCCTCCTCCCTCTCACACAACAACTTTTTGGCACAAAATTCCAAGAACTCCCCCCCTTTTCAAACAAATCAACCAATCAGAGGTCTTGGTGGCATCTTGAGTTGCCATGAACACCACGCCCCCTTTTTTGAGGACGCCCCAAGCCGCCCCCCAAACGCCACGTGTCGCAAGACGCCCTCTTTTGAGGACGCCCCACTCCCTTCAGTCTTAGGAGTATGTTAGTTTGACATTCAAAAAGAAAAAAACCAAGAAAAATTTCAAATATAAGAAACTAGGGTCAAGTTATTTTACAAAGGCTCCTAATTGTAAGAAGTGTAAGAAGGATTTATAGAGTGATAAGTGTCTAATAACCTAAAATTAAACCCACTAATTCACCACCCAAAACCTAAACACCCACCCCCATCCCACCCCACCACCACCCAAAAACCTAAATCCCCCACCCACCCACCACCAAAAAAACCTAACCCCCCCACCCCACCCCCCAAAAACCTAACCCCCCCCCCCCCCCCCCAAAAAAAAAAAAAAAAAAAAAACCTAAAAAAAATCTAAATACCGACCCAAAAACCTAAACCCCCACCCCCTCGGCAAAAAAAAAAAAAAAATTTGGGTGGGTGATGGGGGGTTAGGTTTTTGGTGGTGGTGGATGTTTAAGTTTTTTTTTTTTTTTTTTGTAGTTGATTTTTTTAGAAGACTTTGTACCCTTTTTACAATTAGGATTCTTTGTATTTGATCCTAATGCTAAGAAACTATATGTAACAAAAAGTAAATACAAAACAAAGTTGAGGTAATAAATACAGGTTAATAGAAATAACTAGAAAAAGGTAAATGTTAAAAGAAGGCAACTACAATTCGTTTTACTTTTATAAATGTAACAAAAAGTAAGTACAAAAGAACGCTGAGGAAATAAATACGGGTTAATAGAAATAATTAGAAAAATGTAAATGTTAAAAGAAGGTAACTACAATTCGTTTTACTTTTATTAATAGGGTTATTGGATTTTGTTAAATATGAGGGTTTAATCAATTGACATTCAGTATTCTGAGATAATGAGTAAGTATGTTGGGCTTTAATCACTTGTACACTAAGTCATCATCTACTTGTACATTTTAATCCACACGTTAATACTGACCAAGACAACTATTGAAATGTCGACAAAAATGAGTATGTCGTCACGGTACTTTTAATTTTTTTTTTAAATATTATAGTTTATAAGATATGACAAGAATACATAAAAGAATTATAAGTTTGTTGTGGAGGGAGAAAAATGTAACTAATTAACCATAATTATAAACTTTGGGATTTAAGTGTAATAAAATGGGTGGGGGTGGGGGTGGGGTTAAATATAATTATTGTTTAAAAGACCAATTTATCCTCAGTTCAGGGGTGTGTTTATAAATTAAGAGGAGAAAAGTTCTTATTTTTTTGGTATCTTAAAATGCATCTCACTCATGCATTATAATATAGTATAGATAAATCTTATATTTTTTTATATGGGAATTTGCCTGTAATAATCCTACCTAGACCTTATTGGACATTAATAATCCCACCTCAGAATATTCCCCCCCCCCCACCAGTCCCACCTTTCACCTATTTTTCCTACAATGTTCCCCCGTTAAAAAAACTTAACGGAGATAAGTTTTTTTCCAAATTACAAACAGATTTTAGGGCTTTTGATCAGAACGATGATACGAGTCCATTGATGTAAAACTTACATCGAAAAGGTGCTCCATGTGACTTGATTTTGGTTAATTAGAAATTTAAACACCCGAATTGAAGCATCGTTTTCATCGTTTGGAGCACCGTTTCGAGACAAGTTTTACATCAATGGAATCGTATCGTCGTTCTAATCAAAAGCCCTAAAAATCTGTTTGTAATTTGGAAAAAAACTTAACTCCGTTAAGTTTTTTTAATTGGGGACCATTGTAGGAAAAATAGATGAAAGGTGTGACTGGTGATGGGAATATTCTAAGATGATATTATTAATGGCCAATAAGGTTTAGATGAGATTATTACAGGTCAAATTCCTTTTTTATATATAGTATTTTCTATGTGGGGTGCGACCCACAAACATGTTTTATCAAGATTATTTCTCGTATTATAACAAAATACCTTATAATGTATTAACATATTAATTGGGCTCGTACCGATTACTTATTGGTAATAGGCCTAGGCTGAAAGATTGAGAGATTCTTTAGAAAAAAAGGTTGCCCCAAAACTTGATGCATACTTGTAACTTATAAGCATTGGCTATTAACTTGTTCTAAACACTGCCCTGGTGTGGAGTTCGAGTGAATTTAGAACAAATTCATGTCATTAACAAAACTTGAAGGTAATCCTTATTCTAAAAATGTACATAAAACCTCATTGTACTGTCAAGTTTATAAATACTAACCCTATGACCTAACAACATATTTAATGATTAAATATTTAGTTGGACATCCATTTTTTGAGATGGAATAAACACATGTATGATCTTTCTAGCATAAGCTCCTAACTTTATCTTCTTTATCTAATACTAGTGGGAATGCCCGCGCGTTGCGGCGGGGCCTGAAATGAAAAAAAGACGCCAGAAAGTGGAAACCGTCTATTTAAAATACACGAGGCAACAAAAGAGATCATGTTTTTGATGGCCTACACGATTATCAAAAGCACATGTAACTTGAGATTTTGCCCACAACATAGTTCTACAATATAAGCTTTTGTCAGCCCTTTGTGCGCATGGTATGTATAAACAGTGATACAGATTAATATTTAAGCATTATATTATAATCTTTTATGTATAAACAATGATACTGATTAATATTTAAGTATTATTTTGTAATCTTGTTACAACTTTGTATTTAATAAAATCACCCTTGATTGACTATATGAAAAAAATTAAAATCTATCTGTTATAATCGAACTTTAACCCTCCAACTTTCACTCTTGAAAGCTACAACCCTCCAACTTTCAATATTAACATCTACACAACTTATTCCCGTTTATTTAGTTGCCTTGAAACTTGAAAGACATGTTGCAAACAAAACACTTCGTATACTATATGCTTGCAACATTAAATTAACATTTTAACAAGATCAACTACAAAAACTTGAATTATACTATGATAAATTTTGATATATTTTTAACAGCAGAAATAAATCCTTTGAAAGAATTAGTCAACGTGACTCTTCTCCATACATGACATTCATGATCCATGGTTCATCACTTTGGCTAGCTGTAACAGAAGATATTTAACATGTATAGTGTTATCTCAAAAATAAATGACAAAGTATAAAACCGTATCAGAAGAACAAAGAAAGAACAAAGAGATGTTTCTCAAATTCATAAAAAAATATATAATCCATCATCTTCTCATTAACTAAATTGCTAAAGAGTAAATTACAAAAATCGTCCTTTATGTTTGTATTGAATTACAAACTATGTCATTTGTCTTTAAAATTGTCAGGATTCGTACTTTATGTTTACAAAATGTTACATAATATGTCCTTTAACCATAACTCAGTTAAGTTTTAATGTTAAACGAGGGTAGATTGGTAATTTTCACTCATTTATTTAATAAAAAAACTAAAAAGAATTTTAATTATTAAAAATATATAAAATAAATAAATAAATCAACCCCTCTCTCAACTTTCTATCTCTCTCCACATTCCTGTTCCCACCACCGTCATAGCACCACCATAAACCACCCTTCATTTTCTCAGCTATTTCTCTATATTTTCTCCACAACCACAACCACCATCTCTGTCCTGACCCGACCCCTGACCCGACCCCAAATCAAAATCAGAAATTGCCGCCGTTAACCACCGCCAAGAGCTGGCACCTACTCTGACGACCTCACCGTTGGATTGCCACCACACACTTCTTCTCCAGTCTCAGATCTCTGTAAGAACTTAGCGACCTGCAAGAAACGAAAGCCATATTCCTCTCGTTCATCTTCTTCATTTTGATGTGAGATTGTTTCAGATCTGAGTGTGGTAATTGTTTGTGGTCTGAGACTACATATTTGCTTAAGACCGTTGGTTATTTGACGAGTTGTTTGGATAATCGGTTTGTTGTTAGAGGGGCTGTTGTAAAACATTTTAGGGTTTGGTAGTAGAAAGACGAATAATTCTTTATCAATTTTATAACACCAACAAAGGCTTAATTTTCTTGAACTCTCGTTTTTTTTAAATGCAGTCACTACCTCGTGTCTCTTTGCCTTTTGCACACCAACCAAATCACCGAATTAATTCTTTATCAATTTTATAACACCAACAACTTAAGCCAACTCAATTAGTCGAACCACACAGGTATCCAATCTTGATTCACACATAAATTATCACTCATAAAGCCGCCTTTCTTTTACTCGCATTTGCATCTTCGCTTCACAAAGGTTCTCTACTTGAATCGCATGCACCACACAGGTTCTGTTCGCCACACACCTCCACACAGATTTCTTCGATCACACAGATCAACATGTTCTTTCTCTAAACCGCACAAATTTTCTTCCCTTGATCACACAAATCGTCCCTTCGACTCAACTTCAATTTTGATCTGGTACACACAGGCCTGATCACGACATGCTTTTCTCATGCCTCTTCTTCCGTTTCATCTTGAATCACACATATTCGTCTCTTCTTTTTGTTCACGTAGAACCCTTCTTCTCTTGGCTTCTTGTTCACACAGAGCGTTTCTTACGGCTCACACAGAACCCTTCTTCGATCACTAAGATCGTCTTCTTCATTGTCTCCGCGTGGTTCACTCAGAACTTCTCCTCGTCTTCTCCCGGCTCACTAAGAACCATGTTCGGCTCACGAAAAACCTTCTCTTTTCAAGTCTCGATTTCTACTCCACATGGCTCACTTAGAACCATGTTCGGTTCACACAGAACCTCCGCTACTGTCTCAAAACTAAACATTCTTCTGCGAATTCATTCTCTCTTCTCATTCCTGCAGTTTAGAGGGCTGCTCCCCCTTCTCTAAGACTCGACTCTCAAACCGGCTACACTGTCTTCACCCGCTCTGATACTAAATGTTGGTTCAGGCCCCTAACAAACACACTCTCACGTACAAGAAGTTTACCACACTTGAAAGATAAAATGAAAATAAGAGAAAAGGTGTATATGAGAAGTTTGCAGAATACTTTTTCGATATATTATTCAATACCCATGCGGCCTATTTATAACTAAAAATACAAACACTAATAAAAACTTCTGCAACAAACAAACTACACGTGCTGATAATACCTATATATCCTAAATAACCGTAAGACTAAAGCAAACTAATACGAAGTCCATGCAACGTTCCTTTTGACCACTCACTTATTAAACAAACAATAACCTGCTAAAATTCACTTAAAACATGTGCCTAAAATCAAGACTTCTGATGACCCGTATCTAGCTTTTGACCCGTAACCGACTTGACCCGTATTCGACCCGTAACCCAGTCACCCGATCAATATTATTCCCAACATAAGTAAGCCAAAATTGATCCAGAAAGCAAATAATCCAGAATTTCATATTGAAAGACTAAATATATATTCTTTAATAAGAAGTAATAGAGGTGACGGGGCGACCAATTTACTTTCAAATGGAGAATACTTTAAACGGGTTGAAAGTCTCTCAAAGTTCATTTTTAACGTATACAACCTACTAAATGTTTTTTTATTCAAATACTTGAAATGTAATAATATGACAAAAAAGTGTTTGAAACTATTTACATCTATACTAAAAACACAACCCGTTTTGTCTCATTACACAACCCACCCATATTGGGACCTCAAAAAACCAAGAAAGGACACTATAGAGTTTAGACACAATGGCATAACACATACCTTTTTCAAATACTTTTTTATGAAGCTTCGTAGCCCCCGAGCAGGAATTTCTAGCATCCAGGTTGCCCGATGTATCATTCAAAATCTGAAATAAAAATATAATTAGGAAACCGATCTACATCATGAAAATGTTGCAAGGAATCTTTGTTTTTTAAAAGAATATAAGATTGACCTTGACTACATCATCGAGCCCCTTGGCTTCTGTGAGCAGTTTGGCACTTTTCTCCTTGAGCACACTCGCAACAAGAAACACAGAAATCGGGAGTGGTTCTCCGTTTTGGCCCCACTTCTCAAATATTCCCTTTCATATTTGCCACATTGGCGAGATGATTTTCGTTTTCCTTTAGCATCTTCGGGTCTGTCTGAATTAAATTCCTCGTATAAAGTGTATAAATCGGGATCATATTCCAAAGCCCACATCATCTGTTTCAAACAATCCAAATCATACTCCATCCCAAACTCTTCCAATTTCCCAAACATACGTAAAGCTTCCGAGACGCGTTTACCTTTAACGAAACTATCCATAAAAATAAACAAAGTTTCGTTATCCGGCTTCAACCCTTTACTCCTCATCTCACTCAACACACTCTCCATAAAAGCAAAAAATATTCTTCTCCCTAATGCTTTAAGAACCACATTATAACTACTAACATCCGCAACCATGGTCCTACGCTCGATCGCCCACTCAAATAACATAAACCATAGACCCTCCATCTAAGTTTCCTTTGTTGAGAACTTTAGCAACTATATTATTATTCACATTAACATCAACAGAAGCTACTGTTAGTGCTTATTTAACAGCAACCTTTTCCGTTCAGTTTCTGAATGAAAACCCCTCTTAGCTTACCAGTTGTCCTTTAACTAAATTGTATTTTCTTCTATTGGAACGTTTTTCACTATATCAAAGTTGTACCTGTTTGTTTCATTTTCATCACCACATAACAAACACTAATAACGACAATAATCACAATCAACTCGAATATAAACAAAAGTTATGTAACAAAATCAAATAGATTTCTAAGAGGGCACCTTGTCAAAAGCCCAGAAGAAGCTTTCCCGGGCTCTTCAGTATTTTCAAGTGGGGCAGCAATTACGCCATTAATTAAAACTAAAATTCAGCATGCAATTGAATGTTGTCGATCATAATCAACAAATCAAATGGGCCATAATTCAGAAAAATAAGAACCCCAAAATGTAAATGGACGAAGAAGTAGAAGAGAGTCAGAAACCATTACCTATCCACGCTATTTCAAAACCAAATCAGATTGAACATCTTCAATATCAAGAGTTGATTTCAATCATCAAACCTAATTGATCATTGATCATATTTATAACTGTTGCCACCGTTTCAATCATCAATCAACGTCTTCATTTACACTTTCATCAATTGGCCTCTTCAATGTACACCGACTGTTGGGATGAATAGTTCGATGTGCAAGAATCATGTAGGCTAAAGATATTGAACTGGGGGCAATTTTGGGAGATAAGGATGAAGAATCAGGGAAGAATGTATGTCTATTGGGCTGCCATCTTAAAACCAAGGGAGGAAATTACATTTTAGTCCTGATGAAATGTATTATATAGTATTATAGATTAATTGTTTAAGCATATCTAATACTAGTGGGAGACCCGCGCGTTGCGGCGGAGTCGATAATACCGGGCATGAACATATCACCAAGTTGTGATGGTGAAGGTTAAAAGGGTTGCGGGGTTTTTGCGAAAGTTTGGCATAAGTGACCTTGGTTACTGAGTTGGTCATGGAGAGTCATGTTTTCATGTCTTGTAATGGTTGTAGTGAACTGAAGACATCCTGGTTTTAGGCGGTGGTATTTGACAAAGAATGTGGTTAAGAAGATGAATTAAAGGTTGCACACTGGTTGAGTTGGGTAATCCGTAGGAACCAAGGTATTGGATTGTGTTTGGGGGTATACAAGCATATTTGTGTGTTTTTTGTATATATACAATGGTTTGTTATTTTTTTATAGAACCATGTAGTTTTGATGTTGTGGTCAAAGACGTGATATTTTGAAATTGAAAAGAATGTTCTTAAAAAGATAAACATTATTGAGTTATTGACTATTGAGTTGAAAGACACGTGTTGAAAACACTGGGATGTATTCATATAGAGGTTGTTCATTTGGTGTTACGAGGGCTGCATGCGTTGATGATCTTGTTGGGATTGAACCCTATAAGAGGAACAGATAATGAAAGCCAAAACTGGTTCACAACAGTGGATTCATCATAAGCAGCTGTTTACACCAGGCTTTCCCCTTGAAAGTGTTTATAACATCTGATGTCCTCTATCCACTATCCGTATACAACAGCTGCTGTCCTTCAAACTGCTGATGAAGCTCTAAAGACTGATAAGGATTAAACACTGCTAGTTCAATCTACTGATGCCTAAGTACTGATTGTTGACTAAAGGTCTGCCCACTCAAGGACTGATCAACCTTGAGGAAAGCACTGATGAAAGGAGAAAGCAGTAGTTTAGTGTGTCACTTGTTGTGTATAAAGTCAGTGGTTAAGACTAGTAGTGTTTGTATAGGAACAGTGGTTAAAGGTTGTTAGGTTGTTAGATGTCACTTTCATGGTGACGTCAGCTTTGATGCTTCAGTGGTTTGAATTGCCTATAAATGGAACAGTACCCTGTACTGTTACATTTGATTGACTGAGTGAGTTCTTCTCCTCTAGTCCAATCCTTTCATCTTATGCAATCAACCAGGAAGCATCAGGTTGAGGGGGAGTTTAGTTTGTAAGCATGCATTGTAATATTTTGATTTGATTTGTAATCTTTCGACTAATGGAATGCATGTGTTAATCTAAAACTTTTTCTCTTTGATTGTGTTTACAAAGTTTGTGTTCATTTCCGCTGCATAAATCATTGAATCATGTTGATTCATTATTCATCTATTACAAACAAACATAATCATGAGAGCCTCCGATCCTAACAATTGGTATCAGAGCTTGGACAGTCAAATTCGATCTAACAATCAATTTGACATAATAGTTCAGCTCAAAACTCATTGATGCTAAGGTTGATCGTATTTAGTTGAAAAACAGAGTAACGAGTAATCATGATCAAAGTTGTTATTCAAAAACTCTGTAAAACAACCAAGATGTCATAAGACACACAAACTTCACATAACAAGTGATGTCATGCATAAACCACCTATAGTTTTCAGATCTGAAAATGTGTCTGATACTTATGGTATAATTATTTTCTTTACAAAATTGATTTCAATTGTTATTATGAAGCTTTGTGATGTATTCATCATGTTTGCCACTAAAGTATGTACCTCAGATCGACAAAAACCTATGTTCATAAAAACATTAGTGTTTTTGTTAACATAAAAAGAGGGAAATTAAAACTTTAGTTATTAGATCTTATGTGTTAAAAACGGGTTGGGAATCCTGTTAAAAAGGACCAAATCAACCTTGTTATAAATACATTAAGAAAATCAGGTGCTAAAATTGTCCAAATCATATGTAATGTGAGATTTGACATTAGCATGTACAAATATAATCAGATCTTTCAAAACATTGCTGCAAAATGATTTTGGATTAAGTATTCCTTCAACAAACCTCCCAGTGAGTATTTCAGTACTTATGAATGGGAAGGGTAAAAAGGGAAGAAGAAAAATCATAAAAACTGAAAAGTGTGTTTATCTCAAAACTTTTGAAGTCAAAAGAAAAGAGCATAAATGTAAAACACTTAAGAGTCCAAAATTGGGTGAAAGATGGTCATCAAGCAACTGTGTGCATTCATTGATTCAGGAAAGTTCAGGTAACAATAGTATCTCCAGTGATTAAACTTACAAGAGAACTAGACAAGCTTTTCAGACTCATCACATGGTAACAAAGTTCATAACAGGACTTTCAAAAACACATGTGAACATGTGTCCTCATTTTTGCAATCAATTAAACAAGAAAATGGTCTCAAACAGTGGTTATTACAATTTCAAACCACTGACCATTTTCATAAACTTGGGAATGATGTGATTATAAGTTTTATTGAAAATATACCAGATCCTTTTGGTGTTGTTTTCAGAAAAATCTTTAATTATTTTTCTTGAAAAGGTTTTTCCTCAAATAAAACAGGATATATTATTCTTTATTTTTTTTTAGAATGATATATTTTGAACTTTTACTTATTTTTTATAGCAAAAGTTTCAAACACCTGTCAGGATATAGAACCCTTATTTTTGGTGGTATTATCCTTGAAAATAGGTCAAAAGGAAATGGTACATGTGTCAAGGTCATGTCCAACTCAAGTTTGTTTTAACACAATTCAGAAATAGATTGCTAACAGACCTTAAAATACTTGGTACTCATGTTCTAATTTAAATATTATGACACAAAATGAGTTGCCTCAGTAAAAAGGGTTTCCATCATCTGGGGTACTAAACCACTGTCAGGAATTTATAAAAGCTTCAAAACTTATAATAGACATGTGACAAAACCTTGAATGCAAATTTCTGGAAAAAAAACTGGTGACATATTAAACTTGACAATTTGCATCTAAAATGTGTTTTGTTGAGGATAACAATCTTGCAGATGTTTCATAATCACCATCAACAGATGTTGAAAATGATGTTGTGGTTTCACAAGCTTAAATCATCTACTTCTTCAGAGCAGCAGATGTACAAAACATATGTTAAAGCTCACCCACTGATACATCAACAGTTGCTGACCATATGAGCCTCAAAATGTCTTCCATTGCCTCTCATCTAACCACTGCTGAGAAGAAATCCATCAAAATGGATAAGAAATCACTTGTCTGATACTTCAGTAATTGTTTGACCAAAGTAGCCTTTCACTCTCATATCCATAACCACTATTAGGTTATTAAAAACACCAACAGTTGTTAGCCAACCACTTTCCACTTCAATAACAAAACCACTGTTTTTGGTTCAAACATCTGTTCTACTAAGTACTGTCCACTGCTGAAAGTCAACCTCTGTTTCTTCATTTTCCTTGGTAAACACTGTTGTCAAACTTCAGTGCTTTAAAACCACTGACACAAGCTATCCACGGATAGTCAAAGTCACCCACTGTTTTCCATTTTCCCTTCGTGAACCACTGGTATTGATTCATCGGTGGTTTCCCAAACAACTGTCTTCCATTATTTCATCTCTTCATCAGAGGTTTGACACATGGTCAGTATTTATCCGTCAGATCTTTGTAACCGTTGCCACGTCAGCATTCACTTTTCCTTCTTATAAAACCCTGCCCTAAACCCCAAAACAGGGTTTTCACTGTCGAATCGAATTCAAAATTCCGTTCTCAAAACAGTTTTCCCAAATTTTCTCACAATCTTCATCGTCTTCACTTTATTTCTCTCTCACTCTGTTTCAATCATGGTGAAAAAGGCAAACAAATCCAAAACAACGGAGCCAGCCACGGTTGAAATTCCATACAAATGGTCACACAATTACTTGGGTATCTTTGAAAAACCCAGTGACACCAAAACATTCGATTCCATCATCGACACATTATCATCCACAAAGTACAAAACTTTACTCACTTGCAATGCAACCGTCTACCTAGATACTCAACGAGAATTCTGGAAGAATGCCACTCTTGAGAAGGTGGACAAAAAGGTTGTCGCCATCAATTCCACAATAAAAGGTGTAAAAATTTCAATCACACCTCAAGCCATATCCGAAGTTTTTGAGCTCAACGATCTTAAAGGTAAAAATTCATTTCCAAAAAACAGAGTACCAAAGAGATTTTATTGAAAGAGGGTATGGAGAAGAAATGAAAATGGATACTTTACAAAAGGGCAGTTTTCCTTCTTCTACAAGGTTTTTATTTCATACACTTCTTATGTGTGTTTCTAACAAAACCACTGCTTTCAATGAAATCCCATTGAAGATACAATACCTGGGTTATGCCATACTTCAAGATGAAAATTTTAATTATTCCCAGGTAATATTCAATGACTTGGTCAAAAATGTTGAGAAAAAGGAATTTCTATTATTTCCAAGATTTTTTAGTTACTATTTTAATAACAAGTTTTCAAAAAATAATGCCCATGTACTTGTACAGGGTCCTCCTTTTCAAATAAACAGTTTAACTGCTGAAACATTCACAAGAATGTTAAAACCTACAAAAACACAAGCAGAGGTGCCTGAGCAGATTTTAGCAGTTACCACTGCTCCTCAGGTATCTGCTGCTGAGCCCACTGCTCCAGGTGATCATAGCAGCACAACCACTGCTTTGAAACCCACATCTGCCCTTACCAAAAAGACCAAAAAGAAACCATCCAAAAAGCCTCCCAAACCCATTAAAAAGGCAACTCTGGAAGATGAGATCCCAGAGCAACTGCCAGTGACAACACAAAAGTCACCAATAACCACTGCTGCTACTTCCTCACAGCAGTTGGTAGAAAGATCTCCACCTTTGCCTCAAACTCCTCCAGCATCCTCATAAAAGGATTAGGTTGTAAGCACATGGACACCACATTATGAAGCTCTGGGTCCAATCGGATCCATCTTCCTCAGTCCTGATCCCAAGGACATGTCACTTTCTACACCCATACCTTCACCTCTCATATTACCACAATCCATGCTACATTTGTTGCATGCAGTTGATATAGCTCAGATACAAACCAGTTCCTCTCAATCACCTATCAAAGAGAGTACACTCCCACAAGTGACTGGATCTGATGCTTATACCTCTGCTATCCCAGCAACATTTGAGGAGGTTACACTGCAGAAGTTACAAGTAACTTCTGTCAGTAGTTCAAGTGGAGCAGCAACTACTAGTGTTGGACCCACTGGTCTACATTGGGTTAGTTGTTCTATAAATAAGACTCCCTTGAAGGCAATTTCTTCAGCGACAACTAGGGCAACCACTGGTGTGTTTTCTTTAACCACTGGTGAGCTGTTCAAAGTGTCCACAAATGAAGAAAGAAGTCCCCAGTACCAAGAACAAGGGGCATCAGCGGTTGACTCTTGGGATACATGCCCTAAGTCCACCGCTGTTACAACCACTGCTGGTGGGAAATCAGATGATCCCATTAAGTTGGGTGATGGTTTAAAGTACCTAGAATTGACGGATAGAGTTGAAAAACTGGATACCTCTGTTGCAGAAATCAAAGAAATGCTGCACCAGTTGTTGAAAGTTCAAAAGGTGCAACTCACTGCTGTTCCAACTCAAGCACCTGCTCCACCACAAGCACCCGCTGCAAATGAGTTATGGAGTTTATTTCAACCCCTGCTCCATCAACAAAAACAAATGGCTGATCAGCAACATGCAATACATGTACAAGAGCTGAGAAACATAATGGAGTCCAGGTTTAGAAACACCCAAGCAGACATCAAGGCTATAAAGGCCCACCTCTTGAACACCACTGGCACCGCTCCTCCCACTGTTCTCTTCATTGATCAACTATCCCCAGATAATGCCAAAAAGGGGGAGAAAATCAAGGAGTGGAAGAAGAAGGGAATAGGTGATGGCCTTTACATTGAACCAGAAAAGGATGCCATGACTAGAAAAATTCCCTTGCCAGATGGTAGCAAAAAGATTGATGTTACCACAAATGCACTGGCTGGAGCAAAAGCAAGTGTAAAAAGGGACAGAGAGGAAAAAGACATGTCCAGGTGGAATAAGGAGAAAAGAGCTTATATGGAGCTGAATGGGCAGTGTTGTTCTGAGCCAAAGGATGTTAAAAATCCTGAGACAAAAAGAAATCCCACTCGAAAAGTGAGGGAACCCAAATCCATACCATCCAGACTCACAAAGCATACTCCCAAACCACCGTCCAAAAGCCCCCAACATCAATCTTCCACCCAAACAGCTGTTGTAACACCTGTTGTATCAACAACTGTTGGTACTTCAGTGGTTTCAACAGTTGTTAAACCAACAATCACCACTTCAACACACACCACAATCACTGCCGTACCACCACCACCAAAAGCAACTTCACCACCATCACCTCCTGCTAAAAAGCAGAAGACATCAGAAGTTACAACATCTGTTGTAATGACAACAGTGGTTGAAACACCAGTTGTTTCAACAATTGTTAGTCAACCACCTTCTACCACTCAAACCACCACCACTGATCCACCCAAAACTTCATCAGCCTCTCCTACAATAAAAAGGAGAAGGATTTTTATACCTGATGATGATTCTCCATCTCCACCACCAACATCTTCACAATCTCTTGCACTTATTCCAAAACATGTTCCTCTCTCATCAGCTCAAATACAACAACCAATCACTGCCATCACTTCTGCAGGTGTCCAATTTCCTCTTGAACTTATTGCAGTTAGAGAAGAGATCAAATCCTTCTACTATGAGGATGATCCTGCTAAAAGGAGGTTGCCATCAATTGAAGGATATTCTAGGCCAAACAACATTGAAGAATATTTAAAAATTAAGGGTAAACAGGCAGAGGATATCTCCAGAAGAAGCTCTCAAGGCAAAACTGACAAAGAAATTTAAAGGCACTACCAATTTCTGCTCACACAAGTCAGATCTTTGGAACAGTTTGCAAAGAATGTTTGTAAGCAAGTGTCAGAAAGAGCAGATGAAACCCTGAGAAAAGACTATATTGAAAATATCATGGCTTTTAAGAAGTATAAGGGTGAGAAATATATGTACAAGGAGTGGACCATTCCTGAGCTTGAAAATGAAGTAGCCAGGATTCAAGAAATGATTAAGAATAAGGTCAGACACACTCCTCTAGATTGGTCAAAGTACAGAAAGAAAGTGCCTGAAAAGACATTAGAGCTGAAGAGAATGAAAGAGGAATTGGTTGCTGCTGATTATGGGTCAAAAAATCAAGTGATGAGATGGAAAGAAGATAAAGTCAGATCCACCTACAAAAGGCTGGAGGAACTATGAAAGAAAGATCCAAGGGTTCCACAAAAACCTGTCTATCCTGAAGCAGAGGTTTCCACAAGACCACCAAAACTGTAAATCAGGAAATCCACTGCTCTAGCTGGTGCTGCCATCTATAAAAGAGGACAACAAAAACAGTTGGATTCTGAAACAGTGGATGAGTTATTGGCAGGTGATGAATGTGTAAAGGAGGGTATTAAGAGGATGATAGAAGAAACTCTTGGATTGAATCAACCTGCAAGCACTGCTCAGACAGTCATTAATAGGCCAGCATCACCAAACTCCTCATCTAATAAAAATCTCCCAAGAAACCCATCAGACTCAAAAGTACTAAAGTGGAAAACTGACAAACAGACCCATGTACTGACAGTGATCAAGTCTAGTGGAGAAGTGAAGAAATTAACAAGGGAACAAGCACTTGGCCTAAGTCTTGAAGATTTGCAGGATCTCCTTGATCTTCCACTGTGCAGGGATGAAGATGACACAGATGCCTTAGACTTTGAGTTACAACTCAAAGGGCAAATAAGGGAACTGTTGATGAGACAATAAAGATCCAAAATAATGAAGAGTTTTGGCATTATCTGTTCCAGGGGGAGATTGTTGGGATTGAACCCTATCAAAGGAACAGATAATGAAAGCCAAAACTGGTTCACAATAGTGGATTCATCATAAGCAGCTGTTTACACCAGGCTTTCCCCTTGAAAGTGTTTATAACATCTGATGTCCTCTATCCACTGTCTGTATACAACAGCTGCTGTCCTTCAAACTGCTGATGAAGCTCTAAAGACTGATAAGGATTAAACACTGCTGGTTTAATCTACTGATGCCTAAGTACTGATTGTTGACTAAAGGTCTGCCCACTCAAGGACTGATCAACCTTGAGGAAAGCACTAATGAAAGGAGAAAGCAGTAGTTTAGTGTGTCATTTGTTGTGTATAAAGTCAGTGGTTAAGATTAGCAGTGTTTGTATAGGAACAGTGGTTAAAGGTTGTTAGATGTCACTTTCATGGTGACGTCAGCTTTGATGCTTCAGTGGTTTGAATTGCCTATAAATGGAACAGTACCCTGTACTGTTACATTTGATTGACTGAGTGAGTTCTTCTCCTCTAGTCCAATCCTTTCATCTTGTGCAATCAACCAGGAAGCATCAGGCTGAGGGGGAGTTTAGTTTATAAGAATGCATTGTAATATTTTGATTTGATTTGTAATCTTTCGACTAATGGAATGCATGTGTTAATCTAAAACTTTTTCTCTTTGATTGTGTTTACAAAGTTTGTGTTCATTTCCGCTGCATAAATCATTGAATCATGTTCATTCATTATTCATCTATTACAAACAAACATAATCATGAGAGCCTCCGATCCTAACAGATCTCGTGTAGATTGGTTGACAACCATTCATCATCTTCCCAGTCGTCGTCGTTTTTTTTCTGGTCAACACGGTTGTTTTCCGGTTCAGCGGTTGTAGCAATAGCTCCCTGGTTCTTGTTTGTCTGTTCTGTTGGGTTCTTTGTGGACGTTGCTGAAATGGGATTGTGGTTGTTAATGAAAATGATGTTGAGAATGTAAACGTAATTGATATGCAAAAGTCGAATATGTTTTGGCGTACCCGATGCGGTTGTTTTAATGTGCTTTGCTTGGGAATCCGTTTGCGGGTCATACTCACTAACTGGTGGTTTAGTTACAGCTGGTGCTTTCCTTTTCTTATTATGCTTGACTGCTGGTGCAGTTTCTATTTCATCGGGACATGCGTTTTACGAACGTTAAAATGTGGCATAGAAATAAATTGTGTGTAATTTGTTTTGAAGGGTGCTTGTTGCTGTTGACGTACCGGGATGTGTTGGCTTTTGTTGGTTAGATGTTCCCTCCATTGTTCCGTAGTTGGTTCCTGAAAAGAGAAGACGATAATCGTTATCAGCCATTGAGGCCGTGATTTTCATCGTAACTGGCCAGATGTAACAGTGAACACCTGTAACAATATGACCCATTGAAGTTTTCTTTTAGACTTAAATGTAAATAGTAAAAGATTGTTGTTCAAATTTCAAAGCATAAAAATGTCTTGGGCTGCGTATTGTGGCCTGATGGATGTCCTGAGATGGGGGAGTTTGTTAATTTTGTATTCTCTTTAAATATAGTTTAGTAGATTAAAAAGAGTTTTGGGTTTTAAAAGTATAGAAAACGCAGCAGATGCTGTTAACTTTACGTGGCCCGCTGACACTAAAACTGGTTAACTCAAGTGCCAATTAGGTCGTGTTAGGTTAAAAGTAGCAAACCGCGTTAAGGTGAGGTGTCTAGAAAACGAGTGTGAGGTGGCGATGCGTTAATAACGCAAAATTACGACCACCTGACGATGAGATGAAGGTCAGCATTACTAATAGTCATGTCTTTGCTGCGGACACAATGGTTGGTGATGTCGAATTAAGCATTATAAAAGGGTCGGCCTGGTATACGGAACTATTTCGGGTTGTGTGATTCTGGTTTCGCATAGGTCTGTTTAGAGAAATTTACATTTTAACATATAAAAACTTATTGAAGCACGCAAGGGAAATTAGTAGAACAACTTAAGTAAGTCATGTTAACATGTGGCAGGAAAAGAAACATAGTCCACATACATACTCAGGTTTGCATAGCAACAAAACAGTAAGAATATAACAAAACATGGTTGCAAAATTCATATGGTAAACGGTAGGATTAAGGTAAGCCACTGCAAACGGCGAGACAAAGTTCGGTACGTAAACTGGTCGTATGATGTGCGGGTTAATTTAAATGAGTTGGCTACACAAGCGTCTCAGTGAAGATTGCCCCTATGTCTCCTTGAAACCAATTCCCTGCGTAGAAACGGTCCAACGGGTTGGCTTGTGTTGGAAATTCATAGATTTTTGTTGGGCCACTCATAAGATACCATGTTCCGTTTGTCATGAAGTGTGTAAATGTCACCCATGTTGAGAATGGTATGCGAGTCACTTGTGGTATTGGGAAGACGTTGTACCAGCGATCGCCTTTAAGTGTCCATAAGTCTGCTAACTTTTTAGTCCCGCCACTTGTAATCATTAGAAGCATTTGTAGTGAGTCTTGTACATTTGCCAAAACCCCCTCATAAATGGATGTCGGTGGAACTGGGGGAATGGTATCTCGATAATCTTCTCTGTGATTGTATTGAATGCAATAACAACGTTTATAAACACATCCCAGGATTCTGAGATGGTGAAGTATAGGGTGTTTCCACATAAACTCCCATGCGACCAAATGAACATACGTGTTGCGTATTCGGGTTTTGTGTCGAAAGGTACTTCTCTCCAGGTTCCTAAGCGCCTGGAGTAGATTTGTGCTGTAGTGAGACCTGTTGATCTCTTTATATGCAATACGTTGTAGTCATCCGACGGCCCGTTGTATAGACCAACCGCATCTGTGCTGTTATTAAAGAGTCCTTGGCGGGTAGGGGTGGAAAGAAGCTTGTACGCAGTGGTGGTCGGGTTCCAGAGCACTAACTCATTGGTCGGTTGCAAACTTACACAAAGCAAACCATGCAGGTGGGCTAATGTTGCGATGCCCTTAAGACCAGGTGGGAATGGGAATTGAATGTTCGTCGGGGTCCCACAATCACCAGTTTTAAAGTCCATTGGGTAAACGGAGCAAATCAATAGACGGGTTAACATTGTTTTTTGATTACATGGAAGTAGCGAGCGGGAGCAATGTTCTGTTTCGAATGCGCGCGTCGACAGTAATGCACACAAGTCCTTGCAAACAGTCTTACACCTTGTCGCTTCCTTTGCTGGTAGACGTGTTAGTATTCCAAAAACAATGACTTCAACACCTAAAGACATGGCTGGGTAGGGACCTGTTGGTGTTTAAGAAAACGCAAGTTGTGAGGAAGATGATATGATGATTATGTTTATGGTTATTTTCACGTAGGTGATAAGATAGCAAAGTAGTTGTCAGTGGGAGGAGGCCCTAAGTAGGATACCAAGTTTTGATAAAAACGTGTTGTTTGTCAAGATGAGTTGTTTAGTATGGTTGTTAACATAAAATTTTAGAAGTTTAAAAATAATAAATTTTAATCATCTTGTTGTGCAGCGATATGACAGTTTGATGGATTGGTTTTTATGATTATATTGTTGTACGCATGTTGTAAAAACAAAAGTTATATTATCAAATTTACAGTAAAGAAAGTCAAATGAAGACAGTTTTTTTATATACGAATTCTACGTATTAAGTTTCACATAATGTTGGTCAGGTTTGAGCAAGGTTTGTTAGTTATTAGGAAGTTAGAAGGTAAGATGTTTAAAATCTCATACAGATTCGATGAGTGGGAGTGGAGTCTGGGTGTATAATGGTGAAGTAGGTGAGGTCAGAATCTGTTAATGGGTCAAACAGAGGGCGTTTTTTGTTGTATCATCTAGTCTGTGGAAGAAAGAGCGTAGGGAACATTTTATGTGGTTGTTCTTATGAATATGATGGAATCGGAAAATCAAATCATGAATTTGCAGAGTAGAAAACAAAAACTTTGAAAAGAGTACCGAGAAACGTTCGGCTGGTCCGAAAGTGCAGTCGACGCTGCCAACCCGGCTGCTTTCGCTTACTTTTTCCAAAAACCGTAGTTAGCAGTTCCACTTAAAAATGCATAAAAACGGTTGAACCAGACCCTACAAAGTGTAACTAACCTTAAACGTAGTAGAGGGTGCAGGATTTATAAACCATACTCAGTGGTTTCCAGCTGAACGAAAGAGTATGGTTCAAACGGGTGAATATCGAGCTGGGGTAATTTAATATTCATCCCTATGTTAATAAAATATTATATTATCTTAAAACCAAAATAGTAATACATGTGTTTCAATATTGTTAAAACATGATATGAAAGTGCCTGATTCTATTATGGCTATAAGTTATTGTTAAAGGACTGGGCTTCAATTACTTTCTAAATGCACAGTGAATGAATTTATAAAAATGACCATCTTTAATAATTTTGACCCACAGAAATAAAAAGTTAGATGTGCCTAAAGTCCGTAGAAAAGTCAACTATTTTTTGTAAAGCAAACCAAATTTTCTTTGGTTGAAACAGGTGAGTTTCAAGCTGGGGTAATTTCACGTATTCATGCCTAGTTTCGTAATATTTGAAATGCGTCTAAATTTGTAGATGCGAAAAGGATTCCAATAAAGATCTGCGTATAAAATTTCGAATACATTCAAAATTAACGTATTGTCTATGACAATGTAGGTAATTGATGTTAAGGCCTATCACAGTAAACCAGACCTATGTTGAAGTTCTGGAAAACCAAAATTGAGCATGTAATTCATAGGATAGTAAAAGAGGACATAATTCGCACCTGAGATATGGGGATTCCGGTTGCAGGGGTATGAAATTAAGGAGCCGTGGGGAGGACCTGCTTCACAATTGATGAAATTAAAAGTGAGGGGAAGGGTTATGTACAAGAAAAAGTAGAAATTCACAAGAAAAGTAGAAATTCAAACCTGAGTGTAGCCAAATCAAACTGCAATTGAGTACCCAGTTCCATGATGGGTTCGATGTTAAATAATTGGTGGTATGAAACATATATGGGAATTAAATCGGTGTATTGAATTAGGTATTGGGTTTCAATGTTTGCTTTGAATGATCAGTAACAAATGATGGAGAATTGAATTCCTTTGTGGCTGTAGAGATTCAATCATAAAGCTTAATTGAAGGCGAACGATTCAGCTGAACAAACTGATGGTACATGATTGAGTTGAAGGAGAAAGACGTGTGTTTTTTACAGGAGTTATTTTTTTTTAATGGGAGTATTTAGTTATTGAGTATGTAAAAGATACATGATTTATGTTAGTATTATGTTTTATTTGACCGGAACTGATGTTGACTGTAGTATTGAAGGTTTTAAATATCTATATTTGAACCGGGTGGTTATATGGGTTGAACCGGGTACTGTTTATTGTCCCGCTACGGTTGAGACCGGTATTAATAGTGTTCCGACATAGTATTTGAACTGCAAATGTATATGGTAATACCGGGTCGTACCGACGACCTGCTGGTTTAATTCCATGTTAAAATTTGGAGTTTAAATTAGGGATGATAGCAAATTTCATGTTTTACAAGATCGTAAAGTTGATGCATTGAACACTCCAATGTGATAGTGCTATTGTACACTTTTATTTACTAAAGTATGGTGAAAATTTAGATGATGAAATTATGTTGTTCTGGATTATTTTTTGAGTTGAAGTTGTGTTTTTATGGCATTATCACAGGGTTAATTAGTAATCCGGGTTTGACCATCTAGTAGAACGCGGTTCAACCGGTTTAACCGTTTGTAAGGGTAACCCGGTGTACACTTTAAAAACATGTTATGAAAACCTTGGTAATATTAGAGTATGTATAGTCATGTGTGTTTATTTTTTTATGTTGAACCTTATTCAAGCGAGATGCGTAGATGAGTTTTTTCTTACATGGGTGTAAATGTACGTATCACTTTCGCGTATTGTGTGTTGTACAAAAGTATTGGTATTGTGTGTCCACTGTTTTCGGTTTCTTCTTTCGTGGTGATGTTATAGGCAGCAATTATTTTGGTTTGTAGGGGGTGTTTGAATGTGCAAGGAGCGTCGTTGAATAAACAGCCGAGGCACGATGATCATCGTATAAGGATTGATGTTGGCGGATGCTTTTGGTAGTTATCTCGAAATGGAATGTGTTGGAGCATGTAACGTGCAGGATGAGTAACATTATAAGAATAAAATGTTTTTTTATATATTAAATTTAAGGAGGAAAACGGGTCCGGGGAGTTCCAAATGGGGTTCCCATGTTGTAGTTCCTGTAGAAAAAATTGTTGAGTTAAATTTTTTTGTTTTTTGTAAACCGATATATTTTAAGTAACTGTAGTTTTGTCCGGAACCATTGAGGGGAGACGAAATTCATAGTTTTTAGATCGGCATTAGATCGGCATATGAGAATCCACTGAACATGAATTGATAGCATTATGATTTTTTACATATTACCTTTGTTAAGTACGTTAGATTTCAGGAGAACCAGGCTCAGGACTGGCAGTTAACTTAATGAACCAAACCTTATTTCCCTATAACCAAGAAAACCAAAGTGTTCGTAACCGAAACTTATCACTAAAAACTGAGACATTGGTTATAGGTAGAGCTGGCAAACAGGTTGGATCATTGGTCAAAACGGGTCAATTGAAAAAAGATGTTGTTTTGGTTGGGTCAAAACAGGCCCGGGTCAGAACGGGTTTCGGGTCGGTCAGGTCAATGTTTTTGTTTTTTGGTTTTTTTTTTGATGACTTATATGCGTTAACTATTCATATACTAATGATCTACTGAGGGTAAGTGTAATATAATTACTCTGTCTGTATTTATTCAAATGGGTGAATATCGAACTGGGGAAACAATCTATATTTTATATTTCAGATGTGGCAAATGTTCAGTAATAATTGTTTTTTAAATTATATATATTCCTTGTCTCCTGCTGAGTTGTATTATATTTGGATGATAGATTTATTAACAGAAATGAGTTTGAATTAAAACCAGGGTCAGAAAGTGGCAGTTAAGTTAATGAACCAAACCTCATTTCCCTATAACCAAGAAAACCAAAGTGTTCGTAACAGAAACCGATCATTAAAAACTGAGACATCGGTTATAGGTAGACCTGGCAAACAGGTTTGCGGGTCAACCCAAGCCGGCACATTTTGACGAATTCTAAAAATGACCCATTAATGACCTGTTAGTCAATCGGCTGGGGTTTGATTGTTGGTTTTAGTCTGTCATCTTAAAAAAATGGGGTTAAATTGTAGTTAGATTATAACAATAAAGATTGATTTTATGAACTGAAGTTAAGGCTTGGGTCAGAACAGGCCGGTTCGAAATGTGGTGGCTATAAAAACAACGAATTTGGTATTAATAAAAGAGATGTACATTAGATCGGCATATGAGAATCCACTGATTCATGAATTTAAGCAGCAAAATTCTGGTGGTGGTGGTTTTTCCAGCTAGGCATTCTGTCTTTGCACCCTCCATGTTTGTTTTTATCCCATGTTGTAGTTCCTGTAAAAATAATTGTCCAGTTAGTGATTTCCGTAGCAGCAACGGTGGAGATCACATGTATTCGCTGGTGAACGAAATTCATAGTTTTTAAAACGCTAATTATTGAGGGAAAGTAATTTTGGTTGGATCATGTATTGACCGGAGTTTTTATGAAATGAATTTAGCAGAAATGGTATTGTGTGAAATAATAAAGTGGAGTGGAACAAATGTCATGGTGTAGCAGCTTACACAGTGTGGGGTGTGGGGATCATGGTGTAGCAGCTTACACAGTGTGGGGTGTGGTGTAAGCGCAGCGTAATCGTCGAAGAATATGTAAGGAGGATAATGAGCAGTCAATGCCGCCGGGAACCAATCGATATATGAAAATGTAATGAATGATGATTTTGAGCAGTCAAAGAATATGTAAGGAGGATAATGAGCAGTCAATGCCGCCGGGAACCAATCGATATATGAAAATGTAATGAATGATGATTTTGAGGACGAAAATTCCGTTGCTGGTGGATTATCCAGCCTTTTATTTTTTGTTTCTATTGTGCATCCTTCTTTGCATCCCAGGCTGTAGTATTGACGTTTGCACGAGTTGGTATGTGTGACATATACGGAGAACATTATAATAACATGTTGTAGTCGCTGAAAATGACAGTTAACAGATCATATAAAGAAATTAATATTTTAAAATAACACAAAAATAAGTTTAGGAACCATACCTCTGATCCAGAAGGACCATTTATTTGACAAAGTTTGACCCAGCAAATAGGTTGAGAATGTCGTCAAGAGGCGCAGTAGGCAACAGATGATATTCTCAGAAGAGGCGCAGTAGCCAACTTTGACGAAGGAAATAAAAGTTGTCACAAAGGATTTCAAATGATATTCACAGACACCAGTAAAGTGGTATGCTGCAAGTGTAGATCAATTGTCAGTTAGTCATTTTCATAGCATCAACTGTGGGGATCAGATGTATTAGGAGGCGAATGGAATTCATAGTTTTTAGAACGGTAATTAGCGAGCGAAAGTTAATTTTGTTGGATGTTGGGTTAACCACAGGTTTTAACAAATCAATTTTGAGTATATGGTGATGTGTGAGATAATAAAGGGGAGCGAAAGAAACATGATGGTGTAGCAGATTACACACCGCGTGATGTGGGGATCATGGTTGCAAGACTTCTCGATACACAACGTTGGAGGTGTGAACCCTGGGTTGTGTAAACGTTTTTTCCGGGTGGACAAGCACCTTTGTGTTTTCACGCGATTTGCCTCTTGATAATGCCACGTAAAGCTGCCCATGTGAGAATACAGATTCCGGGAGGTAAATTCCAACGTAGGGTATTGTTTGGCCCTGGGATTTGTTGATTGTCATCGAGAAGCTAAGGCGTACCGGGAATTGTTTTCTCTTCAGTTTGAAGGGGAACATGTCGTTGTCGGATAAGGTCATGGGTATTCTGGGTAGGAAAACCCTTTTCCCTCTATGGTCACCGATTGCTATTTCTGCGTCAATGACGTTTTGTCCGAATGCTTTACATATAAGTCTAGTGCCATTGCATAGGCCATTTGGGGGGTCGATGTTTCGGAGCAATATAACAGGGCATCCTGTTTTGAGACAAAGCTTGTGGGGCGGCAACCCGGTGATTGTTAGTGAGTTTAGAAACTCCTTTGGATACAGGTTTTGTTGGTCGTCCTCTGCCGTGTCAAAACTATAGTATACTCTTTCTTCACCTTGGAAAATGTTGATGATATGTTCATTAATCTCGTCGACATTTTCATTTTTAGTTGTTAAGATTGCCCGTGAAGTTATACAATCAGAGGATTCGAAATTTGTATGCAGAGTCGGGAAAATGGCTTTAATGAGTTGTTTAATGGAGTTATCCCTGGTTGTAAATGGGATTGCCATGTCTTCGGGGATGGTGATGAATGTTCCATCTGTTGTGGCTTCAGTTCCGTCGCCTACTCGTAATAGGAACTCTGAGAACCATGGATCGCTGATGGCCCTCATATTTAGCGACAACTGCATCCTCTTAGTCAACGACCAAAGAGGTGACATACGAAGGCTAGCGTCTACGATCTGTGCTCGTGTGCCTTTTTTTATAACGGGTAGCACTTGCCTGAAGTCTCCTCCCATTAGCATTATCTTTCCACCAAATGGGAGGTTTATGCCGGTGATGTCTTGCAATGTGCGGTCGACTGCTTCTATGGATTGTCGTTTCGCCATCGATGCTTGATCCCAAATGATTAGTTTGGCGGAGTTAATAAGGCGAGCGACACCGCTTTGTTTTTTTATGTTGCACATGCAGTTGTTAGTTAGGTTTATTGGGATTTTGAATCTAGAGTGGGCGGTTCTACCACCGAGCATGTTATTTGCCGCAATGCCTGATGAAGCTGTTGCAAGTGCAATGACACCATGTGAACGAACCTCAGCGAGCAGTGCGATGTACAAGAATGTTTTTCCTGTCCCGCCTGGGCCGTCTACGAAGAACACCCCTGGTAGGCCATGGTTAACGTGGTGCATGACTTCGTGAAAGACATTTTTTTGGTCGGAGTTGAGGGAGTGTTTTGCATCTAAGTGCGTGGGGTCAACAACTATGTTTAATTCATCTTGTGTGTCACGATCGGTTACGTCTAGTGGGTTAAGGTCATTTGACATAGCAGGGAGGTCAAAGTCAAATAATGTTTTGCCCATAGATTGTAGGTATGACCCGATTTCCTGTAGAACCAAATTTTGGATGTGTGGGTTGTTTTGATAATTTCGTTGATGGTCTTCGGAAAGTGTGTCAAAATGGCATCCCATAGTTTGCGAACATCACCTGGTTCACAGAAAACCAATATGGTTTCAAATAACCTCCGCAGCGCCATTGGGAATTGAAATACGGCGGCTTCATCGAGACATTGTGATAAACTGTTGTCGTTTTCAATTAAGCCCTTTTCTAAAGCGGCTTTGCGGAAAGTAGGGTGTTGCACACCTTCTATCGTACGAAGATGTTCAAATGAAGCAGGCCCCCTGATATTTGTCAACAGAAGTCGTAAGTAGTACCGTTCTCCTTCGGCTGGATTTGCTGAAACAATTCTCCCTCTTTGTGGCTTTATTTTTCGGGTTTTCCAAAGGGCCTCGCCTTTATTCCATGTGTAGTGGGTTAGGAAATCTTTGTACAAATGCTACCTGGCTTTTGGGTCCAATCTATTTTTGTCAAAAAAAAAAGCAGCGAGCATGGTATTTTTATCCCTTTCCCTATCTATAACTTCAGACATTATGTCGGTGTCTGTAAATGTTACGGTGTGATTTTTAGGGAGGTGAAGTTGTAATGCTAAAACAGCAAGGTAGATTTGAGAAAGAGGGAATGAAAATATACGCCACATTGCCTCAGGTGGTGATACGTAGCGTGCATCCTGGAATCGTTTTATATCATTGATAACAACATCCTGTGCATCTGGATCTATTTGTATCACCTGTTTATCATGACCCTTGTAAATATATTTGAAGAGATATTTCACGGATTTTACACTTGAGCATATCTCGACATTAATATGGCAGTTGAACATCATAAGCAACGTTGGGTTGTATGGAACCACCCATCTATTGTCTAGTGTGTTCCCCCTGACGTCCACATTTATCCCGTTGTTGCGTCTTCGATATAGGGGATATCCGTCGTCTCCTTGTGTTGTATGGTCGTTAAACTGCCTTGAATAATGGAACCGACATTTTTTAGGATCTCCTTGCATGCATGGGCTGGTCATTCGGAGGGTTCCACAGGGTCCATGAATCATGTGTTTCACAACGACGGCATGCAGTTGGGGATACGTTTGGATGTCTGGAATTTCTGCACACACAAACATATCATACTGATCTAGGTTAATGATTTTGTATTGTGGGTACATTATAAGAAGGAAATGGGCATGCGGTAAACCATGTTTCTGGAACTCAATCACGTAAACGTGTGCTCGGACGTGGCCTAAAATGTGTTTTTTAAGTAATTGTTCCTTAAGATCCTCTAATTTTGCACGGAAAACTCTGGAAACAAGATCCGGGCGGTCTTGTGCAGTTTGGCCCGGCTGTAAATTGAGAGAAATCTCGGGCCATTGTGGGTTACATGTCATTGTCAAAAACAAATCTGGTTTCCCATTATTAGATCATCTATCATAACTAGAGGGTATTCAATTGTAATATTCTAGTTTATATATAGGGATTCTATGTACGTGATATTCAATCAATCAATTACAATAATATATTTCACGTTCTGGCTTGGTATCAGAGCCAAGGCCGCCTTAACCCTACCCTGCCATCTGCGCTGCCCTAGCAGCCTCCTTCAACTTCCGGATTCAATCAACAATGGCGCTACTTGCTGCTATCAACTCTACAGAAAAACATGCCCACAACTCTCACAAATTCCCTTTCACCCTAAACCCTAAGAATTTCGGGTACTGGAAAGCCATGATTCAGCCTTTCCTTGTCACAAATAATTTGTTTGGGTATGTAGATGGTACAATTTCTTGTCCATAAAAAATGATTACCTCAGAATCTACAACCAAAGACAACCCTAACTATGCCACCTGGACTGCCAACGATGCCCACGTCAGAATGGTCATCATATCCACTATTTCTGAGTCATCTTTTCAACACGTACAAGGAACGACTTCCAGGGATCTATGGCTCGCTTTGGAACGGGCCTATGCACCCAACAACTCGTCACGGGAGTACACGTTGAAGACAAAACTCTTAAAGATTGAGATGAAGGGCGATGAGACTCCGACTGTCTATCTTAGTCATGCCCAAGAATACGCGACTGATTTGGCAAATATTGGGGAACCTTTCAAAGATAAGGATCTTGTCATGCTTGTTCTTTCAGGACTTAGAGAAGAGTATAATGGTTTAAAGTCAAATCTTCTTGCTCGTTCTCCACCAGTTATGTTCAATGAACTACACGGCCTCCTTAGCGATCATGATTTTATGAACAACAAAAACACTTCTATCCATACAGGTTCCTCAGTTCCTCAAGCCTTTGCTGCAACAACTGGAGACTCAATTTCACTTTCCACTTCTGCCCATCCAGGTTTAACAACTACCAGCCCCATTGTGTCTCAATTACAACAGCTTATGTCTCAATTAGGGCTTCAAATCAGCCCCATTGCCTCTAGCAGCCCTCAAACTCATGCATTCTTTGCTGCCCGTCCACCATCTAGTAATCGTGGCAACCGACGTGGACGTGGAAACTCACGTGGCAGCTACAACAGGGATCGAGACAGTGGTGGAACAAACCGCACTCAACAATTTGCATGGGCTTCAACTCAGAACACTGTGTATGGGCACTGTAACAGATGCGGGATTGGTCATATCCCTTCACAGTGCCCAAATCAGCCGCACTCGAGTACTAGACAGAATCAAGCTAATTATGCTGCTAACTATGCAAATTTTTCAGAAACAGGTTCATCATCAGGTGCAACATGGCATCCTGATACAGGAGCAAACGGCCACGCCACCCCGGATTTAGCAAGTCTTGATAACTCCGAAGTCTATTATGGTAACGATGCTCTTCATGTTGGCGATGGTAAAGCTCTACCTATTTTTCATATTGGGTCATCTAAAATTTTCTCACCACATAAAACTTTTAACCTCTCCAATATACTTCATGTCCCAGATATTAAAAAGAATCTCTTGTCTGTCCAACGTTTTTGCTTTGATAATGATGTTTTCTTTGAGTTTCACTCCTCTTTTTTTGTTGTGAAGGACGAACGTACAGGCACCACTCTACTCACGGGTCCAAGTGATAATGGGCTCTACTCCATTCGTCTTCCACAACTCAAATCTCTCCAAAAGACTGCATTCACCGCCACCCGAGCATCTTCCACTATTTGGCATCAACGTTTAGGACATCCGCATCATCGTGTTTTTCATTCCATTGTTTCTAATTTTACTTTACCAGTTTCTACAAAACTAGTTTCATATTTATGTACTTCATGTCAATTGGGCAAATCTTCTAAACTCTCTTTGCATGAATCTAATTTTCGTAGTAAACATATTTTGGATTTGATATATTGTGATGTTTGGGGGCCGGCACCGACTCGTTCGGCTGATGGTCATCGATTCTTTATGTTGTGTGTTGACCATTACTCACGATATATGTGCTTATACCCTTTAGCTCAAAAGGCTGATGTCTATAGTACATTTAAAACATTTGTCACTATGGTAGAACGCCAATTTTCAACCAAATTAAAAAGCGTTCAAACCGATTGGGGAGGCGAATTTCGCAACTTAACTCCATTCTTTACCTCCCTTGGGATAATTCATCGACGATCGTGCCCACACACTAGCGAACAAAACGGTGTTGTCGAGCGTCGACATCGTCATGTTGTGGAGACGGGACTTACTCTTCTTGCTCAGGCCAGCCTTCCACAACGCTTTTGGCACTTTGCCTTTGAAACGGTTGTATATCTTATCAATCACTTACCTTCCCGTGTGTCTTCCAACAAAACACCATTTGAACATGTTTTCAAAAGACGCCCTGATTATCAATTTCTTCGTGTTTTCGGGTGCCAATGCTTCCCGTATCTTCGTCCCTACAATCGACACAAAATGGATTTTCGGTCCACCCCGTGTGTCTTCCTTGGCTATAGTCCACTTCATCACGGTTATCGTTGTTTGGACTTGGCTACCGATAGAGTCTACATCGCTCGTCATGTCCGGTTTAATGAAGAGTTTTTCCCATTTCAATCACCTACTCCCGCCCCCTCTATCGATTCCTCTGAACCTTACATATCTTCCTTTCCAGCCTCATTTCCTTTGTCCATTCCTACACAACCTACCCCTCCATCATCACCACCTACCACTCCACCTTCAACCCCTACACCATCTAACCCTAATCCGTCACCCCCACCAACTACCCAACCACCCCCACCACCTACCCCGCCACCCTCACCACGCTCAACAGTTCCTACTCCACCACCCCCACCACCTTGCCGCTCGCGGCCAGCCAACTTACGTCCAAATCCAAAACGTACAACTCCTTATGACCCATCTGCCTATCATGCTTCCGTCTCTCCTAGCACATCCACCGAACCTGTCTCCTTTACCGTCACTAACAAAATTCCTGAGTGGCGTCAAGCCATGGCTGAGGAGTTTGATGCACTTGTTAAGAACGGGACTTGGTCGTTAGTACCTTATGTTAATAACACTAATATTATTGATTGCAAGTGGGTTTACAGGCTCAAGAAGGATCCACAAGGCAAGATAATTCGCTACAAGGCTCGTCTTGTTGCCAAGGGCTTTCGGCAGCAGCCGGGTATTGATTATCATGAAACTTTTAGCCCGGTAATCAAATCAACAACTATTCATGTTGTACTGTCATTGGCTGTCACCAACAAATGGTCCCTTCGACAGTTAGATGTCGAAAATGCCTTTTTGCACGGTGATCTACAAGAAACAGTGTATCTTCGCCAACCACCAGGCTTTGTAGATCCCGCTCGGCCGGATCATGTGTGTCTTCTACACAAGTCATTGTATGGGCTCAAACAAGCCCCAAGAGCTTGGTTTCATCGTTTATCCACCACACTTCAGCAACTTAGTTTCCATGGCTCCAAAACAGATCCATCCTTGTTTATTCTACAGTATGGTGGGGTTCTTGTCTATGTTCTTGTTTACGTTGATGACATTATTGTAACAGGAAATGATGATACTGCCATCACCAAGATTATTCATCAGCTCAGTTCCACTTTTGCTGTCAAAGATCTCGGTATGTTAAACTATTTTCTTGGGATTGAAGTTGTTCCTCACGGTAAAAACATTTTGCTGTCCCAACGTAAATACATTCTGGAACTTCTTCAGAAATTTGGTCTCTCAGAGTGCAAATCCGTGAGCTCTCCTATGAGCACATCTCAACTATTGGCTCTTAAGGACAGCTCACTGCTTGCTGATCCTTCCAAATATCGACAACAAGTTGGTGCACTCCAATATGTTACTCTCTCAAGACCGGACATCACGTTTGCTGTCAATAAGTTTTGTCAATATATGCATGCCCCAACTGAGAACCATTGGGCTGCTGTGAAACGTATTATGCGTTATTTAAAGGGCACTTCTGATTATGGTCTCTTTATACGTCATGATTCCGGTGCTACCTTGCATGCTTTCACTGATGTTCATTGGCAAGACACTGTCATTCCTTCTCTTGAAGCGTATTCAGATGCTGATTGGGCCGGCTGTTTCGATGATCGCCGGTCCACGGGAGGATTTGCCATATATTTGGGATCCAATCTAATCTCCTGGACAGCTCGTAATTAACGAACAGTTTCTCGCTCGTCAACTGAATCAGAGTATAAAGCTCTTGCCGATACAGTTTCTGAACTAACCTGGTTGGAAGCCCTTCTCCATGAGTTCGGTGTTAAAAGCAAAAGCTCACCCACTCTATGGTGTGATAACCTTGGTGCCACGTACTTGTCTGCTAATCCGGTGTTTCATGCTCGAACTAAGCATGTTGAAGTCGACTTTCACTTTGTTCGGGAAAAGGTAGCACAAGGAAAACTAAAGGTTCAATTTATCAGCACAAATGATCAAATCGCTGACATCTTCACAAAGCCTCTCTCATCACAATGGTTTCTGTTTTTGAGATCCAAGCTTCAGGTCGTTCCCCGCCATTAGCTTGCGGGGGAATATTAGATCATCTATCATAACTAGAGGGTAGTCAATTGTAATATTCTAGTTTATATATAGGGATTCTATGTACGTGATATTCAATCAATCAATTACAATAATATATTTCACGTTCTGGCTCCCATCATCTTGTACTAATGTCATTGCGTCTAGGAAGCGACGACGCATGTCGCGAGGACCACCAATGAAAGATGCAGGAAGAACGATACGTGTGCCAATTCTGGTCGGATGAGCGTCACCGGCATTCACGCAATCCACAATTCCCTGGTATAGTTCTGTCCTTATTTTAGGTTGGTTCCGTTCATAGTAATGTAACCGCGATGTCTCTACTTTTATGTAGACGTCAACCGTAAACTGTTGTAGCAACCTGCCACCTAGAAGCAGTATGTTTGCAGTTGGACGGACTTGGAACTTGTAGCAATAGTATTCTCGCATTGCAACAGTTGTCCGTGATCTTCGTGTCTCCAGCTCTGCGTATTGGTATAAGGTTTAAAAGGTTAGCCATTAACTTCAAATAATATTGGGATGGCAGTGTTTTATTTGTAACTATGAGAATGTGCTACCGTCTATGTTGTCCTCCATGGTGTTCTCATTGGATTGCCTTTGAATGGCCAGTACACCAAGGCGTAGTATATTTGAATGCCACCAGGGCTCACCATTGGGAAAGAATAGAGGGTATGACAGTGGGTCATAGCAACTGTAGTATGGTTGAATAGTTTGTTGATATTCAGACCTGCCATAAACAACAATACTTCTTTTGTATGCAGTGATATTGTCGTTACCTTCTACCCAAATACCAGCCAACTCAGATGTGGTAGGTCGGTTGTAGACACGTTGCTCAAGTTCAACAGAAGCATTTAGGGTAACTCTGTAGTTGTCTAGGGGGCCTAGTTCGGCTAGGCGGCGGAAGGTTATCATGTAGGGGTTTGTGGAAAGAGCTTGCGTAAGAATTTTAGTAATAGTAGCATCCAAGTTTGGCCAGCGCAACCGATGTTGTAACTCTGTATCCGGGTCATAAAAATATAGTTGTAAGTATCTGGGCGTGCCATCTCGTGAAACCAACTGGTCAATTTTGTGATATATGCCTCTGTGGGCGCGGAAGGTGTAAACACCCCCTCTCATGTTGGTCATTGTTTCATCTAACGAGACACCCATTGAAGTGAAAGAGAAGTTGGTGTTGTAGGCCCGTATGTTTTCTCTAAAAACCCGACCAATCTCTTCTTGTGTTGTGTATAAACGGTGTAGTTGTTTTGGAATTTCGGTGTGTGCAAGGACTGTTTTTCCTTCCATGCAGCAAAAGGTGGGGAATTCAAAAGGGAAGCGTTTTGCGGTACAGTGAGGGCAGGGGCTCATCTCCTTTAGGATACGGTGTGCTGTGGGGAGGCTGTCGAAAACAAAGTTATACGGATCGGCTGTTGTGATTGTTTGTGGAAGTGGTGTGGTATGAATAACGTGTGGGAAGTGAGTCAGTGGTGGAGGTGGGTCTGGTTGAGGACCTGTTGAATAAAATATGTTGAGTACGGAAAGTAGGAAATTTAAATTTACTAAATGAGTGGTGGTTATGGCAATACTTACCTTGGGAGAGTTGGGGTATGGGTTCGCCCCTTGCACAGGAGGGCATGTCTGGTTGAGCTTCTGGGGAGAAGGTTGTTGGTGAACAGGGGGAATTTGGATTTTTTCGGCTCCTGCGTGGAGCAGGTGTTTCATTGTTTGGTTGCTGTGACGTAGACGGTCCCACTGGTGTAGGAGATTCCAAAGAAGTTACAGGGACAGATGGGTTTTTCTGGCTCCGGCGTGGAGCGGGTGTTTCATTGTTTGGTTGCTGTGATGTAGACGGTCCCACTGGTGTAGCAGATGCCAAAGATGTTACAAGGACAGATGGGGTAAGGTCGGGCGCTGTGGGCTTACGTAACTGCTTAGCGGCTTTTCTTGCAGCATAATATCTTTTGTTGCGTTCCCTCCGTAGCGCAACCGAATCAACATTATCGACACGTGGTTTTTTGCGCCTATCAGACATACGGTGCAGATGTGCGCCTTGAACCTGCAAAAAATATGGGGGTGATTAAATCGATGTATGTACAGATCACCGTATATGCATGTGATTGGGGGAGTTAAACCCTTTAAAGAATAGATGCACAGGTGTGCCAACAAAAGAGAGGCAGTTTACCGAAAGCAACTTTCATTTATGATAGGTTTATAGTCAACCAGTTTTGAGATTTCGTTAACTTATGATGAACTGGGCCAAAATTTATGGTTTGGCTATTGGATGTTAAAGATAAGCATGTTGTTAGTTAATTTCGAAATTTGAATGATATAAAAAAAGGTTAAAATTTAAAAGAATGTATTTTATCACAATTGATGCCTAGTTATCTAAACTACGAAAGAACTTTTTGTTCCCAATTTCTGACCAAAAATATATGATTTCCAAGGCTGTAATTTTAGCCATGTGGCTGTTTGTTAAGAATCACAGCATCAGCGGAATCTTGGTTTGCCAAAAACAAGTTGACATCTTCTAATTTAAAGGGTATGTTTGAATGATTCATTCGAATGATCAGGTTGTTTATATGGTGATGGCCGGCATAAATTCGAGGTGAGTTAGAAACGCATGATTGGGAGGAGCAATTTGTAATAGTTTGAGGCGCCACACTCGCTGGAACACGAGTGTGCGTGTCGCTATGATATCGGGTCATGCGTATGAACAACAGTTGATAGTATAACATTTTAACATATATATATATATATATATATATATATATATATATATATTTGTTCTGTTTTTCAGGTTCACGTTCTGTATAAACGGGTCATAACAAAAGGGCTAGGCTTTTAACATCATCATCAGGTTAATTTAAGGTAAGAGCCTCTGGTGATGTTACAATTATTGTTGTAATGATGTAAATCTTTTAATAAAGTCAATATAAGAGGTTCTGCATTCAAAGACAACATGCCCCCCTTTTTGATTATTTTTTTATTTGACCCATTTGAGATACAACACAACCCAACTGACCCATTACAGTATATGTGTCCAAGTTGCCACCTATTTAAATAAGCCATTGAACTCTAGTTATTGTTGTGTAGTTGTGTTAAAATCTTGAAACCTTCACATCGCTGGTTGAATCAATTATATTTAGTGTTGGTTGATTATAGTAGAAAACCACAAGTTAAATCTTTTCACGTGCCCGATTACATTTATTAGTTTTTATATAAAGTGCCTTAACATTTGTGGACCTTTTAGTCTCCATTTTTTGTTTATTAACCGGAAAACCGACGGTGTTGGTGTTAAACTTTTAAGAACAGAATACTCACCTGATAGTTTCATAACCGATTAACCGAATCGCTGTTAACCGGGTGGTTTTGGTTCTAAAACTAAGGATAACTGATACTTAGGTTATGGTTACTGTTATAGATTTAGACAGACCCTAACCAGCGCATGCACACCACCATCTCGCTCTTATGTTCGGAAACAAACTTCTACTTGCGTTGCCCTCAACACAAAGTGTTGGCTAATCCTGATTATCAGTTTATTCAGTTCGATTGCGTCCAATTAGTAGTTAACGAACAACACCGATGCCAACCGAATGCTCACCGCAATGCACAAGTACTTTCTACACTATGTAAACTGATCTTTAATTATAAGCTTTGTACGAGAAGCATGTAAAGACACTAGTGGGGAACCCGCGCGTTGCGGCGGAATCGATAACTTACTACATTGTACTCGTTTTCCGTTAGTTAATTAATCTGTAATATACGACTTACAACGACTCGCATCAAAAGGCACTTTAAGGCCATAAAAAAACCACTTAGGTGGCCTTAGTTAATACTTTGGTATACATTTCCTATGTCACAAGTTATATTATAAGAAAATGTAATCACCATGCTTTTGAATTAAAGAAGTTGACAAAATAAAATTGTTTTTGACTAATTTCATTCTCAGCTCCAACCACAAATTTGCAAGCCCTTTAAGACTGCAACTTTCAAGTTGTAGACTATTCATTTCTACGTAGCTTTGCCGACTCCACAGACGATCAACTCCTTTGATCTGAACATTACCAATTGTCCTTTTGTGCATCTTTTTTCTTAAACCGAATATCACCCTTTACTGGAAATCATAATGTAATCTGCGGTTAAACCGTCAAGAATCAAAAGAATCTAATTACATGACCCGCGATCCTGACATGTATATGTGTTTGTGCAATGTGCAATGGAAAACTAAAACAACTTTTTATCATAGTGTACACCACAACAATGGTTAAACAAGATTTTATTGTAGAAGATTGTGAACCGACCTTTTGGTCTCTATACGCCTCATCGACCTTTTCTTGGCATTCTATATAACTCGGGAAGTCTTTCCCAACAAGGAAGTAGTCTCCACGACCAAAGCCTTCATTACCTTCTAAAGATCCTATTAATTCATCATAGTCATAAGGCCCAAACACACCACTTCTAACATATTCCTTTACTTCTTCAAAACGGGCATCAGGCAGAAACTGTATACAAAAAAAATTAATACACATTAACTCGATGAAGATACCATTCGAGAACATTAAGATTAAAAGAAGGGGTAAGTAGATAATTTTGGTTTACCTTTCCCTCGGCTCTTTCCTTCCGTAACCCGGTTATCTCATGGGCTTGAGCACCCAAAAGAAAAAAATTGTCTTCTCCAACTTCTTCCCTTATTTCCACATTAGCCCCATCTAATGTCCCAATTAAGATGCAACCGTTCATGGAAAATTTCATGTTGCTAGTTCCACTCGCTTCCATTCCGGCAGTACTGGAGAAAAGAAGTACATGTAGGAGAGTTTAAGAGCTGAAACGCGCTACAAGTGGACCGAAATGTATTTAAATTATTACAATCTTAAAACCCTCTTTTCAAAAATATTAATATAGCTACAGACTTAAAATCAACAATAAGCACCATTTCAACATATATTTAGTTGATTTACTAAAATAAATTGAGCCAAAAAATAATGAAATCAACATTTTTTTAGAAAAAAAATTGAAAATACATCTGAGCTAATTACGACAGTTATGTGTTCATAATTCATTTTTTATTTTGTGTGCCAGAGTACCGTCATTTATAAAAAGATCATGAAAGTAAAGCAGTTTATACCTTAAATGTCATTGCGGTCTGTCCCCCTGCATTTTCGTTCACAGCTGATCGCGAAAATGATCCTGCACAACACAAAAGCAAATAATAGAGAAAGGGTTCAAAATGGACATTTTTATATATCATTGAAGTGTTAGAATTTAAAGTGTAACATTTATTTACTATCAGTTATAATAAGAAAATATAAATTAATTATTAACCATTAAAAAAGAACTATCATCCATATTTCAACAATAACCATGATCATATCTTATATTTATGTTTAAATTCGAACTTGTAGTGACATAACAAGATGAGCAAGAACCCGCCATGTTCATAAGCCCGATTGCTATCATTTCTTTGTTTCTGTCTACTTGGTAGTTCTTCAATGCCGCAAATGTTCTTCCAACCGCTACCCCTTCCTACAAATTAGCATACATGATGTGTTCAAAGATTAACATATAAATTTCATCAAATGAGGCATAAAACTAACCCCTTTTTAGTACTAATGTTGGAAAAAGTGTGCTTTTGTCTTCCTTTTGTATTTTCAGGATTAAATGAGCTCAAATTAACAAAAGAAGCAAAAAGACATCAAAATCTGACATAAATACAAGAAAAGGAACAAGATGTGACATGCCCGACCCCACGACAGCATCTTCCCAAGCCAAACAAAAAGACAGAAGACTGAACACGACCCGTGCTCAGCCAGCACGGGGGCGTGCCCAAGTGTCAGCAGAAAAGACAAAGTGGTAGAAGCTTCTATTGCCCACCACGGGGCCGTGCTCAGCGGACACGCGGCCGTGGTCAACTATAAGATTCGCACAATCCAGCAAATCTGCATAGTACAAAGATTCTTCTGCACCACGGGGTCGTGCTCAGCGGACACGGGGGCGTGGTCAACTAATAAGACAAAGCTGCATTTAATGAAGAAAGAGAAGGATGTGGACACGGGGCCGTGCCCGAGCTTCTGTTCAGCCTATAAATAGATGTGCTTGGCTCAAGCTCAAACCATCCCTTGGCACACCACCTCTCTCACACTTCACCCACCACCCACCACCACCATAACACCATCATCCACCACCGTCATCCATTGTCCATCGTAGAGTGTGTGAGTCGTCTCGGGATCCAAGATTGATCGTAAGAGTTCTTGACAATCAAGGCCATGTTTGCCTAAGTCTCTTACATCACTTGGTGAAGACAAAGTGTCTAGTGTAATACTTTTTATTTCTAATCTTTTGCACTTTTTATTTGGTTTCGTATTAATGACTTTAATAACTAGTTGCTTATGTTGAAGGTGATCTTTCTTTATCGTTTGTCCGTGGTGTCTTGAAATTATTTTACTGTCTATATAAAATAAAAGATTTTCACCATTCATATCTCCACGGTCTATATGGAGGTATGTTGGCTACCTGGTCGGGGGTTAAGGGAACGGTTTGGTAAAGGTCTTGCCATTGTTCAGCGTCTAGAGGTCCTGCAATGGACCTAGGTCAAATTTAGTAGGACCTCCTTCAATACTTCACGGTATTGGATGGCGGGGGTCCAAACTCTTTGATCCCCTCATAAGTTAACTAATATTAATACTATAACCCGGCTATTTAGGACTGTATCCCTGCTGACTCAGACTACTTAGTCGAGGGTAACGTCACCTCCAAAAGAGGGGCCTACCATAATATTGCATTAATAACTTAATTCATTATCTTCCAATAATCCACCCTTTTAGGATTGTATCCTTGCTGACTCAAACTACTGGGGTGAGGGTAACGTCACCTTCAAAAGAGGGGCCTACTACAATAACTAAGATAATCTCTTAATTATGTGCAAAAGTGCGGAAATAATCAAAGGTTACACTAGATACGAGTCGGAACCAAGTGATTCATCTTGTCTATCTGTTTTTGTTTTTATTTTTATTTTTATTTTCAGCATTTTAGTTAGTTTTTATTTTTCTTAGTTTAAAAACCTTTTTCTAAACTTTTTATTTTGATTAGACGTTGAGGATAAACCGGTACTAAAAGCTCTTGTGTTCTTGGACGACCTCGGTATCTTACCAACACTATACTATGCTCACGATGGGTGCACTTGCCCATATGTGTGTTTAGTGTTAGTGAAATATCGTGTTTTATAAATTTAAAACTTGGCTAAAATAAGTGTTAAAGGGGCTTAAAATATACACCTAATATATATAACACTTCACACGCATCAAGTTTTTGGCGCCGTTGCCGGGGACACAAGGATTTTAAGAAAGTTAGGAATCAACGGCCTAATCGTTTTTCTTATTTTTCATTTTTTAGGATTTTTTTTAGATTTTTCAGCTTCTGCAGAACTCAGCACGGGTCGTGCCCGCTGAACACGCCCCGTGCCCAATCATTGGAACTGGCAATCCTGTTTTAAGTCAGACAGTAAGCTGAACACGAGGCCGTGCCCACTCAACACGCCCCCGTGCCCAAGTTTCAGTTACTGAAAACAGAACCGTAAGGTCCCGACGGTTGGTAATTTCTGACACAACCATGAGTGATACTGATACTTTTTACTTTCGGCACTCTTATGGTACTATGTGGTGTCAATTATGTGGTGGTAACCATAAAGAATTAGAATGCTTTTTTCTAAATTATAAACCCCACTATATAGACCCATCATTTCCTAGTATCCTTAAGAGGGGCGAAAGTAAAAATAATCCTTATCGCTCCCTCGAATGCGCCCAACCAGATATTCTAGGAGAAATGCTTCTCGATGAATTATTTCAACTAGAAGATCTAATTTTTAATTGGTTAAAAGAACTTAGGGAAGATTTCAATAATCTTTTCCAAGACAATAACCAAGAAGAGGGGTTGGAACCGCATTCAAACAACTTCATTGTTTCCAATGATACTTCTAACTCTAGTGAGGACTTGAGCAATAGTCGTCCCTGTGTCGATTGTGCCGTGAAGGACTCCCCATCAACTTCGTTTGATGCATACATAGACCTGAGCGATTCGACATACACCTTCTTTAACGAGAGCCCGGGAAAGGGTTGGACTTGTCCACCTACATATAGCATAGGAATCACCCTCACTGACAACCTCTTGCGTTCTCGTCTTAATCTAGATCAATTAAGGTATCTTAGACACTTTGGGGTTGTTCCATCCAGTAAGGAGCCGCCCGATCCGGAAAAATTCCTTAAAAATAGACGAACTTCATAAAACAGCCTTCCGACACGGGGCTGTGCCCAGGTCAACACGACCCCGTGTCCACCAAAAGATTCCCTTCTGACTTTTGTCAGAATACGAACAAAACGTGTCAGGATCTTGCTTGCACACGGGGCCGTGTCCAGCATGCTGTCGTTTTCTATAAATGCAGCCAAGAACCCTGCACATTTGGACCATCCAGGGACAGAGATTTGGAGGGATTTTCTGACTTACCATCCTAGGTATGTTGTAAAAGAAGGTTCCTACAAGCATCTTGTCCTTTCCTCTTTTATCTATTGCCTTCTTCTTCATCTTTCTTGCACCAAGAACTCCATTAGAAGCTTGATTTCAAGCTTTGTTGTGGTGTTTATTGAATTTCTATTCAAGGAATCTTGTTAAAAATAAGTTACACAACATTGTTTTAAGTTATTTCTGCTCAAAAATGCTTCATAAATTAAGAAAATAATTTGAAACCCCGAGATTCCTTGTTCTAGAAATCTGCAGAAAGTTGAACACGGGGCCGTGTTCATTGAGCACGGGGCCGTGCCCGTGGTACTGTTTCATTAAAACGAACTGTTTTTGGTTTGTTTTCGTAGAATGTCTAGCCAAAACAGCGGAACCTCTTCTGCGCACTCAAGGAACAGCCGATGGGAAAGGAGGCCATCGATTGAAGCAACTCTCGTAAGATACGTAATGGCGCTACGTGAAGCACTTGACGAAATGACTTCAGTGGAGGAGGTCCTCATTGACCGTATAAACTATCTCTCGGTGGGGTTGGAAAACAGTTTCCGAGAAATAAACCTCTTGCACCAGAGGTTAAACATTCTGGTAACACCTCCTATGGAACCAATCCTCCCTCAAGAGGATTGGAACCTCGCACTTGGAATTCAAAATCCTACCGGTTGGGACGACATTCCGGCGGAATCTCTTCTCGAAGAACTTCATGAAATTCCGGTGGAAGTTACACCTCCTCAACCCGATGCTCATGAGCCCGCTTTTCTTCTCCCTAGGGAGATCGAAGAGTGGCTCACCGATGTTTGAGGAACCCATACCCGTAGGGAGAAGTTTTCAAGCCTCTTTTAACCGAGAAATCTATCTTTTCGGAAATTTTGCTAAGTAGAATAAATAGTAGGCTAGAGACTTCTTGGATTTCTTGTGTTTCTTTGACCTAACTAGCTAGTATTTTAATTTTTAGGACTATTATGTAATTCTCTCTATGATTAATGAATGATGGTTTTAGTTAAAATTGGTGTTATAGATGGTGTTGAAATGAATAAGACACACTTGAGATGGCAAAGGATGCAAGGGAAACCTGAACCAGCACTCCATACAGGAAAGCAGAACCGTCCGACAAATTTCTTCGTTTGCAGTAAGCTCGGCACGGGCCGTGTCCACCCAACACGGCCCCGTGCTGCACAGTCTGCAGAAAAAGACCCAATTCAGGTAACTGGACACGGGCCGTGTTCACCCAACACGCCCCCGTGTCCAGACTTCTGTTTCTCTTGTTTAATTTTGTTACTGGCACTTGAACACGGGGCCGTGCCCGGATCACACGGAGCCGTGTTCAGCGCCCAGTAACACAAATTTTTTTGCTTTTCACACCTTTTTACACATTCAATCAACCTAAAAACTTATTTTTGGGACACATTGAGGACAATGTGTAATTTAAGTGTGGGGGGATGCTAAAACCTTGAAACTTGCAAGTCCTAAATACAAGCCTTACACAAAACTCTATTGGAACAGCTAATCACCCCAAATTTTTTTCAAAAAAAAAATTCATTTTTTTACTTGTCTAGGTTTAATTCGGGAAATTCAAGTTCTTAAAAAGGTTATATTTTTACGAATTTACAACCGATAGCGTCGTGATAAAAAGAACCAACATAAGAAAATTATGAAAAGGCATGACAAGCTTAGTTAAAATTTAATTATATATACTTGATCACATAAAAACCAATTCCCACAAAAGTGAGTTTTGAGCCTTTATCGAGCAAACACTTACATATCATTTGACTAAATGCTCATTTTCGTTTCTTGTGTGAATAGCTCCGCTTGGTTCTTACGACTCTAGAACTTGCCATGACGATACATTCCCGGTCCTTACCAACTTAAACCCGAGTAAGTAAATGATGGAGGCATTAGGACTAACCCATTTTTATTTCTACACCATTATTTTTCCTTTTTTTTTACCACCTACCCAAAATCCCCCTAGTTAGCCCCTTTGAGCCTAAACCTTTTCATTTCATAACCCAAACCAAACACCCTTTTTACCCACCAAAACCTTTTTCATTTTTACCCCTTTGTTTTAGTAACAAGTTCGGTTCTTTAAATGACTTTAAAAAAAAACCTTTGTTGTTGATGATGAAGCAAAAGAAAATAAACAAACAAGTTCATCAAAAATAACTTTGTTTGAATAAATGGCTTCATCAAATAAAAGTTACAAAAATAGGAAGTCATATGAAAACCGACACTTGTTACGCTTTTCGCCCTTTTACTAACCACTAACCACCAACCCAACCACCTACCTTTAACCCAAGCCTAACCCTTAACCCACAAAGTCCTCTTGATATTTACAAAGGTATATAAGTTAAAAAGGAGGAGGATTGATTACTTGGCAAGCCTATGGTAGGAGTAAGTTCCATGCCGCTCTCGAGTGATCCACAAAAATACATTTTCGGCCGAGTGTTGAGTGATCCCCGTGAGGTATGTAAACTTGTATATAAATAGAATTTTACAAAGGCATGTTATGCCCTAATAAGTAATTTATCTTATGAAAAGTTTTAAATAAATCATGACGAATAGGATTGTAAATAAATAAAAATAAAATTAAATAAAGAATCTTGGAAATCCCGACACTCTACGACAAGCCCAAAAACCTTCTTCTCTACCCATTCCATTTGGGTGTGTAATAGCCACAAATTAAAGAGTTTTGCTTGAGGACAAGCAAAGATTCAAGAGTGGGGGTATTTGATGTGTTCAAATATTAACATATAAATTTCATCAAATGAGGCATAAAACTAACCCCTTTTTAGTACTAATGTTGGAAAAAGTGTGCTTTTGTCTTCCTTTTGTATTTTCAGGATTAAATGAGCTCAAATTAACAAAAGAAGCAAAAAGACATCAAAATCTGACATAAATACAAGAAAAGGAACAAGATGTGACATGCCCGACCCCACGACAGCATCTTCCCAAGCAAAACAAAAAGACAGAAGACTGAACACGCCCCGTGCTCAGCCAGCACGGGGGCGTGCCCAAGTGTCAGCAGAAAAGACAAAGTGGTAGAAGCTTCTATTGCCCACCACGGGGCCGTGCTCAGCGGACACGGGGCCGTGGTCAACTATAAGATTCACACAATCCAGCAAATCTGCATAGTACAAAGATTCTTCTGCACCACGGGGTCGTGCTCAGCGAACACGGGGGCGTGGTCAACTAATAAGACAAAGCTGCATTTAATGAAGAAAGAGAAGGATGTGGACACGAGGCCGTGCCCACTGAACACGGGGCCGTGCCCGAGCTTCTGTTCAGCCTATAAATAGATGTGCTTGGCTCAAGCTCAAACCATCCCTTGGCACACCACCTCTCTCACACTTCACCCACCACCCACCACCACCATAACACCATCATCCACCACCGTCATCCATTGTCCATCGTAGAGTGTGTGAGTCGTCTCGGGATCCAAGATTGATCGTAAGAGTTCTTGACAATCAAGGCCATGTTTGCCTAAGTCTCTTACATCACTTGGTGAAGACAAAGTGTCTAGTGTAATACTTTTTATTTCTAATCTTTTGCACTTTTTATTTGGTTTCGTATTAATGACTTTAATAACTAGTTGCTTATGTTGAAGGTGATCTTTCTTTATCGTTTGTCCGTGGTGTCTTGAAATTATTTTACTGTCTATATAAAATAAAAGATTTTCACCATTCATATCTCCACGGTCTATATGGAGGTATGTTGGCTACCTGGTCGGGGGTTAAGGGAACGGTTTGGTAAAGGTCTTACCATTGTTCAGCGTCTAGAGGTCCTGCAATGGACCTAGGTCAAATTTAGTAGGACCTCCTTCAATACTTCACGGTATTGGATGGCGGGGGTCCAAACTCTTTGATCCCCTCATAAGTTAACTACTATTAATACTATAACCCGGCTATTTAGGACTGTATCCCTGCTGACTCAGACTACTTAGTCGAGGGTAACGTCACCTCCAAAAGAGGGGCCTACCATAATATTGCATTAATAACTTAATTCATTATCTTCCAATAATCCACCCTTTTAGGATTGTATCCTTGCTGACTCAAACTACTGGGGTGAGGGTAACGTCACCTTCAAAAGAGGGGCCTACTACAATAACTAAGATAATCTCTTAATTATGTGCAAAAGTGCGGAAATAATCAAAGGTTACACTAGATACGAGTCGGAACCAAGTGATTCATCTTGTCTATCTGTTTTTATTTTTATTTTTATTTTTAGCATTTTAGTTAGTTTTTATTTTTCTTAGTTTAAAAACCTTTTTCTAAACTTTTTTATTTTGATTAGACGTTGAGGATAAACCGGTACTAAAAGCTCTTGTGTCCTTGGACGACCTCGGTATCTTACCAACACTATACTACGCTCACGATGGGTGCACTTTCCCATATGTGTGTTTAGTGTTAGTGAAATATCGTGTTTTATAAATTTAAAACTTGGCTAAAATTAGTGTTAAACGGGCTTAAAATATACACCTAATATATATAACACTTCACACGCATCAATACACATGATTGATCGATCATGGATTCATTTTTTTCTAATGTATTGTAATGTTCAAAACGATAGGGGGCGTAAATGAGCCAAGCCACTCGTGAACTATTCAATATCGTCTCACAAAAAGTTCAAACTGAGTTGTGCTTAAATGAACCTGAGTTTGAATTCAAGCTCATTTAAAAATGAGCACTCCAACTTGAAAAATTACTAACAAGCCCGACTCCAGCTTTGGAATTAGAGGCGGGTAAAAAAACCAGTTAATCAACCGGAACCGGTTATTAACCGAAATCAGAACCAGTTATTAACTGTATATCATTAACCGGTTAGTGATTAATTTTTAACCGTCGGTTAGTAACCGGTCATAATTAACCGGTTAGTGATTAATTTTTAACCGCCGGTTAGTAACCGATCATAAATATTTAGTATAGGAACCGGTTATTAACCGGTAGACCAGTTCACCGAAAAAATAAAAATAAAAGACAAAAAACCGGTTATTAACATAAAATAGCTCGTTAAATTAACCGGACGAGTTAAAAAATTACCGGTTAAATGCATTTTAACCGGTATAATCAGTTAACCGAACCAGTTATTAAAATTAATCGGTTTGTGCACCTCTATTTGGAATTGTGCTCGATTTGGGTTGGGCTCAGCTTGGCTCTTTTTGTCCCGTTAAATAGGTATAAATAAACTTAAAAGTATGATATGTTTACCTGACCCATTTGGGTTAAGCTGGTACAACAGAGTTATAATGTTCACCAAGCCCACACGGATGCTTGTGATATGACAACATAAAACTAAAATCCAAAGAGTCAAAAGACTCACCAGCTACTCTATTCCCATTGAGCCAACCACCCAACCTTCCCATTGCCGTCTATACAGTACTAAGCATGTTTTGTAACCACAATTACATCACTAATTATTCGTAAAAGATAAAAACAACCGAAAATAAATATATGCAGGTCAACCAACTAGATGAACCTGGGTCGACCCATACTAAAAATGACTTGTACCAACCTAAACTCATTGTAACAAGCTATCTAACCCGCCCAATATAATCCGATCCTAATATACGATGGCAACCCGATACCCAAAAGCAACTTTCTTGGTCCAAATATGTGAACTTTGACCCACTTATTATTTGTTTTTTGTGGGTATGTAGCTCTATATTTGTATTAACTATGGTTAAATAATATTGTTTGCATTACGCGGGCTTAATTAATTCAGATTACCACATTCATAGCACGTAACATACGTTAGACATACAAATATATTGAAAAAAAATACGTGTATAGATTTATGCTCTTTTTACCTGTAAATTTATTGTCACACCCCTAATTCCACGTGTCACCGGTGGGGAGTATCGTGACGTAGTCGATATCATCATAGTCAAACAACACAATATATAAATGCACAGCGGAAGCAAAAGATAAATATATTACATTCGGAATATAAGTAATGTCAAAGTATTACAACGGAAGGTAAAGGATCCACAGGCGGATCTTAAAACATAAATATTGTTCAACAGACTTTAGACGCCTAGAACTTGCAATATTCCTTATTAACGTCCTGAGCAGCTTCCAGCCTATTACGTACTTGTACCTGTCACTTAGACTTTGGAAAATACGTCAGTTTTCACTGGTAAATACACCCAACCGACTCATTTGAAAATGTTTATGAAAATTGGTTTAGGTGCACAAGGCACGAAAATATTTCGACACTTTGATTAAAATGCACAAGGCAAAATTAATCTTTTATACTTGGGACAAACTATATTTCATGTTATCAGTTTTACATGACTTGCTCTACATACGGGGCCCGGTTCTATGCCGGTTCAAGATTTAACCGACACACCACTATTCCCTTATTGGGAATCCCTTATTGGGTATAATTAATTAATAAACATATGGCATCTGTCAGGTGTATGCCTACACCCCGTGCTTAGGTCGTGGCCATTGCATTTAATGAGTCAATGATATCCAGGACACGGTCGCATTAATCCCCAATGTTTCAGTCAAGCAATACGAATTAAAACAGGTTATTTGGATTTCCCGAATTATTGGTCTTTGAATCCCATACCTGACCATGCGGTATTTATATTACCGTATCCCAAGCCCGTAATAGGGAAAATAAGTTAAGAGTATTTACCTGAGCTAGCTCCTGTCTTAAATAGCAAGAATTATAATAACTCAGTCGTATTCACTTAAGTAAGCATAGGTACAATTTACCGGAAGGCTCTAGTCTGGAATGATGGTATAAATAACCAATTAGAATGCTAACGGGTCTTTAATTAAGCCTAAGCTTAGACCAGTTAATTATACGGTTCAAACGCACGATTAGGCGAAGACCGGAAAAGAATGTGATTTAGACCCGACAAGATTGAAGACTTGCCTTATATGGGTAATCTAGGCACATTCTGAATTTTGGGGTAAAACCGATAAGGTTTGACCCGTTTCGGCTAATATATGCAAACTAGTTACATAAGCCGATCCGAACGCGAAAAATGCGTAACGAGTAACCAAGTGAATCATATACAGGTTTCCTAAGTTAATGTGCATTTAATATGTTGTGATATCAGTAGGATACCTTCCATTATGCCCAAAACGAGTTTAATCTCAAAATAAGCCCCGTAGGGGTATTTTGGTCATTTTAAAGATTAAAAAGGAGTTTAAATGAAGTTCTGAGATTCGTGTCCGAATACATCAGTAAAATAACTTATTTTAATAGGTCATATCAGTTGGTAATAGGTCTTATATGACAAAATGGTTTTGAACCCAAACTATGTGTCTTATACGCTTTAAAAGCCATTTTAAGCGATTTCTGGGTTATACAGGAAGTCTGAGTTTTCTGATCAGGTTATAAAGTTCAAAATACTTTATTTATTATATAAAATCAGTAGCAATTGGATTGGTATCAAAAGGACTTGTAAAACTCATTTTATGACCGAAAAGGGTATAATCGGTATTTACCGAATTAAGGCGATAGCCTTAGGTTATGATCAGTTTAAAAATAATTAAAAATCTTTAAAATTCTCAAAATATTATATTACATCAGTGGGTAAAAGGTTTGGTGTAAAAAATTGGGTTTAGATAGGCTTTATGCTAATTGCGCCTTTTAATTACTAAAAGGCGTTATAATTACGCTAATGAGCATAACTCCTAATCTAGACCTCCAACTGATGTGAAATTTTAGGGACCACTTTATAAATCAGTAATAAGGAGTATTGTCCTTTCACATTTCCAAAATTCTCGTTTTATGGTCAAAAGGGCATATTGGTCAACATTTAAGCAATTAATGGAAATATGTAAACGAGTCGGATAATCAATGAACCAACCACGGAGGGTTATGCTAACATGTAGCATGGTCCCATGGAAGCTCTAAGGCATTTCCAAATCATACTAAATCGGGTCAGAACTGAGGTCAAAGCAAAAGTCAAAGTTTTGCGACTTTCGGTTCCGAACCGGGTCTAAACAGAAAATTGTCGGGTTGAACATGTTTAGACATGTTCTTACACTAATTACCAAGTTATAATAATGATCAAACAGGTAGTATGTGTTCTACATTGCTAATCATGCATAAATTAGAAACTAAGTATCCTGTTGACTTTTTAATCACAAGTTTGACCCGACATTTGACCTAGTTAGAGTGGGAATCAGGGGGAACCCTTTTAAGGGTTTATTACCCACATAATTACCAACTTATAACTACTTTCAATTCGACTAATCACTGGACCATTAGTGATTAATCGTTAAGTCAACCGTTAATTACGACGGTTTGACTTTTAAGCTAAAACTAAGCAAAAAAACTTAACTAAGGAAGGTTAAGCATACTTACAAGAGTCCTATGCTTGATTAGGAAGGTCTTGTGTCTGCTCTTAAGCTCCCAAGAGCTCCAGAATTGCACAAGAAGTGAATGATCAAATGGTTGCAACTTCATGGCCTTTTATAGTGATCAAATCACCATAGATTGTTGACACACAAGTCTACAACTGACCACAACTCATCCACAAGTGTCCCTAAGTGTCTAGGGGTTGTTTAGGGGACAAGCAAGATGAGGAAAATCGTTTAAAGGTCTAGTATTGCGTTTAAACAGCAAACAGGAGGATTTTCTGTCGCTGGCAACTCCTTGCGCACCGTAAGGATAAGTCTTGCGGTGCGCAAGCCTTCTGATCAGACTTCAAAATTTCTAGTTTTTGCATATATGTCTCTTGGCCCTTCCGAAAGGTCAACTAACTTATATTTTGCACTTTGAGCCCTCCATATTTACCTACAAGAGCTTTAGGACTTATACCCAATTTATCTAGTCCTTGATCACTTTGTTATTACCCGAAAAGTCATAACTTTCAACGTTGATGCTTTTAACCCTTCGCATACGAATTTGATCATAACTTTCTCATACGATAACGAAACTTTATGAAATTTTTATCGTGCATTCTAGTGAGCATAATTAGTCGTTACAAAGCTTCAGGTTTGCTAAAAGGTCACTCAGAGGTATAACTTAAACATGTTGACACATTTAACCCCTGTAGTTTGTAATCTCTTACTTTTAGCCTCTTATGATCCATGATTTATTCGTCTGATGGTATCAACATCATGTAGGGTTATTGTAAAGTATATTTATTCACTGTTGACATTTTGAACTTGTATATTCACATACTTTCATGTTTGTCAACTTTAGTCCTTCAAGAAGATTCTTTCACACGTTCAAGCTTATGACACGTGTCAATACATTATAGGACGTGAATTTTCGAGGTGTTACATTTATGGAGTTGAAATGGAATTGTTGATGATTCTCGTTGAATTTCCATTATGTATAGATTGTGTAGATCACCATCCCATGTCACACCTGGCTGCATTTGCTACAAGAAAAAATAAATATAAAACATCAATAAACAAATTAACATGATTATCTGATAGTTGAAGCCAGTTATTTACAACAGAAAAACCGAAACAAGGAATTACATTGAAACACGATGAAACAACGAATGTTTCAGGAATCGAAACGAGACCACCAATGCTTCTTCTTAACATCGCATCAATCGGGTTATTTCCCATTTCTAGTAACGAATTTACTTGAAAATAAGCAGAATTCGCCACTTCAGCCGAATACACGACTACTGGAACTTCAAACATCCGATAGATAAATAACAAGATATGTTAGCAAACTAATCAGACCATATGCTAGGAGAGTAAACAATGGCTTATTAACCCAAAAGTAATCCATCTTGTCAAGGCAATCCCACTTGCATTATATCATGGATTTATGCTCATCAACAAGAACAAAACCACGTTGAGTCTCAACATTGATCCAGATAAAATCCATCATACCATTAGAGTCATACATCTAATAATATATTATTTTCAATGTTTAATTCTTTAATACTTCGTAGCATACATTTTCCAACCCGAGACCTTTTGTAAATGGAGCTCTTTCAGTGGCAATTAGTGTTGCATCTACCTGCACACATAGCAAAACAAATTAAGATAGAAGTGGTTAAAACTTTATGAATTATTTCTACTTAAATTTAGTTTTTCCTTATCAAGATACATTGGCTAGATTATTTCCGACAATACCATTTTTTCCAAAAATTAACTGAATTTTCTTGAATCTGCCAAACGATACCTCTAGTGTCTCTTTCGGTTCTTTTGTCTTGGCATCAATAAGTTCAATACTGCTTCATTTTTCGACACCATCTCTCGCTCAAAACCCTAGAAAACAAAAAAATAAAACCTTTAAACACAAATTACACAAAAGGTATGAAACAAAATCACAACCTGAAAGGCTGAAACTTCAAACACTACGTGGGAACAATTTTGAAGCCAATATTTATGAAATCGGACTTACAAGCGACAATCGTATCTGCGAGACCTAAATCGGAACGAACCCCAATCTCTTAATACGGTGGATTGCTAGAACAGATGGGCCATTGAAGCGGAAACGATTGAATTGCATAGATTGTTGATCGCATTTATAGAAGGGCTGTATTATTCCAAGAAACTGAAGGAAACATCGAAGAATCATTGAAGATGGGGGCAAATATGGGAGCAGAGGATGGAAATTGGGGAAATTAGCCTGACTTTTGATATGTCGTCTTACAAATTGTGTGTGAAATTACAATTCTAGACATGGGAAATGCTTTATAAAGGTCTATAGATAACGGAATGTAGTAAAACCATTTTAATAACCCATACTTAGATGTGCGAACAAATGAAACATTGGTGACATACATACCAGAAACCAAAAATAAAGTAATAACATGGTAAAGATTATGTTATTAAAAGATCAAGCATTTGGAGAGACTAAGGTCTGTTGGAAAACCGCGCCTATGTAACCTCGGAACCAGCTGGATGCGAAATAACATTCTAAGGGGTTGTTGTCAACTCGTATTTCATAAAGTTTTCGTGAGTTACTCATCACCACAAAAGTTCCGTCGGTCAAGTAGTGGGTTATGGTTAGCCACAATGCTAGGGGTATGGGGGGGACTGTAGGAGTTGAGAAGTGTTTGACCCAGGTCTCTCCTTGTAGGGACCATAGTGTTAGTGACATATCTTGATGGCCAGTCCATAGAACCATGTGAAGAGACTGTCGGACATCAACTAAGATGCCTTGGAAAATCCCGGAGGATGGTACTGGGGGAAAGCTGATCTCTGTAACCTGTTCAGTGTTGGTATCAAACCCGATAACCAGATTTTTACCCACGACCCAGCATTCGCAGACGGTAAAGTACAAAGTGTCACCGCATACGGTACCGGGTGACCAATAGAATCTGTTCTTTTGGTATTCGGGGTTAGTTCCGAAGCCTATTTTTCGCCAGCTTCCCAGCTGTCTGGAGTAGACATGCGCTGATAGCAGATCTGATCTTCGAGACAAATGCAGTACTCTGTAGTCGTTAGATGCGCCATTGTATAATCCAACGGTATCTGCTATGTCTTTATACAGGCCATGGCCGGCTGGGGTGGCCAAAAGTGTGTGTGCGCCAGTGGTGGGATTCCAGAGGACCAATTTATCTGTATGCTGCAAGCATACACATAGCAGGCCGTCCAGATGTGACAGTATCATGACATCCTTTATTTCATCTTGAAACGGGAGCGGAACTATGGTCTGCAGGCCGTAATCAGCAGTTTCAAATACCATCGGCTGAATATGGCAATTGAGGTCACGGATCAACAGGGGGGTTCTTTGATTACTGGGGTTAATGTGCGTGAACAGTGAGCTTTTTCAAAGTCGCGTGTGGATAGTAGTGCACGCCATTCCTTGCAGACACTTTTAGATCGTGCGGCAGTCTTCGCCGGGACCCTTGTTAGTATGTCTGAAATTATCACGTCGGTAGGTAAGTTAGGCATCGTGGGTAGGCTGGCTGTAAGTGCGCCTGCAAATGAAATCGATCCGTATTGTTAAACAAATTGCTGGAAATGGGTACATGACAAGGAAGGTGGGAAAACAGGTGTAAAATACAACAGCCGGGTGAAAGTTGAGAGGTAAACGGGACTGAAATGGCACCTAAATGTTTTGCAGACCCTACCAACTCTAAGTAACCTTAAACGCAGTATACGGTGAGGCATTTTTAAAACATAGTCAGTGGTTATGCAACCTGCAAGTAAAATTTAGTTATCTATCCCAGATTCTATTTAGATTGTCAGAGTCATTGTTGTAATGATGTAAATCTTTTAATAAAGTTAATATAAGAGGTTTTGCATTCAAAGACAACATGCCCCCCTTTTTGGTTATTTTTTATTTCACCCATTTGAGATACAAGACAACCCAACTGACCCATTACAACACCAATTGGCAAACGACAAGAGAACCAAACCATATGTGAAGAAAATGGCAAAAAGCCAAGATTATTTCTTTAAACATTTTGGAAGAGCCATCACCATTCTTACAGAGAACAATCCACTCACTGGCACTAAAGGTGAGATTAGAAAGCAATGCAATGTTGCAAACAAGCACCATTAATTAACCCAAGTTATCTTTTGTGTTTTAATGTGGAGAATAAAACGATGATGGTGTGAGCATCTAGCAATCTAGGACCTGTATTTCTTTTTACCAAAAAATGCAATGTGGTTTGGTTTTTATTTGGGAAATTTTATTAATACTCAAAACTTACAAATCTAAAAGTAATTAGTTAGTAAACATTGAAAAAATATCAAAATAACAACAGTTCAATCAAATTGCTTATGGTTATAGGCATTAAAAATGCATACTTTTAATAAAACGGTTAGTATAATATCTTGATGGCCAGTCCATAGAACCATGTGAAGAGACTGTCGGACATCAACTAAGATGCCTTGGAAAATCCCGGAGGATGGTACTGGGGGAAAGCTGATCTCTGTAACCTGTTCAGTGTTGGTATTAAACCCGATAACCAGATTTTTACCCACGACCCAGCATTCGCAGACGGTAAAGTACAAAGTGTCACCGCATACGGTACCGGGTGACCAATAGAATATGTTCTTTTGGTATTCGGGGTTAGTTCCGAAGCCTATTTTTCGCCAGCTTCCCAGCTGTCTGGAGTAGACATGCGCTGATAGCAGATCTGATCTTCGAGAAAAATGCAGGACTCTGTAGTCGTTAGATGCGCCATTGTATAATCCAACGGTATCTGCTATGTCTTTATACATGCCATGGCCGGCTGGGGTGGCCAAAAGTGTGTGTGCGCCAGTGGTGGGATTCCAGAGGACCAATTTATCTGTATGCTGCAAGCATACACATAGCAGGCCGTCCAGTTGTGACAGTATCATGACATCCCTTATTTCAGCTTGAAACGGGAGCGGAACTATGGTCTGCAGGCCGTAATCAGCAGTTTCAAATTCCATCGGCTGAATATGGCAATTGAGGTCATGGATCAACAGGGGGGTTGTTTGATTACTGGGGGTTAATGTGCGTGAACAGTGAGCTTTTTCAAAGTCGTGTGTGGATAGTAGTGCACGCCATTCCTTGCAGACACTTTTAGATCGTGCGGCAGTCTTCGCCGGGACCCTTGTTAGTATGTCTAAAATTACCACGTCGGTAGGTAAGTTAGGCATCGTGGGTAGGCTGGCTATAAGTGCGCCTGCAAATGAAATCGATCCGTATTGTTAAACAAATTGCTGGAAATGGGTACATGACAAGGAAGGTGGGAAAACAGGTGTAAAATACAACAGCCGGGTGAAAGCTGAGAGGTAAACGGGACTGAAATGGCACCTAAATGTTTTGCAGACCCTACCAACTCTAAGTAACCTTAAACGCAGTATACGGTGAGGCATTTTTAAAACATAGTCAGTGGTTATGCAACCTGCAAGTAAAATTTAGTTATCTATCCCAGATTCTATTTAGAGAGTCAGAGTCATTGTTGTAATGATGTAAATCTTTTAATAAAGTCAATATAAGAGGTTCTGCATTCAAAGACAACATGCCCCTTTTTTGGTTATTTTTTATTTCACCCATTTGAGATACAAGACAACCCAACTGACCCATTACAGCACCAATTGGCAAACGACAAGAGAACCAAACCATATGTGAAGAAAATGGCGAAAAGCCAAGATTATTTCTTTAAACATTTTGGAAGAGCTATCACCATTCTTACAGAGAACAATCCACTCACTGGCACTAAAGGTGAGATTAGATAGCAATGCAATGTTGCAAACAAGCACCATTAATTAACCCAAGTTATCTTTTGTGTTTTAATGTGGAGAATAAAACGATGATGGTGTGAGCATCTAGCAATCTAGGACCTGTATTTCTTTTTACCAAAAAATGCAATGTGGTTTGGTTTTTATTTGGGAAATTTTATTAATACTCAAAACTTACAAATCTAAAAGTAATTAGTTAGTAAACATTGAAAAAATATCAAAATAACAACAGTTCAATCAAATTGCTTATGGTTATAGGCATTAAAAATGCATACTTTTAATAAAACGGTTAGTATAATATTTTAACCTTCTTTATCTCAAAGTAGATCATGATTTTTTTAAGGGGTATATGCCTTCTGTGATAATCAAGTCAAAGTTTTTCATATTTTTTACCCAAACGAGACCCGTTTGACGTAAAAGAAATATTATTTTTATTCGATTTTGCTTATTAATACTCAAAACTTACAAATCTAAAAGTAATTAGTTAGTAAACATTGAAAAAATATCAAAATAACAACAGAATTACCAGCAAAATGTTGCATAGTTCACTCCTAAAACAAAATGTCTATTTCCTAAAATTAAACATAAATAGGATATTAAAGCATAAAACCTAATCAAGTAAGATGTAATGTCATGTAATTCACGTGAAACCCCCACAATTATAGATTTTCTAAATGCACAGTCAAATTCATAGGATACTAACCCTTTTACAATTGGGGATTCTGGTTGCAGGGCTATGAAATTAAGGAAACGTGGGTAGGACCTGGTTCACAATTGATGAAATTAAAAGTCAGTGGAAGGGCTATGTACAACAATAGCAAGGGTTATGTACAAAACAAGTAGAAATTCAAACCTGACTGTAGGCAAATCAACCTGCGAATAAGTACCCAATTCCATGATTGGTTCGATGTTAAATAGTTACAGGTATAAATCGTATGGTGTAATTGATTTCAGTTGGCAAACTCATTGAATTCCTTATGCGGCTGTACAGATTCAATGATAAAGGCTTGGACTGTTTAGCAGGTGACAATGAATTGGGGGCAAATCTGGGAGAAGAAGATGAAGTTTAGGGTGAGAACCCATGATGTTTCAGCTGCCGTCTTAAAATTTGTGGGTGAAATGACAATTATAGGACAAGGAAATGTTTTATAAAGGTCTATAGATTAATGTTCATAACTATATTGATCGTAATTTGATACGGTCCGACCCGATACGATCCGAGTTGTCGTTAACTGTGTGAAGCAACCCACGTTTAATATTTGTTCTTTGCATGATTGGTCCCATGTTCTACATGTTCTCCCACGTAGTTATCTAGTTGATCTAGAATAGTCTTAAGTTTACATTATAGTTTGCATGTTTAGTAGTAACCAACAACCCACGTTTCTTTTAGTGTTGTTTGCATGATTGTATTTATATCCCTTCATTTAGTAAATGAAAGAAGAAGAAAAATTACAGAAAACTCTTGTCTTTCATCTCTAAATTTCTTGGAGCTTAACCCCCTCTAAGGGTTATCTATCTTGGGAGTTTGTAGGTTTTCTCCGTAAACCTATCATTTGGTGCTTTCATTGAGCCTTAGCCTCCATGGCTTTGGAAGAACTCGAGGACGCCACATATCTATCTCGCTTCACCGGTTACAATCCTGTCCGGTGGATTTGTGATGCGGAACGGTTCTTTTCCTTTTATGCAATTTATGAGGAAGAACGGTTTCCTTATGTTGTTGAGTCGTTCGATGATGAACCTTTTTCTTGGTTCAATTCATGGTATCGAGGACCGGAACGCCTTACATGGAAGTCTTTCACTATTGCAATGCTTCCTCGTTTCCGACCACCACCACTTAACCCTGTACCACCACCGTCACTTCCATGCCAAGAACCGCCAATACCACCGACATCGTCTTTTGGAAGGGTCGCTTCACTACCGATTCCGATATCATCGCCACAACAGTCACCATCAGATTCCATCTACCTTCAAGCTACCGTTCTCACCAACAAGACCGCCATACCGGTGCTATATACATTCGCCTTGCTCGATGGCCATGTCTCATTCGAAAACCGGTGCTCCAATTTCAGTGATGCAGACCCAAATGCCATCGGCAGAAGGGAATGGAGACCACCATGGTTGCCACCGTGTCGCTATGTTGAGACCGATCCTAATGCTGTTGTACGATGCGAGTGGCGACCGCCATGGACCGCACATCCCATCCTTGAGGACAAGGATGATTTGAAGGGGCGAGGAGTTGATACGGTCCGACCCGATACGATCCGAGTTGCCGTCAACTTTGTGAAGCAACCCACGTTTAATATTTGTTCTTTGCATGATTGGTCCCATGTTCTACATGTTCTCCCACGTAGTTATCTAGAATAGTCTTAAGTTTACATTATAGTTTGCATGTTTAGTAGTAACCAACAACCCACGTTTCTTTTAGTGTTGTTTGCATGATTGTATTTATATCCCTTCATTTAGTAAATGAAAGAAGAAGAAAAATTACAGAAAACTCTTGTCTTTCATCTCTAAATTTCTTGGAGCTTAACCCCCTCTAAGGGTTATCTATCTTGGGAGTTTGTAGGTTTTCTCCGTAAACCTATCATAATTTTATTATCCTTATCTAACAATTTGTTTAATATTCAATCTTCTTCTTTATCAGTTACGTTGTTTTTTAATAAAAAATGGTATTTCATATGTTAAATCCAATAACTACTAATAATTATATACATAAAAAACAAAAACAAAAAACAGTTAACTGTTTGGTTTTTGGTAAGGTTTAAACAAAAAATAACATTATAAGTTATAAATAAAAATATATTTGAGGTATGGGTTGATTTTGTGAGAAGGTTTAAGAGACCTAATCTAACAAAAAATATTGATTAGTTTAACATATATATTTAAAGGTCGAATATTAAGGTAAAGATTTTAAAATAAGAAATGTTGATAGTAACTAAATGAAATTATTTCCGCTTATTGTTTCTTAGCTATTTATTATTCTTTATTAATATTTACTTTATGAATATTTCATTTATTTACTATTTTTTTCCAATGTTTCTACTTTTTTTCTTATTTAATAATTTAATACTAGAATTACCGCCCGCCGCAATGCGACGGGGATTCATTAGTTATATATCATGTTTGATGAAAGGCAAGAGTCTGTGTGTAAAACCGAGAAAAAAATAACTAAGTCGATCTCTGACTCGCACGTTGCGACAGAGATGAAAAAACGTTGAACCCCACACGCACGTTGCGACGTGTTAACTCGGTAATTTAGAATGACATGTTAACGGAGAACTTATGAAAGATGAAAAGTATATAAGTGATCAAAGTTGAAAGTAAAAAAAAAATGTTGAGGTTAAATTACAAAAGATGAAAAACTTTGGGTTGAAAGTGAAAAAAAAAATAAAGGGGTTAAATTGCAAAAGATGAAAATTTTTAAATTAGAAGTGAAAAATCAAATTAATCTAAGGGGTTAAAATACCAAATGTTGAAACTTTAGACTTAAATTGCCAAAGATTAAAACTTTAGAGTTAAAAAAGAAATCAATTTCAGATTATGAAAACAAAAGATATAAAAAGATTTAGTTAAATTGATGTTTATTATTATTATTATTATTATTATTATTTAATAAAAGAGATAAATAGGAAAAAAGAATGAGAAATTACCAGAGAATGACATGTGTCCAAAAAGGATTTTTGTTTATTAGTATAGAAAGATTTTATTAACTTAAACGCGTGTAATACACGGGGTTGTAACCTAGTATATAATATAAGAGAAATATGAAAAAAATCGTAAATGTGATACAAATAATAATTTCATATTTGTTATTTATCACATATATATTTAATAAAAATAATAAATAGGTTTTTGTTTTTCGTATAGGTGGCGTTATTTTATTTGGCAAAAACGATCTATAATTTTGTTTGATTCGATATTTTCTAGTTTTCTACTAGAACATACTTTTGAAATTATTTTCATAACTTAAATCATTACGTTTTATATCATTGTGACCATTCAATATATTTATTTATTTATTTTTAACAAATAGATAAATACTTTATTCAATCATATTGGTCTAATTTTTAATACGTGTCAAGAGCGTTCAACTTGGTCGGCAAAATCAACAAACATTTAGAACAAACGGTATGGGGCCAGCTTAGTAGGATGGCAATTGAACCTGAACCCGATGGGTAAACCCGAAACCCGAAACATCTGGGACGGGTTTGGGGTCGGTTAATCGGGTTTGGGGCTGTACAGATTCAATGATAAAGGCTTGGACTGTTTAGCAGGTGACAATGAATTGGAGGCAAATCTGGAAGAAGAAGAAGATGAAGTTTAGGGTGAGAACCCATGATGTTTCAGCTGCCGTCTTAAAATTTGTGGGTGAAATGACAATTATAGGACAAGGAAATGCTTTATAAAGGTCTATAGATTAATGTTCATAACCATATTGATCGTAATTTTATTATCCTTATCTAACAATTTGTTTAATATTCAATCTTCTTCTTTATCAGTTACGTTGTTTTTTAATAAAAAAAATGGTATTTCATATGTTAAATCCAATAACTACTAATAATTATATACATAAAAAACAAAAACAAAAAACAGTTAACTGTATGGTTTTTTAAACAGAGTAGTTCTTACGTGTTATTTTAAGAAAAGTTTTTAATTTGTAAACTTAATGTACCTAAATAGTTTTATAACCATAAACATAAATTAACTAAAAATGTTAATCTAGTTGTGATAAAAGACACAATTAGATTTATAACCAACAATAAATATCAAATTATATATTAGAGTAAACTGCAATTTTACACCCTGAGGTTAGGGGTCATTGGCATGTCTACCCCCCCTAAGGAAATAATTGCAATTTTACACCCCACTGTTTGACCTTATGTCTCACTTTTACCCCCCGGCGTCAAAATGGGTAACCAGTCAACATAATAACCTAACGGTCAAAGGGTATAAATGTCATTTTGCTCTTATGTCAAGCTTATTTGATACAACACCCCCTATAAGAATCATACCACCGCATAATTACCCCCCAACCTTCCCACCATCGACCTTACCTTCTTCTTCGGTGATCCGTGTCCCTCCGGCGACGGCGACATCTCCTCTTCCGATCATTCTGTTCCTCGTCCGATCGTTCTTCTCCTCGTCGGATCACAACAACCACAGCCGCTAGCTTCATTCTCAGTGGAAATGCCGGTCTTTTGGATAATCCGCAATATCATCCGCCACACCAAAGGTATAATCGGCCAATGTTAGTTAATCAGTGTCAGATTTAGTCATTATCATGTTATAAAACAGGGTTTAGGGTCTGATTTGGTTCACTGTTGGTTTTTCTACAGTTGACCTGACAATAGGGGGTTCAAAACCTAGTAATCAATCATCCTAGAACAAATGATTAGTTTTCGAAGCGGTTTTGAAATTTATGTTTTTGTTGTGGTCGTCGCCTAAGGATAGGTGACGGTATTGTTTTATGACTAAACGTAAGTAAACTTGCGTTAGGGTCCTAAGAAGGTTATAGACTAGGTCAAAGCATTACTAATAACCTAATTCCCTATAACCATTGGCTCTGATACCATCTTTTCTGTCACACCCCGACCACGTAGAACATACAAAACGTGGCGGAAATGTCGGGGAGTGTTGTAACAGAATTAATTGTTTCAAATCCATGGCAATTGAAGTTTCGTTTTATTGATTAAAAGTGTTACAATGTCTTAACAAACAAGGAAATACAACATAATTAACTAGTCTTGCATCTTTTATTGTCACTAAAGCCCAAGTCTGCCTATGTGTATCTTGATCATCTTATGCAACAGCTCCTGAAAAACACATGTGAAAATAGGTACGTCAGCATAAAAATGCCTGTGAGATACATAGGTTTTGTGAAAATAGGTTCCATGACTTATGTTTGAGAAAAATGTTTAGTCATGAACCTTGTAATTTGCTTTGTCTTGTAAATCATTTGAAAAACGATAAGATCAGATGATATGTATAAATAAGTGAATAATGTATGGTTAAATGAATAACCATGTAAAATGTGTTTGTATAAGATAAGTTGTTTATAACTCAATGTCTTGTGAAAAGTATGTTATTTGTATAAAATGTTCTATGTCTCAAACTGAAATGATTCAAATAACGCTACGATATGTAATACCATACAAACACTTATATATAGGAAGTACCAGCGGCGTATCCACCATGCTTGTATCATATTACACACGCCTCATTACTTAATCACTTACTCAAACCAAACTATCAAAGTAAAATGTTCATGTCTAATGTAAATCATGTAATATGTATCCAAAATGTAAGCATGTGATGAATAACAAATGTACTAAGCATGCGACAATAGACATACGTAGCATGTGACATGTACTAAGTATGCAACAATAGACATACGTAGCATGTGACCTGTACTACGTATACAACAATAGATATACGTAGCATGTGACCTGTACTACGTATACAACAATAGACATACGTAGCATGTGACCTGTACTACGTATACAACAATAGACATACGTAGCATGTGACCTGTACTACGTATACAACAATAGACATACGTAGCATGTAATGTAATGTAAAACGATGTACTAAGTAATGCACACAATGGGCATACCTAGCATAAGATGTAATAAAATCATGTACTATAATGTACTAACGAACATAGCAGGTATAAGATGTGAAAACAGGAAAGCATGAAAGTAACAAGTAGGCACATGTGTTCCACCCCCAAAATGTTTGGAAAACAGTAAAAGAGGGGTCTATGTACTCACTTGAGATTGCTCAGTAGTCCTTGAATAACAACCAAACAATGCTAGAGATTCGCGGATATCAAACGGCACCTAATTTAGGTAACTATGTTAATAAACCGGACCTAAATCGGAAGATCTGATAGAATGAGGGTTCGTAAACCAAACGAGTATAGAGACTCGTGTCATATGGTTTAACAAAGCCTACATACTAAATGAAACCTTAATCTAAGTGCTTTCGACCCATTACGACCCGTTTAGGTAGCTTATGCTACTTTAAAGCGTCGTTCGCGTGAAACGCGTTCGGACCGCCTAACTAGCCCTATGACAAGTGTTATATGCCTAAACATGTTACATAATCAGTTATGTGACAAAGGTTTAGGTTACATATGATTAATTACCAATTATACATGAAAAGGGTATTCTGGTAATTTACCTAAGGCATATAAACTACCTATCATACAACTACTTAAACGTCGTGACCATAAGGTATAACCTCGGAAGGTTATTCCCTACATACTATGGTCACCTAATGTATTTGGTCGGATCCTAATGATCGACCAAAAAGGGTCGGGTTCGAAGGTATAGGCGATTTATCAGATCGCCTACCCTACGACCCTAGACAACGTGGTAATCAGTGGGCATAGTCCCAAGGGACTATAACCAACGTGATTACACTCACGTTGCGAAGTTCAAACGAACTTCGCATTGACCATAAACTGGTCAATGCAGAAAGTCAAACAAAGTTTGACTTTCAGACTCGAAAGACTCGAAAAGCAATAAAAGAACGAAAGAATACTTACGAAGGGTCCCCGAATGCTAATTTCGATTAAAAAATCTCAGGTATGAAACAATAGTTTCAACTTAGAGTTTCTCAAATCAAAATTCTAGTGATTTGAGCAATGGGGGGCATGGGGTATATATAGTTTTCGGGTAACCGTTAGGATCGTTTGTCGAATATCGTGCCTTAATCGCATCCGTACAAGTGTCGGGACCTTATGGTAGCTAGAAATTGATCCTTATCAGCTGACTAGACAATTGGGAATGTGTGGTGGGGGATTAAACAGCTGCAACCTGCTGTTTGATACATTTAATCTGGTCAGAAGGGGCCATGCGGCCCGCTTCAGGATATGTAGAAACTCAGGCGGGCCGCCTGAGGGTCACAGATCAGCAACAACTTTCAAAAATGACAGTTTAGGTCCCTGCACGTGTTTAAGGCCATTTCCGACACTTCTAAGGCCCGTAAAGCCAACTTTAAGGCCCTAAAATGATGCCTAAACATTGTGGACATGAAACATGCCCAAAAATATGCCGGATGATGGTTCGTTTGGTCGTACGAACGCGATGTTCGCTTAATTACGACGGAATGCGCACAAGCGCGAAAAACGATCCAAATGACTTGACGAATGGATTTTTCTTATGCCGAACACTAAAATAAAATATTTTAGTGCTTACATAAATTTTTGGATGTCCGGATGTATTCAGAACGTAAGTTATGCGCGAAAATGCAAACTTGTGCACTTTTTGACACTTTTAGTCCCTGAATGACACAAAAGTTTATTTTAGCACACCGAACCCCTCAAAGCCTATTTCTAAGCTATGTAAAGGATATTTATGGTATGTTTAACTTATGGTCATGTTCCGGAATGCCTGTTATAGTTCAAATTGGCATACTTTCGCAGTTTGTCAACTTTAGTCCCTGTAAGCGATTTAACTTTGATTTCACCACACCAAACCTTCCAAAACTTATATCTAAGTTATGTATAGGTTATTTAAGGTATGTTAAGCCTATTTCACTATTCCGGAGTGTTCGTTGCATTAAACTGGTTATATTTACGCATCGGTGCGCGTATAACCTTCCAGAAAGCGATTTAGAGCTTGAAATCGAACAAGACTTGATATGTGCAAAAGATACACATATTTATACAAGTCCAAAGTATGAAATACAATATTTCATTGGTTTGGTATTTGTTTGATGGTTGAAGTGACACAGGTGTCACACACCTGGTGGTCTCCGTGTTTGGGAGGCATGTCCTCAACTTCCATCTACCACCGGAGAGTTGAGCGGATGGATGTTATTTAGCTTATGTGTAATATGTAGGTTAACTTAACTTAATCGAACCTTTTGTGTAATATGTAGGTTAACCTAACTTAACTTATTTAGCTTGTTTGATTGTATGCATTTGCAGCCTGTTTTGATTGTATGATTGTATGCATTTGCAGTTGAACAGGGTTTGGGCATAAGTTGATTGTATGCATTTGCAGGATGTGCTTAATCATTTGCAGCTTGTTTGATTGTATGCATTTGCAGCCTGTTTTGATTGTATGATTGTATGCATTTGCAGTTGAACAGAGTTTGGGCATAAGTTGATTGTATGCATTTACAGGGTGTGCTTAATCATTTGCAGCTTGTTTGATTGTATGCATTTGCAGCCTGTTTTGATTGTATGATTGTATGCATTTGCAGTTGAACAGATGGATGCATTAGCACATCAGCTTCTGTTAAACCCATGGATGCATTAGCACATCAGCTTATGTGTAATATGCATTTGCAGTTGAACAGAGTTTGGTACAATTTTTATACATGATCAACCAGAGTTTGGGCATAAGTTGATTGTATGCATTTGCATGGTGTTCTATGCAGTTGAACATACCTGGTTGATCATGTATACACTCATTATGTTGACCTGGTTGATCATGTATACATGTATACACTCATTATGTTGACCTGGTTGATCATGTATACACTCATTATGTTGACCTGGTTGATCATGTATACACTCATTATGTTGGTTGATCATGTATACACTCATTATGTTGACCTGGTTGATCATGTATACACTCATTATGTGTGACCTGGTTGATCATGTATACACTCATTATGTTGACCTGGTTGATCATGTATACACTCATTATGTACTGCAATTATGATTCTGGATGTGCTGCACTTATGTGCATACACTTATGGTCACAGTTTGGGCATAATCATGTGCATACACTTATGGTCACATTAGCAGCACACTTATGTGCTGCAAATTGTGCAGCACACTCAACAGTGGCTTAATCAGATTCTGGATGTATACACTTATGTACTGCAATTATGATTCTGGATGTATACACTCATTTTGTTGACATTGCAGGTATGATTGTTTTGTTCCCACTGGTTGAACAGGTATTTGCTTGTTGGTTTGAACACCTTATAGAAATAACTGATTGTTACGTTTCAGATTACGTGTTCAAAGAACAGGTATTTGCTTGTTAGGTTTTAGATCAAAGAACAAGTATTTGATTTTGGCGGGAAGGGTTTTGTAAATTTCAGGGGGTAATGTTGTGTGTTAGCACAAAGTACAGGGGGTAATAGAAAAGGACAAATTAGTAATTTACCAGTGGGGGGTAATTGTGCGACTTAACAGGAATGTTGGGGGGGTAAAATGTAAGGGTAATATAGTCATTTCAACTTAGACTTAACAGTTCTGTTACCCATTTTGACGCCGGGGGGTAAAAGTGCGACATAAGGTCAAACAGTGGGGTGTAAAATTGCAATTATTTCCTTAGGGGGGGTAGACATGCCAATGACCCCTAACCTCAGGGTGTAAAATTGCAGTTTACTCTATATATTATATAATATACTAGGTTAGAACCCCGTGTATTACACGGGTTGAATAAATGTAATTTTATATACTAAATTAAAACAGTTGTTATTTAAAAATCTCGTTTATTACACGAGTTGAACAAATGTAATTTTATATATTAAATAATAAAAAAAATTATATCTCTAAGAACCCCATGTATTATACTGAATTAATGTAATTTTATATACCAAATAATAAAAATCCGTGTATTGTACGGGTTGAATAAATCTAATTATATATACTAAATAATAAAAAAATATATATCTTTAAAAACACTGTGTATTACACAGGTTAAATAAATGTAATTTTGTATAGTAAATAATATGCTATTGGATTCGTTTAAAAAATCATAAATTTGGTTCGGTTTAATTCAAATCAATTCACAAACTTGGTTAAGTTTAATTCGAATTGATTAGAACCCCAATTTGAAAAATCAAAAACATAATTATATTATTAGCTTCTCTTCCTAATTAGTGTTTTTTTTTTAAAAGTTTGATCTAATGTCTAATAAGTTATTTTGTATATTTTGTTTGTACTTTAAATTTTTTATATGAGTGTATTATTGTTTTTTTAAGTTTAAGATTATTGTTTTGTGTTATTATTTAAAAAATATCTTTAATTTATAACTTAAATTTGAAGATAGTATATTATTAGAAAAAATAGAATGATTATATCCGACATTCAAAGTAAGATAAGATTTAATATTAATTGATTATTTATTATTTAATTAATTGATATAAGATAAGTATGAAAAGGCAGAAAATTACAAATGTAGACGTCTTCAATGAATGACATGTGTCATTTATTGGTTTATTTTATTATAGTAGATAGATAGATTCATTACTATTATGTGACATATTCCCAATATATATAAGATTAACAACAAAGTTTTTTGAGGGAGGAGGGGGTGTTTTCACATGACATTATTATAAATTATTGAGTAAACTGCCGTTTTGGTCCTTGTGGTTTGGGCATTTTTGTTATTTTAGTCCAAATCTCAAACTTTTTAAATCTGGGTCCCTGTGGTTTCATCTTTATTGCCATTTTAGTCCAAAATTCAAAAACCCCCTTTTTTTTACTGTTCCAAAAAGTTTGAGATTTGGACTAAAATGGCAATAAAAGTGAAATCATAGGAACCAAAATGGCAGTTTACTTTTCATTTTGGACTAAAATGGCAATAAAAGTGAAACCACAAGGATCCAGATTTAAAAAGTTTGAGATTTGGACTAAAATGGCAAAAGTGCCCAAACCACAGGGACCAAAATGGCAGTTTACTCTAAATTATTTATCATAAAATAGAAGATGAAATTATTAAAGTTTGAATAAAATAACAGTAATATTGTCATATATAATTAGTTGTTTCTGATGAGATTAATAAAAAATACAGCGAATGGGAAATGACCGAATGCTTCCTACGCTTTCCCAAAATTGAATTTTTAGTCCCCGTCTTTCTAAGATTACATGTCTCCCCTTGGTTTGATTGATAGCTTGTTACTTGGATAGTCCCCTAAGTTGATAAACATTAGTTTTTCGAGTTAAGTTAATAACTAGTAAATAGCCAGTTTGGACTTTGGGGCTTGTTTTGTTTCTAGTTTTCATGTTTTTGTTGGTCTGTTGGGCATTGAGGATTAGTCAATAACTAAATTAAAAAGTTACTGCTCAGAGGCAAACTCACATGAAGGGAAACTCACATTTGTATGTGAAGTATCAAAATCATTCCTTGTACAAACCAGATGCTATTTTCCCCTTAACCTATAACTAGTTTCTTCTACCCCCCACAAAACCAAACAAGTAGTATAAAGGGGTCAGATGCATGAAAATCCAAAAACCAAACCAAAAACAAGAAACAAGTGTATTAGATTAGGTAATTCACGTATTAATAGAATCACAAAGTGACTTTCTCGCTTCGACTATCTTCTGTCTGATGACTGCAATTGGGCCCTAAGGTTTTGGTTGTCCTCAAGCAAACGGTCATACTCAAGAAGGAACCCTTCAGATTGTTTCTTCAATGCGTTTGCATGAGCTTCTGCTTCGCTTGCTTCCTTCGTCTTTTCCTCAAGTTCTGACTCAAGATGTGTAACCTTTTCCTTTAGCGCAGTTAGTTCACTCTCTAAAGCTTTAACTTCGTCTTGACTTCCATTATTGCCATTTTCAATTATCCGGTTTTGCTTCTTGACAGCTTCCATGTTTTTTCTTCTTATACGGAGTTCTCTGATGTAATGGTGCAGCCTGTCTATCATCAGTGCAAGAAACAAGGAGAATCCTGCAAGAATTCGGTCGACTTAAATGGTTGTGTTCAAAAACTAAAATATACAAGTTAAAAAACATGAAGAATAAAACATCAAAATGAGCATAGAGCTAATGGCGGATCTAGAAGAAAAATTCAGGGGTATCCTAGAAATTTAATTGGACCTAGGGGCTAGGGGTATCCTAATGTTTGCTCAGGGATATCAGATGCATAAAAGGAGGAAGAAAAAAAATTTTGCACTTCGCCGGCACAATTGAGGGGTAGCCTAGGCTACCCTTAAGTCCTTCATAGATCTACACATGAAGCCGCAACCATTGGCGAAGCATAGTGGGGGCGGGAGGGGGAGGCCGACCCCCCGAACTTTTCGCTCAGTAGTGGAGAGTATGTAGTTTTCGTAGAGAAATTTTTGGGTATATACGTTTTCGACCCCTCGGTTGGAAATCTCAAGCTTCGCCACTGGCCGCAACCATAGCCGATTTGGATCCATGAATAGCCCTCTTGCCACAGTTGAGATCAAATCTCATGTGTACCAAATTTCCCATTCTTCGGGGCACCATACACAAACAATCATATTAATCATGTCTCATATAACAGATGACGAAACTAGCAATATAGAGATGATTAACAATTGCATAACCTCAAATCAGGTAAAATTCTTGGCCAAACCTATTCCTGTTGCCTAAAGGATCTTTTTATAAACTTGAAAGACATCTTAAAACATAAAACAGGTTCCTTTACTATCATCTTCAAATATATAAGAAGAAAAAAAAATCCCCAAATCAATAAACTTTAAAGATCTTGAATTAGTAAAAGCTTTTAACTTTTAAGAAAACTGAATCAATCAAACCCTAAATCACAAATAAAACAGTAATAGAAAGAAAGAATACCCATGAGAGAAGCTTCAAGAAGGTGTCTGGCAGCAAGAATCTGATCAGTGGGAGTAAGTTCTCCATCGTCTCCGTTCCGGCGGTTATGGATCTGCATGACACTATAGACGGTGGACATCATGACAACGAAAATCGTGGATCCAACGGCCTTGACAACAATAGGGGCCCTACCACGCTTGAGCTTGTCCAAACCCATGATCACAAGCTTCCTTAGCGGTGTTTTAAACACGAATATCACGATCAATGCCATCTCACTCAATATCAGAGTGAATAGAATACGAATCATGGTTGCGGCTGGCTGGCTGGATTGTGATTGTGCACTTGCAGAATGGGATCACTGTACTGTGTACACACCCTCTTCTCTTCTTCAACTTCAAGGGTTTCAGAAACGATGATGATGAGACCGACAGACGACTCAAGGTCTAGTGAACAACCTTTGACAACTTCTTTTAAGGTTTCTTTTATTTACATTTTGCTCCCTCAAAGTATCCAACTTTCTACATATTCACACACCCTAGTTTCTATTTACACACCCTTATATACGCCTCGTATAAGTCTATACGTCGCGTATAACCTTTTTCAATTTCTAATAGAATCTCTGATTATGTCATATTTTGTCTTATATGCCCGTATATGCCTCGTATAGGCCTATATGGGGCGTATAGACGAAACCTACCATTTTACCACTGAGTTAGGCCTAGACTGGGGGTAAATTGGTCTTTTTTGTCTTTCTTATATGCCTAGTATATGCCTGTATGAGGCGTATGTATATAATGCAAATTACCATTTTAGCCCTGATTTAGACCTAGACTAGGGGCAAAACAGGGCTATAATGGTCTTTTGGACCACACTATACGCCCAGTCTATCCCTATATGTGGCATATATTTTTAATTTTTTTGTTATCTCTTTTTAATATCCATAACATTAATATTAATTATAAAAAAACTCACATTAATATCAATAACACTAATATTAATTATAAAAAACTCATATTAATTATAATAACACTAATATTAATTATAAAAAACTCATATTAATTATAACAACACTAATATTAATTATAAAAAAACTCATATTAATATCAATAACACTAATATTAATTATAAAAAAACTCATATTAATAATAATAACTCTAATATTAATTATAAAAAACTCATATTAATTATAATAACTCATATAGGCTTGTAGGTGTAGTATAGGTTTCGCATAGGACTATAGGTGTGGTTTAGGTCTCGTATAGGCCTATACAGGTGTTGTATCATTTCATGTACTTGTTATTTTTCTTTATTTAAAATAGAAAACTTATTTTTGTATAAAAGTTTGCTAAAACGATTAATGTTGTATAAAATGTTTGTTAAAAAAAGAAACCCTTATATACTCCCCATATAGGCCTATACGTGGCATATATGGGGCATGAGTCATATACGAGCAGCCAAATCAGAACTGACATGAGTCAGACACTGAGTTTGATGTAACCCTATACGCCCCATATAGGCCTATACGAGGCATATACGAGTAAAAGGGTGTGCAAATAGACAGAAATGGTGTGTGGATAGTTTGAGCACTTTCAAAAACTTTACACCCTCAAACATCAATGCTTTCCATCCTTTTTTTTTTTTTTTTTTTTGGAAATGGATTTTATCATCCTAAACTAAGCAAAAAATGGTCAATACCACTCCCAACTTTCAATTTGGTTCCCACCATCCTCTACTTAACATTTAGGTGTTAGTGTCACCCCTTCGTTAAATAATCACTAACTGAGTTTGTTTTTTTAATTCTACGTGGCATGGGGATGATGAGGTGGACAACCTACGTGGACTCACCCTTGTTTTATCAACTTAACAGCAACTTCAGCCTCTTTCCCTTCATACAACGCCTTAAGCACCAAATTAAACGACGCCATATTCACCTCAATCCTAGAATCCTCCATTTGAGCAACAAGATCCAACAATCAACTTAGTTTTTCTACTAAAAGAATAATAATTTACGTCGAGATAGTTGGTAAACGGGCTACAAGCTGCGCCGCTACCCCTTTTTGAATAGCAAAACTAAGCCTTTTAAAAACTACGTCCATAGATCTCGGGGTCATAACATTACTATGCATGACCCTTTGAACTCGACTAAGTAGGTCCACAGCCTCTGGCGCCAGAAAACCAAAAGTATCAAAAGCAAATGGGATAAACACGTGCTGGTTGTCAAGGCACGCTTTCTCATGCTTGATCACTTTACCCGAAACAGCCTTTAAAGCAGCCTGACCCACTGTGAAAGCACTACTCCCTAAGCCCACAAGTGGGGAAACCCCTGTTAGATCCACACATGCGTGTTTTCCTCCTACCCATCCAAAAACCAGAATGTCAGCTGGTCGAAGGGTAGATCTCCCTTCCAACGGGTCTGTTAAGAAATTAACGGGTGCCTCTTTCTTAGCAGAAATGCCAGCGCACCTGAATATGTCAAAAAGGACATCCTTAACCAAATCATGTTGGTATTTGAACCCCGGGAGCTCTCTACAATGAACTGCATGCTCACCAAAAGAATCCAAACACGCTTTTTGACAAACCGAACATACCTCATCAACTGGGAATAAAGGAATCATGAGGCGATACTTAAGAATAGTACGGTACTCCACCGGCGACATATGCTGGCCTAACCCATCTATAGGTATAGCAAGAAGAAAATCTTGGGCATGTGGTGCTCGGAGACACTAAAAAACGGCTCTTTGTCTAACGGTCAAGTCAAACTGTACTTCAATTTCGTGGACAATTTTACTAAAAAGAGCACTCGCCAATGCATGTTGGGCTTTAGGGGGGCGGTGTCCTTATTAGTGAAACCGCTGAAGTCAAAGCTTGGAATCGTATCACGAAGACAAGCCAAAGCACAAACATAATCAGAATTCATACCGCATATGCCACTGTCACTTAAGATGTGGTCCTGTAGCACCCACGATTGGGCCCTCGAGGCCACAAAAGCATAGGACGAAGCCTCTACAGCCGAATACAACCCCAAACCTCCAAACCTAATAGGTAAAGAAGCAAGTCGCCACTGAAGGTCTCCAAAGAAAGGACCTCCACAAACCACCAATTCCTTAATCGCCTCACGCAAACCTTTGTCAAAGAACAACGCTGCATCTTCCATGTGTACAGGTTGGCATGTCCTTAAGCCAAAGAAAAGTTTGTCAATGCCCATACAGGATCGAAGCAAGAGTAGTTCACTCTGCGGGTCACCTAATTTCGGTAGAAGACGCATCAAATCTACTGCCTTAGCAGCTCTTTTCTTTGCCAACCCACTAATAAAGCTTGCGTCTATACTAACAGCCCCCCAAGAAGCTTCACCCCCACTAATGGCCTTCCGATGTCCTTAGGAAATAACCCTTCACGAAACTTGCTACCATCACAAGAAGGCCAAAATAGCTCAGTTTTCTTAATATTAAGTTCAAGACCCAATGTTGGACCCGACACCTTAATGATGTCCAACACTCTAGCCACCTCTTCTGAACCTCCAATGACAGTCCCATCATCAAGATACCAAGCATGAAGGAGAAGCTTGCATTTGTCTCCAACAATTCACCAGCAGAAGCTCCCATCATCAAATTCGCCCTCAAATAATGATTATACAAACTCACATCAGGCTTATTCGGTCTCCCTTCACCATCCAACGATCTAATCCAATACTCAAAGAACTGCTTTATATCACCCCATCGTTGTGACGTCATCCAGTCCGTAAACACGTTTATCATTGCATCACCATCTAGGGTTTGCGACAGCGCCTCAATTCGTGACGAAGGGTGATTTGTAAATTATGGCATTTAATCTTGTATACTTAAAAAAATGAGTAGGAAAGGGGTTAAAATCTGTCTACTTAAAAAAAACTACATATAAAAATTTGTATATATATGTATAAAAATAAAAATCACATATAGAAGTCTCACTCCAATTAATCACGACTAAACCCGAGTAAACACTACCGCTGGATTCCCACTTGGTGTGAAGTAAACAATGTTGATTGGTTGGATGTTGTGGTAGTTATGAACATGGTATGTTTGACAGTTCCTTTTCAATTTCTAGTCCTTGAAGAAATGAGATTTACAAATCGAAAGCCCCCACATGAATGGAAATCATGGGTGCCATGTTTATGATCGTGGCTCACGGGGTCTTGGCAATTAAACAAATGGAATGTGTGTCAGCGTGTGTGTGAGGTCAAGTGGGGAAGATGACCAAACTTTATTGCATAACGTGCGGTGGATTGGACCATGACTGCACGCAAAGCTACATCATGGCACTCATTTCGTGGTTTTATGAGCAATAAATAATATGTTTTTTAACATAACATACAACTAATTAACTAAACAGTCATATTAAAATTAAACTTTGTTAAAGTGACATGAATTTGTATTAGGTTATTAGACAATTGACTAAACTAGCAGGATAACATACAATTTCAATTAACCAACACATTATAAAATAATTAATGAAAACTCAAGAGGTATTAATACAATATTGATAATTTCAAATAAACTCTAATCTAAGTGTATCTCCTAGTTTTGGTAAGGAAATTGCAATAACCATTAACGTCCAATATAACAAACAAACGTACCTAGTAAAATCTCACTTATGATACGGTCTAGGGTGAGATGGACACAAACATTTCCTCTATCCCAATAGATAGAGAGGTTGATCCCACTGAACCCTAAGCTTGAAAACTTTTTTTTTTACATATAAAGTATAGTATAGTAATCCTTATGACATGAAGCATAGCTAAGGAAGCCACAACAAAAGGTACTAACAATAGCGCTAATAAACTAATTGACAACAAAATGTGATGAGAATAGTTGGAGTTGTCATATATCTCATTTGCACATGATAAAACCATCTCAACCACCCCAACCCTTCAAACCTTGTCTTAGATAAAAGTCACCCAATTTTTCTTTGAAAAACTTAACATCTTATTGATATTCCAACCATGTGTTTCCACACATCCAACTCTTTATCCTTATCTCACTGTTTACACCTTGGGTGTTTGTGTCTTCTTGGTAACCCAACAATTGGTTTCGTATAACATGGTCGGACAAACTGAAAACAATATATAATTTACCCTTCAATATTTTTGGGAATCTCTCGTCACACAATAATAATGCAATCGTTCTCTATAGCGCCAACCCGCTTGAAAGCAGTGCATGTCCTACTCATCGTTTACACTACTAAAGTTTATTTTATCTAATACTCCCTGCACTGAAGCGGGAGGAAACCGGTCGCTTGTATTGGACTCAAAACAATAAATATGTTGGTATAACAAGAACGTTTAATTTATATTAAAAAAACGATAACAAACTCATAAAAACTTATATAGTAAGAAAACTATGTGACAGTAAACAATGGGTTTAAAAATATTTAAGCAATTGAAGAAGAAAAAACGACAAATTTAGATCAAACTACCAACGAGTTTCTTGCAAAATGCATCATTTTAAACCAACAATTTCGAATTCTTAGATCAATGTGAACAACACTAAAAAATTTATAAAAACACATGTGTTACATTACGTGCCTTTGAAAATCAAGCCTGGCAACTGGCAACACATAGTAGAGACTTAGGTGTTTTGGGATTGCTTATTTAACTCAAAAAAAATGTTTATTGACTTGTAACATTTCCAAAATGAGTTTTCAAAGAAATATTTTGATTAGTTTTTGCGTGAGAAAATCCAATAAGTCAATAAGTTGTTTTTTAAACAAATAAATGTTTTGATTAGTTTTTGTGTGTGAAAAGCCAATAAATCACTAAGTTGTTTTTTTTAAGTGTCTGACTTAACTTATTCATGTAAAATGACTAAAAATGATGTTCTTATATATTTAAAACCATTTACTACTTTTTACATATAATATAACATACTTGACTATTTTTTTTGACAAAAAATATAATTAAAAAAATTACAAAATATATAATTTTGTAATGGTGGATGGTAGAGGGTGATGGTGGATGGTGGCGAGTGAAGGTGGTAGGGGCGGCGGTGGTTGTGGGTGTGACAGTGGCAGGACACGCGGATAGGTGGATGGTGATTGGGTGAAGGTGGCAGGGGCGGTCATGGGACGGCGGTGGTCGTGGGTGTGACAGTGGCAGGGTGGGCAGATAGGTGGACTGGATGGTGGTCAGGTGAAGGTGGACGGGGTGATAATGTATGTGTATGTTATGTGTTTGTGTGAACCAGGGATTTTAGGGTAAATGGTGGGGGTAAATTGATAATTTTATGTTAAAAAAACAAAAGTCATTTGAAAAATCAGTTTTTTTTGGCTTTTGAAAAACAATTTTTAACCTATTTTCAAAAAATCAAAATAAAAACCACTTTTTTTAATTTTTGTTGAACAACGAGCATCTATATATAAATATAGAAACCATATCTGCAAGTAGCTAGAACCAAACATACAACAAACAACTACAAGTTAATAAATGAAAATACTTTTTAACTTATTTATTTTTTGAAAAAGTTAATAAATCAATACTTCATTTCCAAACCACATCCAAAACACCCACTTAATTGGGGTTTTAATTTGTTTGTCGATATGGCGGATGGCAAGTAGTTGTTAAATTAATTCAACACTAAAGATTGGGTAAGGTATTGCTAGGTTTTAAATGCAACAATTTATTGCCATTAAAACGTATTAATGATATTGACTATATGTATCACACCCCAACTGATGGTAGAAATATCGGGGTGAGGCACTGTGCGAAACATGTTGTCCAAAAGAATCCATAACAACTAAAATTACCAGATATTTAACGTTACGTCACATACCATAACATATCAAATAAACGCAGTTATTACAGACATAGTTGTTCTCAAAGACAAATCATAGTTTCGACAACTCATAAATTGTTTTATTTGTTTCTAGACTCCCCTAGCTTGATTTCCAAACAACAAGCATAGCATAAGCATCCTAAACACCTGTCACATACGTTAAAATAGGTCAATACACATAGTGTAAAGGTGAGCATACAAGTTTAATAGCATAATAGTAGCGAAAGCGGTTTACGCGTGACCAGCATATAACACGTAGAATGTGAAGCATGTACGCTATCGACAATGACATATGCACAGACATGACTGCGAGTTGTAGAATGCGCAACACATATCACCACTGTGACACGTGAAGAAATACCCTTAACAACCCCAGTCCACGACAGGTGCTGAGTCCAAACTATAGTACTATCGTTTCTATGGTGTCAGGCAACAATCACTGTGTATACATAACATACAAGCATTCATCCAGTAACACGTATAACATGCAAGCGGTTAGCGTATAATAAGTGTTTGTGTTGTGTGATCGATGTGATTTGATATAGGTAATGTATGTAACACCCAAAAGTTCGTTAAGCAAAAAGAGATCGAGTATACTCACAGATCGTGTTTAATGAATAAACACAGTCTTGGATTCAAGGGAGCGCTGGAGAGTTAGCCTGATCAGATAACGACAGTATAAGCGTTGAACAATGCGTAAAACGGTGTCGAGTGGAACGAGTGACGGATAGTGATCCGATCGGATGACCTTCCGAACGGATGACCATTCGGTCGGAGGGTTGTCCGTTTGGGATGGATGTGTTTATGTATGATGTGAACTTTGAAGTTTTCTGATATGTGCAAAATGCAACATATAAATTACATCAATTGTGGCATAAAACTAACCCTTTTTTAGTACTAATGTTGGAAAAAGTGTGCTTTTGTCTTCCTTTTGTATTTTCAGGATTAAATGAGCTCAAATTAACAAAAGAAGCAAAAAGACAACAAACTCTAACATAAATACAAGAAAAGGAACAAACATGACATGCCCGACCCCACGACAGCATCTTCCCAAGCAAAACAAGAAGACAGAAGACTGAACACGCCCCGTGCTCAGCCAGCACGGGGGCGTGCCCAAGTGTCAGCAGAAAAGACAAAGTGGTAGAAGCTTCTATTGCCCATCACGGGGCCGTGCTCAGCGGACACGGGGCCGTGCTCAGCGGACACGGGGCCGTGGTCAACTATAAGATTCGCACAATCAAGGCAAATCTTCATAGTACAAAGATTCTTCTGCACACGGGGTCGTGCTCAGCGGACACGGGGGCGTGGTCAACTAATAAGACAAGCTGCATTAAATGAAGAAAAAGAGGATGTGGACACGGGGCCGTGCCCGAGCTTCTGTTCAACCTATAAATAGGAGTGCTTGGCTCAAGCTCAAACCATCCCTTGGCACACCACCTCTCTCACACTTCACCCACCACCCACCACCACCATAACACCATCATCCACCACCATCATCCATTGTCCATCATAGAGTGTGTGAGTCGTCTCGGGATCCAAGATTGATCGTAAGAGTTCTTGACAATCAAGGCCATGTTTGCCTAAGTCTCTTACATCACTTGGTGAAGACAAGTGTCTAGTGTAATACTTTTTATTTCTAATCTTTTCGCACTTTTTACTTGGTTTTGTATTAATGACTTTAATAACTAGTTTCTTATGTTGAAGGTGATTCTTCCTTATCGTTTGTCCGTGGTGTCTTGACATTATTTTACTGTCTATATAAAATAAAAGATTTTCACCATTCATATCTCCACGACCTATATGGAGGTATGTTGGCTACCTGGTCGGGGGTTAAGGGAACGGTTTGGTAAGAGTCTTGCCATTGTTCAGCGTTTAGAGGTCCTGCAATGGACCTGGGTCAAATTTAGTAGGACCTCCTTCAATACTTAACGGTATTGGATGGCGGGGGTCCAAACTCTTTGATCCCCTCATAAGTTAACTACTATTAATACTATAACCCGGCTATTTAGGACTGTATCCCTGCTGACTCAGACTACTTAGTCGAGGGTAACGTCACCTCCAAAAGAGGGGCCTACCATAATTTGCATTAATAACTTAATTAATTATCTTTCAATAATCCGACCCTTTAGGATTGTATCCTTGCTGACTCAAACTACTGGGTTGAGGGTAACGTCACCTTCAAAAGAGGGCCTACTACAATAACTAAGATAATCTCTTAAATAAGTGCAAAAGTGTGGAAATAATCAAAGGTTACACTATACACGAGTCGGAACCAAGTGATTCATCTTGTCTATCTGTTTTTCTTTTATTTTTATTTTTTTTCAGCATTTTAGTTAGTTTTTATTTTTCTTAGCTTAAAACATTTTTCTAAACTTTTTGATTTGATTAGACGTTGAGGATAAACCGGTACTAAAAGCTCTTGTGTCCTTGGACGACCTCGGTATCTTACCAACACTATACTACGCTCACGATGGGTGCACTTGCCCATATGTGTGTTTAGTGTTAGTAAATATCGTGTTTTATAAATTTAAAACTTGGCTAAAAAGTGTTAAAGGGCTTAAAATATACACCTAATATATATAACACTTCACACGCATCAAGTTTTTGGCGCCGCTGCCGGGGACACAAGGATTTTAAGAAAGTTAGGAATCAACGGCCTAATCGTTTTTCTTATTTTTCATTTTTTTAGGATTTTTCTTAGTTTTTCTGTTTCCACAGAGCTCAGCACGGGCCGTGCCCAGCACTATCACTGGCAGTTTTTATTTTCCGAGTTACAGAGAGCTAAGCACGGGGCCGTGTCGGTGCAACACGGGGCCGTGGCCAACTCCCAGTAACAGGGATCCGGAGAACAATTACTGTAAATTTGACCACGGGCCGTGTTCACTGAGCACGGGGCCGTGTTCACTGAGCACGGGGCCGTGGTGAACCTTCTGACCAACATTCTTTTCTGTTTTTATCGCAGGACTTGGAACCTTGGCGCCACATTTGAACATCCTACGTAGTGCATGAGCTCCAGTTCTAGTAGAGACATAAAAGAACCTCTACAAGAACCCGAACGCTTTCTCAGAAAAAGACTTAAAGCTAAAAATCAAGAGAAAGTTTCAGGGGACCCACTTCCAATGGCGGACCAACGTACCCTCATGGATTACCTACGGCCCACCGTAGGTAATCTCGGCGCCGCTATCAATGCACCGAATGTCGAAGCCAATAACTTCGAACTTCGACCACATTTGATACAAATGCTTCAAAACTCCGCAACCTTCCATGGGCTTGCGGACGAGGATCCCCATCTACATATTACTAATTTCTTAGAAATATGTGATACCTTTCGGATTAATGGAGCATCAAATGACGCCATCCGCCTTCGAATGTTTCCATTTTCACTAAAAGACCGAGCTAAGGCTTGGCTTAACACCCTCCCAGTTGGCTCGGTAAACACCTGGGATGAACTAGCCCAAAAGTTTCTATATAAGTATTTCCCTCATGCTAAAACGGCTAAATTAATGACTGAAATTAATACATATTCACAAGAGGATGTGGAATCCTTATATGAAACTTGGGAAAGGTTCAAGGAGCTACTAAGAAAGTGTCCTCATCACGGTCTTGCGGTATGGCAACAAGTATCCACTTTCTACAATGGGTTGTTGCCACACACAAGACAAACACTTGATTCTAGCTCCGGGGGACTTTTAGGTAATCGTCGCCCAAATGAAATATATAATCAAATTGAGGAAATTGCTCAAACCAATTTTCAATGGCACACTCCCTGAGGTAATAAATCTATTGCCCCGGGCGCCCATAAGGTTGATGAAAGCACTTCTTTACAAGCCCAAATCGAGGCCCTCTCTTCGAAAATCAAAAAGCTAGAAATGACAAAAACGGCCTCGGTTATGGCTTGTGAAGGATGTGGTGGGCCACATGAAAATTGGAGTTGTATGAAAGAAGTAGATGAGCAAACAGAAACGGTAAACTACATTGATAATAGACCTAGGCCGTCGGGTCCACCAACGGGTACCTACAACCAAGGATGGCGTAACCACCCTAATCTTAGTTGGAGAGATCCCGGCAATAGTAGTAACCAACAAAACCAACGAACTAACTTTCAACAACCACAAAATTTTTCTCAACAACAAAGTGGAAGAGAAAGGCTTGAAGATACTGTATCTCGCCTCATCTCCGACACCGAAAAGAAAAACTCGGATCGATTTCAACAATTGGAATCGAATTTTAGAAATCAACAAGCTAGCATTCAAAACATTGAAAAACAATTAAATCAAATAGCTCAAAATTTCTCCGAGAGACCACAAGGCGCGTTACCTAGCAATACCGAAACCAACCCAAAAGCACAAGTACATCTCATCACATTGAGAAATCGAACCGTGGGTCCCGAGGAGGCTCCATTACCGCCAGATGAAAGAAGCCAGTCTAGCCAAACCATGACTCCACCCGCACCCCAACCAGAAAAGGCTTCTTTACCAAATCAAGAGCCCACCAAGACTCCTCCAATTCCGTACCCCGGTAGGTTAAATCGTCAAAAGACCGATGAGCAATTCGCAAAGTTTGAAAATTTACTAAAACAATTGCATGTTAATATTCCTTTTATTGAGGTCCTAACCCAAATACCTAAATATGCAAAATTCATGAGGGATTTCCTCACTCACAAAAGGAAAATTGAATCATTGCAATTATTTAACTTAGGCGAAGAATGCTCCGCCTTAGTACTCAACAAACTCCCACAAAAGAAAATTGATCCCGGAAGCTTCACAATTCCTTGCTCGATCGGGGAATCCCCCGTTCGTAATGCATTAGCCGATCTTGGGGCTAGCATTAACCTCATGCCCACATCGATGTTCAAACGACTCGGCCTAGGAACAACAAGCCCTACAAAGATGAGCATACAACTCGCCGACAGATCCGTCAAATTTCCACAAGGTGTCGCTGAAAATCTATTGGTTAAGGTTGACAACTTCGTTTTCCCAACCGACTTTGTCATCTTAGACATGGAGGAAGACACCGATGTCCCTCTCATCCTCGGGAGGCCATTTCTAGCCACCGCCCAAGCAGTGGTGGATATGAATGACGGAACGTTAACATTGAAGTTTGGGGACAAGGAAGTGAAGTTTGAATGTGGAAAGAGAGTAGAGGACGAAGACCCGGTCAACTACATGAAGGTCATAGACTCAAGCTTGGATGACGCTCTCCGACGGTGTAACATGGGATGCAATACATCCCACTTGGGTAACATATGACCAGGCTTTGGGTCTAGCCAAGGACCCTTATAAACGTGGCGCACCACGGAGGCATTCCGCGGAACTATCCTTAGTTTAGTTTAGATTAATTTTCATGTTTTCTAGTTAGTTTTAATTTTCAGGAATAAAACACACTTGAGATGGCAAAGGATACAAGGGAAACTTGAACCAGTACCCCATGCAGGAAAACAGGACCATCCGACAAAATTCTTCGTTTACAGTAAGCTCGGCACGGGCCGTGTCCGCCCAACACGGCCCCGTGCTGCACAGTCTGCAGAAAAGACCCAGTTCAGGTAACTGGACACGGGTCGTGTTCACCCAACACGCCCCCGTGTCCAGGCTTCTGTTTCTCTTGATTTAATTTTGTTACTGGCACTTGAACACGGGGCCGTGTCCGGTTCCCAGTAACATAAATTTTTTGCTTAAATCACACCTTTTACACATTCAATCAACCTAAAAATTTATTTTTGGGACACATTGAGGACAATGTGTAATTTAAGTGTGGGGGGGATGCTAAAACCTTGAATCTTGCAAGTCCTAAATACAAGCCTTACACAAAACTCTATTGGAACCGCTAATCACCCCCAAATTTTTTCAAAAAATTTCAATTTTTTTTTACTTGTCTAGGTTTAACTTGGGAATTTCAAGTTCTAAAAAGGTTATATTTTTACAAATTTACAACCGATAGCGTCTTGATAAAAAGAACCAACATAAGAAAATTATGAAAAGGCATGACAAACTTAGTTAAAGTTTGATTATATATACTTGATCACATAAAAACCCATTCCCACAAAAGTGAGTTTTGAGCCTTTATTGAGCATACAATTACATATCATTAGACTAAATGCTCATTTTTCGTTTCTTGTGTGAATAGCCGCTTGGTTCTTACGACTCTAGAACTTGCCATGACGATACATTCCCGGTCCTTACCAACTTAAACCCGAGTAAGTAAATGATGGAGGCATTAGGACTAACCCTTTTTATTTCTACACCATTATTTTTTTTACCACCTACCCAAAATCCCCCTAGTTAGCCCCTTTGAGCCTAAACCTTTTCATTTCATAACCCAAACCAAACACCCTTTTACCCACCAAAACCTTTTTCATTTTTAACCCTTTGTTTTAGTAACTAGCTCGGTTTTTCGTATGACTTTTCAAAAAAAAAAAAATGTGTTGATGATGAAGCAAAAGAAAATAAACAAACAAGTTCATCAAAAATAACTTTGTTTGAATAATAGCTTCATCAAAATAAAAGTTAGAAAAAAAAGTCTTACGAAAACCGACGCTTGTTACGCTTTTCGCCCTTTTTCTACTAACCACTAACCCAACCACCTACCTTTAACCCAAGCCTAACCCTTCACCCAAAAAGTCCTCTTGATATTTACAAAGGTATATAAGTTAAAAAGGAGGAGGATTGATTGCTTGGCAAGCCTATGGTAGGAGTAAGTTCCATGCTGCTCTCGAGTGATTCACAAAAATACATTTTCGGCCGAGTGTTGAGTGATCCCCGTGAGGTATGTGAACTTGTATATAAATAGAATTTTAAAGAGGCATGTTATGCCCTAATAAGTAATTTATCTTATGAAAAGTTTTAAATAAATCATGACGAATAGGATTGTAAATAAATAAAAATAAAACTAAATAAAGAATCTTGGAAATCCCGACACTCTATAACAAGCCCAAAAACCTTCTTCTCTACCCATTCCATTTGGGAGTGTAAAGCCACATTATAAAGAGTTTTGCTTGAGGACAAGCAAAGATTCAAGTGTGGGGGTATTTGATGTCTGCAAAATGCAACATATAAATAAATTACATCAATTGTGGCATAAAACTAACCCTTTTTTAGTACTAATGTTGGAAAAAGTGTGCTTTTGTCTTCCTTTTGTATTTTCAGGATTAAATGAGCTCAAATTAACAAAAGAAGCAAAAAGACAGCAAAATCTAACATAAATACAAGAAAAGGAACAAATGTGACATGCCCGACCCCACGACAACATCTTCCCAAGCAAAACAAGAAGACAGAAGACTGAACACGCCCCGTGCTCAGCCAGCACGGGGGCGTGCCCAAGTGTCAGCAGAAAAGACAAAGTGGTAGAACCTTCTATTGCCCAACACGGGGCCGTGCTCAGCGGACACGGGGCCGTGGTCAACTATAAGATTCGCACAATCTAGGCAAATCTTCATAGTACAAAGATTCTTCTGCACACGGGGTCGTGCTCAGCGGACACGGGGGCGTGGTCAACTAATAAGACAAGCTGCATTAAATGAAGAAAGAGAGGATGTGGACACGGGGCCGTGCCCACTGGACACGGGGCTGTGCCCGAGCTTCTGTTCAGCCTATAAATAGGAGTGCTTGGCTCAAGCTCAAACCATCCCTTGGCACACCACCTCTCTCACACTTCACCCACCACCCACCACCACCATAACACCATCATCCATTGTCCATCATAGAGTGTGTGAGTTGTCTCGGGATCCAAGATTGATCGTAAGAGTTCTTGACAATCAAGGCCATGTTTGCCTAAGTCTCTTACATCACTTGGTGAAGACAAGTGTCTAGTGTAATACTTTTTATTTCTAATCTTTTCGCACTTTTTACTTGGTTTTGTATTAATGACTTTAATAACTAGTTTCTTATGTTGAAGGTGATTCTTCCTTATCGTTTGTCCGTGGTGTCTTGACATTATTTTACTGTCTATATAAAATAAAAGATTTTCACCATTCATATCTCCACGGTCTATATGGAGGTATGTTGGCTACCTGGTCGGGGGTTAAGGGAACGGTTTGGTAAGAGTCTTGCCATTGTTCAGCGTTTAGAGGTCCTGCAATGGACCTGGGTCAAATTTAGTAGGACCTCCTTCAATACTTAACAGTATTGGATGGCGGGGGTCCAAACTCTTTGATCCCCTCATAAGTTAACTACTATTAATACTATAACCCGGCTATTTAGGACTGTATCCCTGCTGACTCAGACTACTTAGTCGAGGGTAACGTCACCTCCAAAAGATGGGCCTACCATAATTTGCATTAATAACTTAATTAATTATCTTTCAATAATCCGACCCTTTAGGATTGTATCCTTGCTGACTCAAACTATTGGGTTGAGGGTAACGTCACCTTCAAAAGAGGGGCCTACTACAATAACTAAGATAATCTCTTAAATAAGTGCAAAAGTGCGGAAATAATCAAAGGTTACACTATACACGAGTCGGAACCAAGTGATTCATCTTGTCTATATGTTTTTCTTTTATTTTTATTTTTTTTTCAGCATTTTAGTTAGTTTTTATTTTTCTTAGCTTAAAACATTTTTCTAAACTTTTTGATTTGATTAGACGTTGAGGATAAACCGGTACTAAAAGCTCTTGTGTCCTTGGACGACCTCGGTATCTTACCAACACTATACTACGCTCACGATGGGTGCACTTGCCCATATGTGTGTTTAGTGTTAGTAAATATCGTGTTTTATAAATTTAAAACTTGGCTAAAAAGTGTTAAAGGGCTTAAAATATACACCTAATATATATAACACTTCACACGCATCAAGTTTTTGGCGCCGCTGCCGGGGACACAAGGATTTTAAGAAAGTTAGGAATCAACGGCCTAATCGTTTTTCTTATTTTTCATTTTTTAGGATTTTTCTTAGTTTTTCTGTTTCTGCAGAGCTCAGCACGGGCCGTGCCTGGTCGGACACGGGCCGTGCCCAGCACTATCACTGGCAGTTTTTATTTTCCGAGTTACAGAGAGCTGAGCACGGGGCCGTGTCGGTGCAACACGGGGCCGTGGCCAACTCCCAGTAACAGGGATCCGGAGAACATTTACAATAAATTTGACAACGGGCCGTGTTCACAGAGCACGGGGCCGTGGTGAACCTTCTGACCAACATTCTTTTCTGTTTTTATCGCAGGACTTGGAACCTTGGCGCCGCATTTGAACTTCCTACGTAGTGCATGAGCTCCAGTTCTAGTAGAGACATAAAAGAACCTCTACAAGAACCCGAACGCTTTCTCAGAAAAAGATTTAAAGCTAAAAATCAAGAGAAAGTTTCAGGGGACCCACTTCCAATGGCGGACCAACGTACCCTCATGGATTACATACGGCCCACCGTAGGCAATCTCGGCGCCGCTATCAATGCACCGAATGTCGAAGCCAATAACTTCGAACTTCGACCATATTTGATACAAATGCTTCAAAACTCCGCAACCTTCCATGGGCTTGCGGACGAGGATCCCCATCTACATATTACTAATTTCTTAGAAATATGTGATACCTTTCGGATCAATGGAGCATCAAATGACGCCATCCGCCTTCGAATGTTTCCATTTTCACTAAAAGACCGAGCTAAGGCTTGGCTTAACACCCTCCCAGTTGGCTCGGTAAAGACTTGGGATGAACTAGCCCAAAAGTTTCTATATAAGTGTTTTCCTCATGCTAAAACGGCTAAATTAATGACTGAAATTAATACATATTCACAAGAGGATGGGGAATCCTTATATGAAACTTGGGAAAGGTTCAAGGAGCTACTAAGAAAGTGTCCTCATCACGGTCTTGCGGTATGGCAACAAGTATCCACTTTCTACAATGGGTTGTTGCCACACACAAGACAAACACTTGATTCTAGCTCCGGGGGACTTTTAGGTAATCGTCGCCCAAATGAAATATATAATCAAATTGAGGAAATTGCTCAAACCAATTTTCAATGGCACACTCCCCGAGGTAATAAATCTATTGCCCCGGGCGCCCATAAGGTTGATGAAAGCACTTCTTTACAAGCCCAAATCGAGGCCCTCTCTTCGAAAATCAAAAACCTAGAAATGAAAAAAACGGCCTCGGTTATGGCTTGTGAAGGATGTGGTGGGCCACATGAAAATTGGAGTTATATGAAAGAAGTAGATGACCAAACATAAACGGTAAACTACATTGATAATAGACCTAGGCCGTCGGGTCCACCAACGGGTACCTACAACCAAGGATGGCGTAACCACCCTAATCTTGGTTGGAGAGATCCCGGCAATAGTAGTAACCAACAAAACCAACGAACTAACTTTCAACAACCACAAAATTTTTCTCAACAACAAAGTGGAAGAGAAAGGCTTGAAGATACTGTATCTCGCCTTATCTCCGACACCGAAAAGAAAAACTCGGATCGATTTCAACAATTGGGAAATGTTTAGTTTTAAGAGAAATCAGTGTTTAAACTTTGTAGAAATCCTTTAGATCTGAGTTGTTCTTGGTGGAATGAGGTCACACTTTGGTGTTCATGAGAACCCATGATGACATCATCCTAGAACAGCTTAAATCCACAGATTTCATGGTGAAAAGTTGAGATTTGATGGTGAAAATGATGAGAAAGTGTGTGCTGATTACGGAAGTACAAGATTCGAGATGAAAACTTACAAGAATCTCAAGGAATCGAGAGAAAATGGCCTGAGAGTGCGTGGGTCGAAGGAGAGCTGTCACATCACATGAACAGTGATGTGACATGTGGGTATTTATAGGTGAAGGAGGAGAAAGGCGGTGTGGGTTATTCGATCAGAGGGCCTTTCGATCGGATGGCCATCCGATCAGATGGTCATCCGATCGGATGGTCATCCGTTCGGATGACCATTCGATCGAAGGGCTTTAGTGAGTTGGTTTCTGAATTTTCGTTTCGTGTGTTAAGCGTTGCAATGCGTTTAAGCGAGTGTCGAATAAGCGATGCGATAGTTTTAAATAATAGTTACACAAATACCAAAACTAACATACAATCAGCATAATTAATCTTGCGTTTCCAGCTCGCGATGAGATTTTGTTGTGATAGAGTTGCGATTGCGTTTGTGATTAACACGTTTAACATAATTAAACATGCACAAGTAACACATAATAGCACACACATGTAAAACAATATTCAGAACTGCGATTCAAGTTGCGATGCGATAGCGATTAGATAGCGTTAAGTAAAATAGTGTTTAGTAGCGTTTATTGCATTGATACTCCACATAATACAACTAAAAACAACGTAAACTAAAGTATCGATTAACGAGTCAAAGAGTACAAGTAATAATTGTAACACCTCGCAAAATCATGTCCAATGTAGTAACGACATGTGTCATGAACTTTAAACGTGTGATGAATTGATTTCGAGGGACTAAAGTTGAAAAACATAGAGAGTATGTGTGTAGAAGGATTCAAAGTGTCCACATTTGAATACTTGTGCCTTTCAACAACCCTACATGATGTTTATATTCTTAAACGAATAATTGTGAAACGTATGAAACCGTTCGTGAAAGAAAGTGAAAGTTTACAAGACGCGAGGGTTAAACGTGTCAACATGTTAAATTACTACCTCTGAGTGACCTTTTAACAAACCCGGGACTTTGTAAAGATTAATCATACTCTCAAGAATAAGTGACGAAAAATTCACGAGGTTTCGATATCGTTTGATATTAAATGCGCTAACTTTCGTAAATAAAGGGTTAAAAGCGTCAACGCGGGAAAACTAGTGTTTTCGGTTATCGTTTAACGAAACCGGACCTAACGATGTTTAGTTATATCCTAAAGATCATCCAAATATAAACTTTTAGGGTTAATTATGCTTAAAATGAAAGTTTCAAGGAATTAGAAGGTTCAGGGGCCAAACTTGTCAAGTTTTAAACTTGTTGGCTGGACTCTTGCAACGTCGCGCTACGCGACCCCGAACCACATCTGCCATCGCGCCACGCGACGGCCTATCTTTCACAGCCAGCATGCACAGGTGCAGGTTCTTCGTTTTCTTCACCATTGCATGCTTGTATTCGAAACTAGGGACTGTTTGGTGGTTTCTAAAACCACTTGGGACACATGTTAACATCTGAATACAACATATAACACCTGGATTGATCAGAGGACGCCTTGAAGTAGTATAAATAGAGGCTTTTGGGGCAACATTCTCACTTGCACTTCATATTTTCTTACTCTCACAAGTTCTAAGCTTTCAAACACTTCTCTGGAGCATCCTGGTTATCTAGGAAGCTATCTCAAGTCTAATCTTCGTGCTAAGGACCATTGTAAGTGTTCTTAGCTTCTGTAGTTAAGGTTATTAGCTTAATGACCGAAAGTCAAAGATATCGTAATTAAACTTTGACTTGGTGATTAATCACTAACGGTCCAGCCATTATTCGAATTGAAAGTGGCTATGTGTTGGTAATTAAGTAGGTGATAAACCCTTAAAAGGGCACCTTCTAATTATCACGTTATCTCAGTCAATTGTCGGGTCAAACTAATTAACAGAAAAGTCAAACGAGTCAGTTTTTACAAAATAACACATAACTGATAATGTAGAGGCTATAAAATACATTTTATCACTTAAACAACTTGGTAAATAATATAAGAACATGTTAAGCGTGTTCAACCCGACAATTCTGAGTATTAGGCTCGGTTCGCAACCGAAAGTCGCAAAAGTAGACTTTTGCTTTGACTTTCAGTTCTGTCCCGATTTAGTTTAAATTTCTTTGTGCCTTAGGGTTCCTTTGTGACCATATTATATGTAAGCATAACCCTCTAAGGTTATATTACATGGTCCCATAGAAATCATAGTTCATTGCATGTTTCCGTTAAATGCTTAAAATTGACCATTATGCCCTTATGTTATAAAAACAAGATTTTTGAAAATGTGAGAGGACAAAAAGATTTATTACTGATATATAAGTATGTCCTAAAAATTTGACATCAATTTCTGGTCTAAAATAAAAGTTATGCAAGATATCGTAAAACAAAAACTTTTTGTTAATTAAATTGCATTTTCGGCATAAATCATATTTAAACCTAATTTTTGGCACCAAACTTACTACCCACTATTATGATATAATATTTAGGGATTTTTGGAAATTTTTTTCAAATTTTATACTGACCATAGCATAGAGTTCTAGCATAAATTCGGTAATTGACGATAATGCCCTTTTTGTTAATAAAATGAGTTTAACATATGATTTGCATACCAAACCTTTTATTACTAATATCATATGTTAAATAAAATATTTTAAGCATTAGAGACTCATCAAAACTTCAGAATTTTATAAACACCTTGAATACCGTCAATTACCGACTTTTAGGCTAATTAGGCGCGTAGTATGGTTTAAAACCATATTTAACGCCTAAGACTTGTTACCTAATGATTTTATAAATAAATTTTTATAATTTAATAGTAAGTATAAGTCTTGAACTCAGATTTCCAAATTTAACCTTAAAAGCATATGTGAAATGACCAAAATGCCCCTACGGTGCATAATTTGGCCATAAATGATTAAACACACATGTGTATGATATTTTGCTGATATAACAACATAAAATAAATATTTTTATAGAATTTTTTAGACCAGAACCTCAGTTTAAGTTTAAACCTTCTTTATAAACTTTAAAATGACCAAATTACCCTTTCGGTTACCGGTTATGCATATACGCGTTCGATACAGTTTATGTAACTAGTTTGCATGAATTAGCCGAAACGGGGTCAAACCTTATCATTTTTACTTCAAAATCCAGAATGTGTTTAGTTTACCCATTATATACAAGTCTTCATACTTGTCGGGTCTAAATCACATTCCAATCCGGTCACCTCTTAATATTGCGTTTCGTACCGTAAACTTTCCTTTAAAACTAACCGGTCAAAGTTATAACTTAAATAAGACCCGTTAGGAATCTAATAGGTTATTAAAACCTTCGTTCCAGATTAGGAGCCCAGTAAAAGCTCCCTGCACTTGCTGATTAGAAAATACGACTGAGAATAAATTACATTTAGCTCAGGTAAATACTTTTAACTTATTTTCCCTTATACGGGCTTGGGATACGGTAAATTATTACCGCTTGGTCGGGTATCGAATATTTAATAGATTAGTGGTTAAATTATTGAGATAACTTGTTTTAATCTATTTTGTTTGATACAAAGCATTTGGGGGTTAATATGACCGTGTCCTGGATATCCTCGGCTCATTCATTTGAAATGGCCACGACTTAAGCACGGGGTGTAGGCATACACCTGACAGTTGCGTATGTAAAACAGTATCTCACTCATGAGGAAACTTCTTGTGGGCTTATACTAGTGGTGTGTCTATTAATCTTGACTCGGCTCTTCTATTCTGGGCCCTGAACGTACGACAAACATATAAATATGTATACAAGATTATTTTAAATAATTGTCCCAAGTTATAAAAGAATATTTGTGCCTTGTGCATTTAAATCAATTTTCTTAAATGTTTTCAAAAGAGTCAGTTAATTGTATTCACCAGTGTAAACTCACGTATTTTTCAGAAAGATTAAGTGCAGGTACTACACGAAATGGGCTGGAAACTCCTGAGTATTAATTAAAGAGTCTTGCAAGCTTTTAATACTTAAAGTCTGTTGAACAATGTTTACTTTCTGTTCTAGATCCGCCTGTGGATCCACTTACAACCGTTGTGTAATATTTTTTTATACTTTTCCATTCGGTTTGTATTATTACTTTTAGACTTCCGTTGTGCATTAAACTTTGATTAATTGTCTATGATGATATCAACTACGTCACGATACTCCCCACCGGGCCCACCGGTAATACGTGGAAATGTCAAGGTGTGACAGGTTGGTATCAGAGCCAACATTGAGTGAATTAAACACTAGCCTTTTGTGTTTAATCTCAATGACACAGTTGCACATTCCTTGACTTCCGAGTCTAGGCAAAAAAGGACTTAGGATTAATCCTAATCTTAATTGGTTTTTGTCTTTTTTTGTTTCTTTTGTTTTGACAGGATCACAAGCAAATATGCCACCAAGAGTGAGAGGCCGAGGAGGAAGATGAAAAGCTCTGATTACTGCCAGGAACGACCATGAAGCCGGACCATCTCACCGGCGTACACCATCCGCATCATTCGAATAAAGTCCTCACGAAGACTGGAGGACATACCTCGAGCAAGCGAGACGTTCTGTCTCGCTCAGCTCCTCACCATCCTACCACTATTCCTTTGGGCCGCAGCAGGAAGACGAGCCCAACGATTCTCTCCACTCTTACACCCGACCCCTTATTTTCAAAGCCGGTTCAACCCGATGAACCAGAATGAAGAACCAGAGTGTCAAAACCCTTTGGGACCGGCGGATCACTTTGCGGATCACTTTCCGGAGTACCAGAGCACGGATATGGACGAAGATCCAGATCCTGAGATGCCGCCATCTGGGACGCCCACGCATCCCATTGAAATATCTAGCAGATCATCCTTCCATGGTTCGCCTTACAGGGGCCCTGATATCTGGGCCGAAAGATGGGATTCATACAAGTGGGAGTATACTCCCCCTCACCGCTACTCACCACCAAACCAACAGGTCCCTTCCGAGGACCCGCATTTTCAGGCGGTCACACCACCGCCACCGCCAGCGCCTGAGCAGCCACTGCCTCCAGAACCACCGAGGCGAAGAAGAGGTGCACGGATGTCCGTGCGTGGGGGTTTTCACTTCAGCATCCCCAACACTCCAGCAACAGCAACTACCCGCCGCTTTATGAAGACCCGCAAATGGGTGGGCCTTCAAATGCAGTTTCTGAAGTCGACTCCGCACCAGTCGCAACATCACCACCCATGGGTTATGAGAACCCAATCCCATCTTACCTAGGACTCAGGAGCAGCTGGGTATAACCCGTTTGAGCAGCAAGCTTACTTGGGTTACAATTACAACAATGCCCCTGCCATTGACCCATACGTTGAGGCAGCAAACTACAACGCTCTCTACCCTGGACCCTTTTAGCTACGTACCCAACTGGGTACCCAGCATATGGGTATCAATACCCACTGCCTCCTCATCCTCAGCAGCAGCAGCCGCCACAAATACAACCACCGCAGCAACAAGAAATACTTCAGAGGTTGCACGAGGTGGAACAAAGGGTAAACGAAGAGCGTAGGAGCCGCGGCGGTCTACTAAAGGGTTTGGCAAACCTTATAAAGGGGAAGAAGAAGAGGGACTATTAAAAATCCCTATTTATTATTTTGTAATTTTTTAAAATTTCAATTAAGTCCCTGCGTGGACATTTATTTATGTATTTAGTCCCTGCGTGGACTTGTCTTTCTTATTTATGTCCCTGCGTGGACAATGTTATTTCTTTTAAGACCCGTTTAGGGCATTATTGTAATTGTAGGACTTATTATGAAGTTTCCTTTTTGAAATACATTTGCAATTAAAATATACATATATATTAAAATCATAAAAATCAAAACATCAATTCAATTTTAAATTGATCTACCATTAAATCTTAAAAGAAAATCTTAAAGGTATAACCTAGCCTATGTGTCAATAAGACATGGCCATGATGGTAGAACCTTTTTAAGATAATAAATCCTTGTTAACACATGAGAACGTGTTAGCACTCTTACACGTGTGGTTCGAGAAAATCGCACTAGTCATCCTTATATTGGATTCTTTCAATTCCTTATTTAAGCCTAATGATCTAGAAATCATGGCTCAAATCATCAAATAAGATGATCATATTATAAACATCCATTAATGATGGAATGCCTACGGGCTATACCTATTTTCCTAAAAGACAAAAGACAGTTGTAGTCTATGACTCCCTGTCAAGAAAGGAAATGAACTATATTCAAACCTAAATGCCTAGATCCTATAAGATCATGGTTCATAAATTCAAAATTGTCCTTGTGACAAGGCCTTTTTATGCCATTTTATTATCCTTAATAGTTTATAACTGGATTAACTATAATGAAAAGTTTAAAATAAACCTGATTATCAAATTAACCAAATATGGTCTATCTATACCATGGTTAATGAATCATCGAAAATGACGATTCCATAATAGACTTCTGAATAAATTGTTGTCATCATTTTTATAGCAATCAAGCTACATGGCTAAATGTTAAGAGGTTAATAGTCATCCAAGGGAGAGAAATGATAACACCAGAATAAATGTAGCTGGTGCAGACCTACAAGCATTAATAGATAATGCTGTCACTCGAGCCATTGACATACAATTCAAAGAACCCAGTGGTACTCGCACTAGGACCCAGTCTGTACCTCATACAAAACCACCTTCCAAGACACATACATCTCATAAGGACGATTCTCATCATTCGTCGAATCAGAAGAGTATCCTATCCAAACAAATTATGCTTAATCAGGAGCCACGTGTCAAAACATGTTCTTACAAATACTTTGTCTCTTGCAAGCCAAGGGACTTTACAGGAGAAAAAAGAGCCATTGATTGTATGACATGGTTCGACGAGATGGATACTGTAGTTGATATCAGTGGTTGTGCGGAACAGGATATTGTGAAGTTTGTTTCACAATCATTTAAAGGTGAAGCTTTGGCTTGGTGGAAGTCGTTAATCCAAGGCACAGGGAAGATCCCATTGTATAACTTGTCTTGGGATCAATTTGTTGCACTGATCAAGGAAAACTTCTGTCCTCAGCATGAGGTAGAGAAAATCAAGACTGACTTCTTGACTCTGGTCATGAAGAATTTGGACTGTCAGGCGTATGTTACAAGCTTCAATACCATGTCCCGATTGGTTCCTTATTTGGTCACACCGGAACCAAAGCGCATAGCACGTTTTATAGGAGGTCTGGCTCCAGAAATCAAGGGAAATGTGAAAGCATCCAGACCTACCACATATAGGTCAGTGGTGGATCTGTCTCTATCTCTCACACTCGATGCAGTCAGAAACAAGTCTATCAAGGCTTCTGATGAAGGAAAGCGGAAGCGGGAGGATGAGAGTTCTCATCGCTCCGATAAGAAACGAAAGGGGAACTCTGAGCATAAGAAGGGTTCTGGGTTTAGAAAGGATGCACAGCAGACAGGGGAGAAGCCCAGGTGTAAAGTCTGCAAAAAACACCATTTTGGAAAGTGCAGATTCGAATCGCAGTCGCAATCGCATTCACAACCTAAAGTTTATGGGATCTGCAAGTCCAAAGAACATAGGACTTTGGATTGTAAGAAAATGAAGGATGCAACCCTTTATGGTTGCAACGAGAAGGGGCACATAAAGACTAACTGCCCGAAAAATTCAAAGAAGCCTGAAGAGGCTAAAAAGACCAATGCTCGAGTCTTCCAGATAAATGCTCAGGAAGCAGTTCAGAATGATAATGTTATAACAGGTACATTCCTCATCAATGATGTATATGCTAGAGTTTTATTTGATTCTGGTGCAGATAAGTCTTTTGTAGACAATAAATTTTGTAAACTGTTAAATCTACCTGTTAAAACTCTAAACATAAAATACGAGGTAGAATTGGCCGATGGTACCATAGAAACTGCTTCAACAATCTTAGATGGATGTTTTATATCCATTAGGAATCATTCTTTTCAGCTGTCTTTGCTTCCGTTGAAATTGGCAGGATTCGATATAGTTATAGGCATGGATTGGTTATCTCGCAACCAGGCCCAAATTGCCTGTGACAAGAAGCAAATTATCATTAAGACCCCTTATGGTGAACCACTTACAATTCAAGGAGATACACAGTATGGATTGCCTAAACAAGTATCTATGCTTAAGGCATCGAAGTGTTTGAAGAAAGGTTATGTCATTTACATGGCACAGGTGACCGTTGATGAGCCATAACCCAAGATCAAAGCCATTCCTGTTATCTCTGACTATCCAGATGTTTTTCCTGAAGAGTCACCTGGTTTACCCCCAGACGGACAAGTGGAATTCAGGATCGATATTATTCCAGGAGCAGCCCCTGTAGCACGAGCTCCTTATCGGTTGGCACCGACAGAAATGAAGGAATTAAGAACACAGTTGGATGATTTGTTAAAGAAAGGTTTTATTCAACCAAGCTCATCTCCTTGGGGAGCGCCCATTCTATTTGTGAAGAAGAAAGATGGCTCGATGCGTCTATGCATCGATTATCGCGAGCTGAACAAAGTTACAATCAAGAATAGGTATCCATTGCTCAGGATCGACGATTTGTTCGATCAGCTTCAAGGAGCAAGTTACTTTTCAAAGATCGATCTAAGATTAGGATATCATGAGTTGAAGGTCAGAACCGAAGATGTGCACAAGACCGCATTCAGAACACGATATGGTCACTACGAATTCTTGGTGATGCCTTTCGGGCTCACTAATGCACCTACAGCATTCATGGATCTCATGAATCGCGTTTGCAAGCCGTATCTAGACAAGTTTGTCATTGTCTTCATTTATGACATACTTATTTATTCCAGGAATCAAGCTGATCATGAAAAACATCTCCGGTGTATCCTTAAATTTCTGCAGCAAGAGAAGCTCTACGCCAAGTTTTCCAAATGTGAGTTTTGGCCTCGTGAAGTCCAATTTCTTGGACATGTGGCAAGCGAGTGTGATATCCAGGTGGATCCCACTAAGATTGAAGCGATTATGAATTGGCAAGTGCCTAAAACACCTACAGAAATTCACAGCTTCTTAGGTCTAGCAGGATACTACAGACGTTTCATTGAAAACTTTTCAAGGATTTCTGCACATCTAACTTCGTTAACTCGCAAGAATATAAATTTTGTTTGGGGTCCCAAGCAACAAGAATCCTTTGAGATTCTTAAACAGAAACTAAGCAATGCTCCTGTGTTGACATTGCCAGAAGGAGTCGAAGAGTTTATGGTTTATTGTGACGCATCACACACAGGTATGGGCTGTGTTCTTATGCAAAAAGGCAAGGTCATTGCCTATGCATCCCATCAACTGAAGGTGCACGAGAAGAATTACACCACCCATGATTTGGAATTGGGTGCCGTTGTATTTGCACTAAAGCTTTGGAGGCATTATCTTTATGGAACAAAGTGTGTGATCGATTCAGATCACAAGAGCCTTCAACATTTATTTAACCAGAAAGATCTCAATATGAGGCAATGTCATTGGATGGAAACATTGAACGATTATGATTGTGAAATTCGCTATCACCCGGGAAAAGTGAATGTTGTTGCTGACGCACTTAGTAGAAAAGAAAGGATCAAACCTATAAGGATCAATGCCAAAAGCATTGAATTACGGAATAGCTTGAATGAAAGACTACTAGCTGCTCAGAAGGAAGCTGTTTTGGAAACTAACTTCCCAAATGAGAAGTTAGGTGTAACTTCCGATCAATTATCTTATGGCAAGGATGGAATCCTTAGATTAAACAGTCGAATCTGGGTTCCAATCCATGGAGGACTTAGAGATGTGATTCTTCAGGAAGCTCATAGTTCAAAATATTCTATCCATCCAGGCAGTGATAAGATGTACCAGGATCTGAAGGCAAATTACCGGTGGATAGGTTTGAAGAAATCTATAGCCACTTATGTGGCTAAATGTCTGACGTGCGCATAGGTTAAAACCGAGCACCAGAAGCCGTCAGGTTTGCTGCAACAACCTGAACTTCCCACTTGAAAGTGGGAAATGGTAACTATGGATTTTATTACTAAGTTACCAAGGACGAAACGTGGGAATGATACGATATGGGTTTTAGTCGACAGGCTGACCAAGTCAGCTAACTTCTTGCCCATTAAAGAAACGCACAGCTCCGATAAGCTAGCTCAACTGTATGTGGATGAGATAGTATCTCTCCACGGAGTGCCAATATCTATTATCTCTGATAGGGATACTAGATACACATCTCATTTTTGGAAAAGCTTTCAGCAATCTCTAGGCACTCGTTTAAATTTCAGTACTGCTTAACATCCTCAGACGGATGGGCAAAGCGAGCGTACGATTCAAACGCTTGAGGATATGCTTAGGGCTTGTGTTATTGACTTGGGTGGAAGTTGGGATGACCATCTTCCTTTGATTGAATTTTCATACAACAATGGTTATCATTCGAGTATCCAAGTCGCGCCTTTCGAGGCCTTATAAGGAAGGAAGTGCAGAACGCCGGTTTGTTGGGCGGAAGTTGGAGAAACCCAACTGTTAGACCTGATATAGTCCTTGAGACAACGGATAAGATTGTTCAGATCTGTGATCGTTTGAAAGCTGCTAGGGATAGACAGCAAAGCTACGCAGATAAAAGGCGTAAACCTCTGAAATTCGAGGTAGGTGATAAGGTGCTACTCAAGGTGTCACCCTGGAAAGGGATGATGCATTTAGGGAAAAAGGGAAAGTTGAGCCCAAGATACATAGGACCATTCGAGATCATCGAATGTGTCGGAACTGTAGCCTACAAGCTAAATCTACCTGAAGAACTTAGTGGAATACACAATGTATTCCACATCTGCAATTTAAAGAAATGTCAAGCCGATGAATCGCTAGCAATGTCACATAAGGTCGTGCAGATTGATGAAAGCTTGAAGTTTATCGAAAAACCTTTGTCGATCGAGGATCGACAGGTTAAAAAGCTTCGAAGAAAGAATGTGCCAATTGTGAAGGTAAAATGGGATGCCCGTAGAGGCCCAGAATATACGTGGGAAGTTGAATCCACGATGAAGCAAAAGTACCCTCATTTATTTCAGTAAATCTCGAGGTCGAGATTTCTCTTAAGGGGTGAGGATGTAACACCTCGCAAAATCATGTCCAATGTAGTAACGACACGTGTCATGAACTTTAAACGTGTGATGAATTGATTTCGAGGGACTAAAGTTGACAAACAAAGAAAGTATGTGTGTAGAAGGATCCAAAGTGTCCACATTTGAAAAATTGTGCCTTTCAACAACCCTACACGATGTTTATATTCTTAAACGAATAAATTGTGAAACGTATGAAGCCGTTAGTGAAAGAAAGTGAAAGTTTACAAGACGCGAGGGTTAAACATGTCAACATGTTAAATTACTACCTCTGAGTGACCTTTTAACTAACCCGGGACTTTGTAACGATTAATTATACTCTCAAGAATAAGTGACGAAAAATTCACGAGGTTTTGATATCGTTTGATATTAAATGCGCTAACTTTCGTAAATAAAAGGTTAAAAATGTTAACGAGGAAAAACTAGTGTTTTCGGTTATCGTTTAACGAAACTGGACCTAACGATGTTTAGTTATATCCCAAAGATCATCCAAATATAAACTTTTAGGGTTAATTGTGCTTAAAATGAAAGTTTCAAGGAATTAGAAGGTTCAGGGGCCAAACTTGTTGGCTGGACTCTTGCAGCGTCGCGCTGCGCGACCCCGGACCACATCTGCCGTCGCGCCACGCGACAGCCTGTCTTTCACAGCCAACATGCACAGGTGCAGGTTCTGCGTTTTCTTCACCATTGCATGCTTGTATTTGAAACTAGGGACTGTTTGCTGGTTTCTAAAACCACTTGGGACACATGCTAACATCTAAATACAACATATAACACCTGGATTGATCAGAGGATGCCTTGAAGTAGTATAAATAGAGGCTTTTGGGGCAGCATTCTCACTTGCACTTCATATTTTCTTACTCTCACAAGTTCTAAGCTTTCAAACACTTCTCTGGAGCATCCTGGTTATCTAGGAAGCTTTCTCAAGTCTAATCTTCGTGCTAAGGACCATTGTAAGTGTTCTTAGCTTCCATAGTTAAGGTTTTATTAGCTTAATGACCGAAAGTCAAAGATATCGTAATTAAACTTTGACTTGGTGATTAATCACTAACGGTACAGCCATTATTCGAATTGAAAGTGGCTATGTGTTGGTAATTAAGTAGGTGATGAACTTAAAAGGGCACCTTCTAATTATCACGTTATCTCAGTCAATTGTCGGGTCAAACTACTTAACAGAAAAGTCAAACGAGTCAGTTTTTACAAAATAACCCATAACTGATAATGTGGAGGCTATAAAATACATTTTATCACTTAAACAACTTGGTAAATAATATAAGAACATGTTAGGCATGTTCAACCCGACAATTCTGAGTATTAGGCTCGGTTTGCAACTAGAAGTCGCAAAAGTAGACTTTTGCTTTGACTTTCAGTTCTGACCTGATTAGTTTAAATTTCTTTATGCGTTAGCGTTCCTTTGTGACCATATTATATGTAAGCATAACCCTCTGAGGTTATATTTCATGGTCCCATAGGCATCATAGTTCATTGCATGTTTCCGTTAAATGCTTAAAATTGACCATTATGCCCTTATGTTATAAAAACGATATTTTTGAAAATGTGAGAGGAGAAAAAGCTTTATTAATGATATATAAGTATGTCCTAAAAATTTGACATCAGTTTCTGGTCTAAAATAAAGAGTAAACTGCCATTTTGGTCCCTATGGTTTGGGCACTTTTGCCATTTTAGTCTAAATCTCAAACTTTTTAAATTTGAGTCCCTGTGGTTTCACTTTTATTGCCATTTTAGTCCAAAATCCAAAAACCCTCTATTTTGACTGTTGAAAGCTGATTATTTTGTCCCTTAGTGCAGGGGCATTTTGGTCATTCTGATTTTAATATTTAAAAAAAACTATTTTAATAATTCTAATAAATTAAAACAAAATTAGTTATAAATTATATAATATATATAACTCTCTCTCTAAAACACACATACTCTCTCTCTCTCTCTCTCTCTCTAAAACACACATCCTCACCACCACCTCCGGCCACTTACCACCACCGCCTCCCGCCACTTGCCACCTCCCACTCCTGCACAAACTTAATCCAAATAACGCATTTCACCTAAAATCTACATAATCGCAAAAAGGAGTTACTCGTTCCATACATCTGGAAGCCAAAACATCATGATCTGAATTCAAAATCAACTAAACAAAACATCAATTTCAAAAGCAACTAAACAAAACATCGTTTTCAAATCAAGTGTAACAAACACCATACCGTTAATCAGATTAAAATCACACAGAACAATTGAACAACACAGACTCTGAATCTTCCATAAACACCCATAATCAACACCGACGACGACTTCTGAATCTTTGGAACTGTTGAACAACACAGAGCTGTGCATAAACACCTAAAATCACCACCGACGATTGATCCCATCTCCTCATCCACAACACCTAAACTCCATCTTCTGAATATACGACCAGTAGATTGATCCCATCTCCTCATAAACACCCACAATCACACTGCCGCTGGCTGGCGGTGGTTCTCTGCTTCCTGCCATCTATCACCACCAATTTGTCGGAGAACCACCACCTCCTTCACCTGCTCCTCCGGTTCTCTCTCTCTCCTCCCCTGATTTCATTACCGTGCCGCCGCTACTGGTCTGATTTGGGTGTGGGTGTGTGGTTATCGGAGAAGGAGGGGTGTGGGTGTGTATGGAGAGGTGGTTGTGGGTTCCCGTCATCAGGGCTCAGTCGAGAGTCGAGAGAGAGTGGCAAAGGGTGTGGTGTATGTGGTTTGCAGAGAAGAAGATTTTCGAGAGAGAGTGGCAGAGGGTGTGGTGTATTTGGTTTGTAGAGAAGAAGATTGGGGTTAGGGTTTTGTTATGAAATGAGAAAGATGAGAGAGTTTATCTGTGTTTTAGTGAGAGAGAGAGAGTTATATATATAATATATAATATATAATTAATTTTGTTTTAATTTATTAGAAGAGTAAACCAGAATGACCAAAATGCCCCTGCACTAAAGGACAAAATAATCAGCTTTCAACAGTCAAAATAGAGGGTTTTTGGATTTTGGACTAAAATGGCAATAAAAGTGAAACCACAGGGACCCAGATTTAAAAAGTTTGAGATTTGGACTAAAATGGCAAAAGTGCCCAAACCACAGGGACCCAAATGGCAGTTTACTCTAAAATAAAAGTTATGCAAGATATCGTAAAACAAAAACTTTTTGTTAATTAAATTGCATTTTCGGCATAAATCATATTTAAACCCAATTTTTGGCACCAAACTTGCTACCCACTGTTATGAAATAATATTTAGGGATTTTTTTCAAATTTTATACTGACCATAGCATAGAGTTCTAGCATAAATTCGGTAATTGACGATAATGCCCTTTTTATTAATAAAATGAGTTTAACATATGATTTCCATACCAAACCTTTTATTAAAGATATCATATGTTAAGTAAAATATTTTAAGCATTAGAGACTGATCAAAACTTTAGAATTTTATAAACACCTTGAATACCGTCAATTACCGACTTTTACGCTAATTAGGCGCATAGTATGGTTTAAAACCATATTTAACACCTAAGACTTGTTACCTAATGAGTTTATAAATAAAGTTTTATACGTTAACAGTAAGTATAAGTCTTGAACTCAGATTTCCAAATTTAACCTTAAAAGCATATGTGAAATGACCAAAATGCCCCTACGGTGCATAGTTTGGCCATAAATGATTAAACACACATATGTATGATATTTTGCTGATATAACAACGTAAAATAAATATTTTTACAGAATTTTTTAGACCAGAACCTCAGTTTATGTTTAAACCTTCTTTATAAACTTTAAAATGACCAAATTACCCTTTTGGGACTTAAATTGGTCTTAAATACATTTGGGGCATAATTGTTGATATCCTACTGATATCACAACATATTTTAAGCATAATAAATATTGGAACTTGTATATGACTCATCCGGTTACCGGTATGCATATACGCGTTCGGTACGGTTTATGTAACTAGTTTGCATGAATTAGCCGAAACGAGCCCCTTATCATTTTTACTTCAAAATCTAGAATGTGTTTAGTTTACCCATTATATACAAGTCTTCATACTTGTCGGGTCTAAATCACATTCCAATCCGGTCACCTCTTAATCTTGCGTTTCGTACCGTAAACTTTCCTTTAAACCTAACCGGTCAAAGTTATAACTTAAATAAGACCCGTTAGGAATCTAATAGGTTATTAAAACCTTCGTTCCAGATTAGGAGCTCAGTACAAGCTCCCTGCACTTGCTGATTAGAAAATACGACGGAGAATAAATTACATTTAGCTTAGGTATATACTTTTAACTTATTTTCCCTTATACGGGCTTGGGATACGGTAAATTATTACCGCTTGGTCGGGTATCGAAGATTTAATTGATTAGTGGTTAAATCATTGAGATAACTCATTTTAATCTGTTTTGTTTGATACAAAGCATTTGGGGGTTAATATGACCTTGTCCTGGATATCCTCGGCTCATTCATTTGAAATGGCCACGAGTTAAGCACGGGGTGTAGGCATACACCTGATAGTTGCGTATGTAAAACGGTATCTCACTCGTGAGGAAACTTCTTGTGGGCTTATACTAGTGGTGTGTCTATTAATCTTGACTCGGCTCTTCTATTCAGGGCCCTGAACGTACGACAAACATATAAATCTGTATACAAGATTATTTTAAATAATTGTCCCAAGTTATAAAAGAATATTTGTTCCTTGTGCATTTAAATCAATTTTCTTAAATGTTTTCAAAAGAGTCAGTTAATTGTATTTACCAGTGTAAACTCACGTATTTTTCAAAAAGATTAAGTGCAGGTACTACACGAAATGGGCTGGAAACTCCTGAGTATTAATTAATGAGTCTTGCAAGCTTTTAATACTTAAAGTCTGTTGAACAGTATTTACTTTCTGTTCTAGATCCGCCTGTGGATCCACTTACAACCGTTGTGTAATATTTTATTATACTTTTCCATTCGGTTTGTATTATTACTTTTTGACTTCCGCTGTGCATTAAACTGTGATTAATTGTCTATGATGATATCAACTACGTCACGATACTCCCCACCGGGCCCACCGGTAATACGTGGAAATGTCGGGGTGTGACAATAATTAAGCACATAATGACAGATCGAATTAGGAATCTTTTCTTCCTTTGACTTTGAATTGTACTTTGACTTCAAAAAGTCGGGTTGTTACAGCCTCCCCTACTCTAGGGAATTTCGTCCCGAAATTATGGTGCAGGCGTAACGAATAGTTGTGGATAGTTATCCTTCATGTCACTTTTGAGTTCCCAGGTGAACTCGGCGCCCGTTTGCCTTTTCAGTGAACTTTCACTATGGGAATGCGTGAGCGTCGAAGCTTCTTGGTTTCTCGATCCATGATCTCAACAGGCTTTTCCACGAAGTGTAATGTTTCGTCCACTTGTAGATCCTCAAGTGGTACATGTAAATTCTGCTCGGCCAGACACTTTTTGAGGTTCAAAACATGGAAAGTCAGGTGGACGTTGCTAAGTTCCTCCGGTAGTTCGAGTCTGTAGGCCGCCTTGCCAATTCTTTCTAGAATTTTAAAGGGTCCAACATATCGAGGCACGAGTTTTCCTTTCTTTCCGAATCTGATCACCCCCTTCCAAGGTGATACCTTTAGGAGTACGTGATTGCCAACGTCAAATTCAAGGGGCTCACGGCATCTATCGGCGTTTCTTGCAACAGCTCAGGACCGGTAATTTGCGCATCTCCGATCTCGTGCCATACAATAGGCGATCGACATTTTCTTCCATACAATGCCTCAAATGGTGCCATTTGAATGCTAGAATTCGATCAAAGGTAAGTGCGCGTCCCAATTACCACCGAAATCTATGACACACGAGCGAAGCATGTCTTCAAGGGTACGAATAGTGCGTTCAGTCTGATCGTCGGTTTGGGGATGGAAAGCGGTACTAAGATTAAGAGTAGTACCGAGAGCAGATTGAAACGTTTCCAAAAGGCGTGAGGTAAACCGACCATCACGGTCAGAGATGATATCACGAGGCGTCCCGTGTTGACAGATGATTTCGTCGGTGTAGATCTGTGCTACTCTATAACAACCCTCCTAATTATTTTTGACACCCTAAAATATATTAAAATATTCCAATACGTCTTAAAATATACCCCGTATGTGAAAACCGAGCCCAATATACGATATATCATTAAAAATAAAATAAAAACAAAGTTTTAACATCGCTCGCGGGCCGCATAGACCATTAAGATCTGTTACGCGGGGCGCGACAACTCGGAGTTAGGGCCGCACCCGGTGCCGCCACATGTCAAACGCGTGCTGAAGCTAGTCCGATGACTGGGCCAGGCTAGGGCCTACCCAGCCTACTACGCAGGCCGCGTAGCCCTTTGCCTCATCTTATGCGGTCCGCGAGGAACTCGAATTCACGCCCTATAAATTGAGGGCAACGGCCTTCAGTCCAGATCGTTCAGAATATCTTTCTCTCTCGACTTTCTAAGTAGTAGGCCTAATTCTCGGGTATAATACCCCCCCTAATTAGCAAAGTTCTACCCCGTTGTAAGTATTATAACCCCGGTTACGTATTAGATACGCTGCCCGATTGATCCAGGGTTCCGTAACGGCTGTCGAGATTCTGCCCGACGTAGTCCTTGGAATGTCGTCTTGGGGAGGGTATTGCTAATGTAAATATTGGGTTATTATACTAACATATGTATATTTGTGTAATTAATAGATAACTACCATGAAACCCGTAAAAGAAGTCTAAGACAGCAATGTGAGTAATCTCCTTTTTGTAAATCGTTTTTACAAAACCTTAAATGTTTTACAATGCAATTAAGCAGTGATTGAGTCTTTGTAGTTCTTCAATTACTGCCGGTATGTTGGGGTTTTGTATACAAAATGTTGAACACGCTACCATTGGACAAAGAGTTAGCCAATGTGTAATATGACCCACCAGTCAGGATTGACAGTACTGAATGAGTAATTGTGTAGACATAAACATTGTAATAGCTCACCAGTATTTCCACTGACAAAATGTTTTTAAACGCGTTTTAGGTAATTGTAGGTCCCCTATTCGTATGGATCTTTAACAGAATTGTCTTTCCAATCAAGAGTGCGGAATCCTCTTGATCAGAATATAGTAGAAAGAGTAGAAACAGAAACAGCAATTCACTTTCAAACTGGATCTTTATTGATTATCTATTAAAGTGATTACAATCAATCAAGATCCCTAACCAACACAAATTTCGTCCAAGCCTAATTGCTCTCACGAAAATACTCACAAACTCTGTTTTGGCTGATTAACCTAAACCCTAAAGCCTAACCTTGTTTATATAACACAAGGTTTGCTACTTGGGCCAAGGCTTCCAACATGGACTGCGAATTGGACAAGCCCAATTCGCCCCCCATACACCCAATTCGTTGGGTTTAGTTAGCTCGAACATTACAACTAACTATTACAAAGCTAAACCCGCTAACTGTTTATCGTTTATCTAATTACAAGATATCCAAAGACCAAATCTAAGCTGTTGTCACAAACATGCACCAACAAACTCCCCCTTGACAATAGCTTCATAAAATAACTTTGTCTTCAGTCATCTTGCAATCTTCATGTAGTCTTGCACTGTCTTTGGTCTTTGGATAGCTTCAGCTTCAATAGCTTCTGTCAGCAACAGACTCCCCCTAAGCTGATGCATCCAATCACCAAATCTTCAAAAACTTTAGCGTTTGAGTAAACTCCAGTTCAACATATGTATAGCAATCTTCAAACTCTTCACTTTGTCTGCAATGTAGAAAGGAGGTTCTACCATGCATCCAATCAAACTCTCATCTTCACAACACCTTCTCAGCAACACAACAACTTCTCAGCAACACAGCAACTTCTCAGCAACATACTGCTTCAATCTGTATACTACAAAACAAACATCTCGAGAAACCATAAGAATTTTTCAACACAGTTAAATAATTTTTTGTTTTTCAAGAGATAGTTAAACTATATCACAGATTAAGCATTTTCCAATTTCAGCAACACGCAAAACTTTTTAATCACACACCCTATAACCCGCATGATTTAAAAATTTTGAACTCACTTTCTAACACCGTCTCCCCCTATCAGTAACAATTCCTCCAAGAATAACAGTTTTCCGTACGTTAAGAATTTTAAACTGAAAAAGACACTATTTTTGGATTTTTTATATTTTCTAAAAGCAAGTAAATAACAAAAGCAATAAACACTCTATTTTTGTGAGAATCACTGGTAAGAAGATCATATCAGCAAAATCAAACTGGTCTCACACAATTAGTTAATTCTTTATTTAATTTTTTTGTGAAAAGCAGTCCAAGACGATTACCAGTATGTTTGTCCATTTAAACAAAATGCATGAACATTTCAAGTACCATTACCGTATGATACGTTAAGGTAATTTTATTTCTGAAATACTAGTGTGTCCCACTTCAGGATATACCCCCGCGATCAAGGTATGCACAAAGATTCATCGTAGTAGGTGAGTATACTGAATTCATCCGTTTTATTTTTCAACGTTTAGATAATTGGTGAACAGGTCAGTACTTCCGTACAACAGAGAGACCAAAATATCTAACGAGGGCTAAGACAAATACCATTTTTGGTACGATTTATGCATTTTGCACATTTGAATGACTCTCTATGAGAACTTTTTCATTTAAGGGTTTTGGCATTTTTTGCTCTTTTAAGATATCCTGGGTGTGTCTAGGTCAGCATATATCTGGATGCAGCAGAAGGACACCCCTGATATCCCCAGATGAAATAACAGTATAAAGACCCAAAACTTCAGATTTTGGCAATCTATCAACGCAAGATTTAAGGTCATTAAACCATACACCACTGATGTGTTCCCCACTCATACACAGTTCATTTAGGTTTATATCACATTGGTAAGTTGATTATTTCATGCTTTTTGCCTACTGGTACATCATATGATGAAGCTGCTATCACACTTAAGCAATTTAGGTTCAGTTTCAGTGTGACAGTCTAACTTGCTGATGTACTATCATTTCTCCTTTTTCACACAGTGATAACTCATTTTTGATTTTCTATTTTTTTTATGTTTTTGAATTTTCAATTTTTTTTATTTTTGATTTTTAAGAAAAACAGTAAACTATTTACAAAATTCTTATGAAAAACCAGTTATTCAGGATTCCTCATCCCGTTGAGTTCGACTAAATGTTCAAAGCGAGCCCTGTCAAAAGCTTTAGTATAAAGATCTGCCAGGTTATCTTCTGTGTCAACTCGATATAATTCAATTAGTCGTTTTTCAGCACAATCCCGTATAAAGTGATGACGTATGTCAATATGTTTTGTGCGACTGTGTTTCACGGGATTATTAGTTATTGAAATTGTGGCATTATTGTCTATCATAATAGGAGTACGAGTGAAATCCAAACCGTAATCGCGCATCTGCTGTTGTATCCAGAGAACCTGAGAGCAGCAGCTACCCGCAGCAATATATTCAGCTTCACACGTAGATGTAGACACACAAGATTGCTTCTTGCATTGCCAAGACACAATCCTGCCTCCTAAGAACTGACAACCACCTGTTGTAGACTTTCTGTTTGACTTGCATCCTCCAAAGTCTGAGTCAGTGTAAGCAACAAAATTCATATCACTATCAGCTGGATACCACAACCCAAGTTTAGGTTTCCCCTTCAAGTAACGAAGAATACGCTTCACTGCTTTCATGTGTGACTCTTTTGGATTAGCCTGATATCTGGCACACAAGCATACTGCAAACATAATGTCAGGTCTTGAAGCAGTCAAGTACATTAGAGAACCAATCATTGCCCTGTATTGAGTAGGATCAACGTCTTCAGTACTTTCATGATCTGGGCCAAGATTGTGATTTTCGCAAATGGGTGTGTTGAAAGTAGAGCAATCATTCATTTTGAACCGACTCAAAATGTCATACACATACTTTGTTTGATGAATAAACATCCCATCCTCCTTCTGTTCAACTTGTAATCCCAGAAAGTAAGACAGCTCACCCATAGCGCTCATTTCGAACTTGCTCTTCATCACCTGCTCGAACTCTTTACACATGCTCTCATCTGATGACCCAAAGATGATGTCATCCACGTACACCTGTACTAGCATAAAATCTTCCTTCTTCCTCTTGATGAAAAGTGTACTGTCAATCTGACCTCTTTCAAAACCATTCTTGATCAGATGTGTAGACAGTGTCTCATACCACGCCCTGGGAGCTTGATGTAATCCATACAAAGCCTTATCAAGCTTGTAAACCCGATCTGGATAATCTGGATCAACGAACCCATCTGGTTGTGAGACACACACCACTTCTTGGACTTTCCCGTAAAGAAATGCACTCTTCACGTCTAGTTGGTAAACTTTAAAGCCCTTGAATGTTGCGAAAGCTAGGAACAGCCGAATTGCTTCCAACCTTGCCACTGGTGCAAACACTTCATTGTAGTCTATCCCTTCTTGCTGATTGAAACCTTTTACAACCAATCGAGCCTTGTTTCGCGTGACTATCCCTCTGTCATCCTTCTTGCACTTAAACACCCATTTAGTGCCTATTTCTCTTTCACCTTTAGGAAGGTCAACTAACTCCCAAACCTTCAACTTCGCAAACTGGGCCAATTCCTCTTGCATAGCTTCAACCCATGAATTGTCTTTAAGAGCCATATGAATGTTCTTCGGCTCCTCTTGGGAAATAAAACAGCTATACAAGCACTCGTTCACAATCCCAGTCTTCTCAATTGAAACAAATAAGCCAGAATTCGCTGCTATGCTTCTTCTCGTCTGAACACCTGCATTAGGATCCCCAAGTATCATGTCAACTGGATGATCTCTATTTGCTCGTGTAGTAGCAACAGCATCAACTTCTAAATTATCACCCAGGTTTGATCCAATCTCCCCTTGAATGTTCTGATCCGCAAATAGATTAATGAACTCCTCCCCCTGAATGGGTTCAGAGTCACTATCGCTTGAATCAGGATCAGCAGCACCTTGGGAAGTTTCCCCGGCATCTGTCATATCAACATTCGATCTAGGCATGAACTCACCTTCATCGTCTCCACCAATCATTGTCTGAATCAACTGAGAATCATCTGCATTTGGAAACTCAGGAATATTAAATGATTTAAAAGTGCTTTCATAATCATATAATATAGCAGGACCACTCGTTGATTGTTGAGGTTTGTATGTAGTAATTTCAACATTGTAAACAACCTCAATTTTACCAGTTTTTAGATTAAAAACCCTTTTATTCGGTGCGCCAGGTACGTAACCTAGAAAGTAGCCTTCGTCAGCCACCTCACCAAATTTTTGTTTATCTTTATTACGCACAATGGTGCAGGGTAATCCAAATGGTTCAAAGCCTTCTAAGTTTGGTTTCTTGTTAAACATCAATTCATGACAAGTTTTATTAAAACGTTTAACAGTCAAAACTTTGTTTAGGACATAGCAAGCTGTATTCACAGCTTCTCCCCAGAAAAGAACTGGTAGCTTTGAATCTGAAAGCATCGTCCTAGCGGCTTCAATCAACGTCCTGTTTTTCCTCTAAGCGACTCCATTTTGTTGAGGTGTATAAGGAGCGGAATATTGATGTTCAATTCCCTTGCGAAGACAATAGAGATCCAGAATGCGATTCTTGAACTCCGTGCCATTATCACTCCTTATCCTCTTGATCCTAGCATCATGAACGTTTTCCAATTTCGTAAAAAGATCTATCAGCATCTACGCCGTCTCATCTTTTGTACCTAAAAAGAAAACCCATGAATAACGTGAGTAATCATCTGTGACAACTAAACAATAGTACTTTCCACCTATGCTCCTCACGTTCACTGGACCAAATAAATCCATGTGAAGTAATTCATAAGGGGCATCTATGGAATTTACTGTTTTAGATTTGTGAGGTTTCTTATGTTGTTTTCCCACTTGACATGGAAGACATTTATCTTTCACGTGAAACCTCTGCATTGGAACCCCTTTCACTAGCTCATTTTTAACAAGGTAATTCATTTTTCGATAGTGAATATGGGCCATGCGTCTGTGCCACAACATCGATTCAGCTTCAGATGCTTTTGATAGTAAACACGCCACCACAGCATTTGGATCCTTAGCACCCATGTCCATGACATAAGTATCATTTCTCCTTGGCGCTCGCATCACTATCCAATCGTCCGGAATCTTCAAACCTGGTTTCAACACTAATGCTTCATTCTTGGTAAAATGGACCGAGTGACCCTTGTCGCAGACTTGTGACACGCTCATCAGATTGTGTTTAAGCTGCTCCACATAGTTCACTTTGTCCAGTGTGATCTTCCCATTGGTCACTTTCCCTTGGCCTGTAATTCTACCACCTTTAGCACCCGCAAAATTTACCTTTCCACCATCATAATCTTCAAATTCAGTCAACAATCTCGCATCCCCCGTCATGTGCCTGGAGCAGCCACTATCAACATACCATAAGTTGATAATCCTCCTTAGCAGCTCCTGCACACACCAACCAAGAAATTAGTTAGATTGGGGGACCCAAGCCTTAATGGTCTTGGGTCGTCCAAATTCACCAACCACTGGAACATCCATCCAATATCCATTACTCCTAACTGGAGTCTTGGATCTCAGACCTGCTGATGGAATTTGATATTGACTTCCACTAGGTCTTTGGTCCTGAGGGTTCCTATATGTGTTTGGACTATTTGACCTTTGAAAATTTTGATTCTGATATCTTGAGTTTTGATTCCAAGAAGCATTATTGTTGTAATTTCTAAAGCCATTGTTATAAAAAGTTCGACCACCATCATTTTGGTATCGATTTTGATATTGACCTTGACTTCTGAAATTATTTGCATTATAAGTGTTCATTCTTGGTGAACTGCTTCTAGGTCTGTTAAATCTACCTGGTGGAGATCTAGGATGAAATCTTGGTTGATTTCTTTGAAAACGAGGAACTTGTGGAGTTCCTTTTTCAGCCTTATCTACACCAACAACAACATTTTCTGGTTGCTTAGGAGCAGATTTCTTTGGAGAGTTGGACTCCTTCTCCTGTTTATCACCACTCTTCTCTGGTGACTTCTCTTTCTTTCTCTCACTCACTTGTGCTTCACTCTTTTTGTTAGGACAGCAGCTAGCTACATGTCCCTTGGTGTGACATTTGAAGCACGATCTCTTTTTCGAAGACTTCTTTTCTGAAGCCTTTGAACTAGATTCGGGTTTTTCTGATTATGTCTTAGAAGGATTTGGTTCAGTTTGCTTAGTTTCAGAATTTTCTTTGTTCTTGGTTTTAGCAAACTCTACATTAGATTCGTTTTCAATAACAGCTGTTTCATCTTTCATGTCACTTCCTTGAACAAAATTAACACTTTTAACAAAAATTGGATTTTTATTCTTAGGATGTGATGTATTCTTTTTCAAAACAGGTTTGCTGTTATTGTCCTTCTTAGCATCAGCATTCTCAAACACATTTCCTTGACGTGACGTGGAGCTACTTGGTGATGTTGACCCAAAGTTCATGAGCTCATCTTCATCAGGCAAGAAAGAATAGTCATGACTAACAGGAGGTGGAACTTCATTGAAACCATGAAATCCCACACTGGTTTTGTCATTACTTTTCTTCAAGCCACCCATCATATGTTTCATAACAAAAGTAGAGTCCCTGAATTGACCTAATTTCTTTTCAAGTTCAACAATTTTGAGTTGTGCATCTGACAACTCTTTGCATTTTTCAGAAATCTCTTTTGTTTTCTCAGCCATCATTTCATGAGCTAAGTCTATGACTTGAAGTTTTTCATTTAATTTGCAGGTTACAGCTTCAATTTTACTTTCATAACCTTTTATTTTCTTCAAGTATGAGGATTCATTTCTTTTAGCAAAAAAATTTGCTTCTTTTATGTTAGACATCTCGCTCACCAGACTTTGGTTTTGTGTTGACAACCTGTCAACCTCACCCTGTAGTTCACGACATTTTAAACACACAGAATTTGACTTTACCTCTCCTGTTTGTTTGTCAAGATTGGCCATTAGTGCTGCAAGCTGAGCTTCCATTCTTTTATACTTAGCATCCTTTTCTTCAGCTTCCCGTTCCTGGTCAGACTTTTGCTTTTTCTCCTCAGCATCTGTTGTCTGATCAGCCTTCTTTTCTTCAGCTTTACTCTCTGCCTTCACCTCAGCCTCATCATCCACTTTTGCTTCAGCATCTCCCACAGTAGCTTCACCATCATCAATTGGAGTTATCTCTGCCATGAATGCCTGGGTGACATTGTCATCTTTTTCCAAGTGAATACTCCAGTCATATGAACCTTCTCTAGCAGTAGAGATCAACGCTCTCGAGTTAGAGTTGTTTGATGCATTCCTGTTATTTGAACTCTGACTCGAAGTCTCCTGCTTTTGTTTTTGACATTCCCTAGCAAAATGCCCATAACTTTGACAGTTGAAGCATCTCACTTTGGTCTTATCAAAACCAACAGTCTTTCCTATAAACTTCCTTCCTGTTCGGTTCATAAATCTCTTCACTCTTCTAGTGATCATGGCCATTTGCCACTGCAAATCCATATCTTCAAGATCATCAGGGTCAATCTGATCGTAATCTTCATCTAAAGTAGCAGGATCAGATATCTTCCCCTGAATGTAGTTCTCATAGGAAGCAACGAATGAAGCAAGTAGAGCAAGATGTTCTTCAGCAGACTTCACACTCATAGGCATCGACTTAACACCACTACTCTGCTTAGAAGCTGATGTTTTCTTGGCTCCTGTTGATCCTCCTGAAGCAGCTACAAAACACACATCACCATCTTCATTCACTGTGACCTGCTCATTCTCACACGAAAGAAAAGTAGTAGCAGAGTCGGTAGAAGCGTTGTGAGATGAAGAAGGTGCAAGCCCATTGTAAATTGTTGGATCTTGAACCTGATCATATCCAGTGTCTTTCTTCTTCATACTGAGCTCATAAGCTCTCAGCTTGCCAACTACTTCTTCCAGCTCCTTTGTCTCATAATCTGCTTCACCCTTGATCATGAGAGTGTAGATATCCCACTTGGTAGGTAAGGCATCGAGCAGCTTGTCATTCTTTTCAACGTCAGTATAGCAATCAATCTTATAGTTTTCCATTTCTGACATCAGATGATAGTAACGAGTGATGATGTCCTCAAGTGACTCATGCTTCATGTGCTTGAAAATAGCGAACTGCTTCTTCAGTAGATCAATCTTGTTTTTCTTAACATCTGCATTTCCTGCATATCGTTTTTCTAATGCATCCCACATATCTTTTGAATTTGTGTACTTTGTGAATGTATGCTTGATGCTATCAGGTAACGAAATTTTAATTGCAGCCAATGCTCTCTTTTCAGCCTCATACATCTTTTTATCATTCTCTTCCATGTTCACATAGGCTGTTCTACGTGGTCTGCCCTCAAAGTCGTGAGTAGGGTTTGTGTACCCATCTTCAATACATATCCACATGCGCATGTCTTGATATTCAATGAAGGATTGGAAACGATCCTTCCATGTCAAATAATTTTCCACCTTCATCATCTTAGGCGGTTTGTTGGTAGTGCCAACCTCATGCTCCATTCTCAACAGCTCATTCAAACTAGACATGTTCGACATTTTTAACGTAACAGACTGATAAAACCGTACAAAATTTTTCCGAAAACAGTGGTTACCAAAATACACCGTTAGAATCGTATCGAAAAGACGAGTCTGATGATATCTAATGTCAAAAACCGAATTCGGGATTTTCCAGAGTTTTTTTTATTTTTATTTTTCTAAAAATGCGAGGAATGCAACGGTACAGACGGTTTCTTCAGATGAGTTACGTATCAATTTCTATTTGCAAAACTGTGAAATTTTTTCGACGCTTGCCAAAGAAAATTCCACCACTTAATTTCTCTCTTAAATTCGCTGGTTAATCACTTAATTTCGCTGGTCTGTTATGCTGAATCAATTTCGCTGGTTAGCTGCTAAATTCGCTGGTCAGTTACTTGTTCAAATTAGCTGGTCAAAATTCGCTGTTAAGTTCGCTGGTCAATTTCGCGATTACGACGACTTGTAAAGTCTCCGAAAACCGTAATAATTTCGCTGAGGAAAATTATACGATTACCAAAGTCGCCTTTGGATTTATTTCGCCGATAAGTTCGCAAGTCTAGAAATTTCGCAGGTCTGTAAAATTTGGAAACTTAATCTTTTCGAATTTCTGATCTTCCTAACAACTTCCTGCAAAATCGAAATACCAAATCAGCAGACTTTTTGCGAAAAACAGAATGAAAACCGTGAAGAACACGAAGAACAATCTTCGAATCTTCAAGAAATTTAGCCAAAAAAACTTCCAGAATCAACCAAAAACTTTCCAGAAATCCTGCAAAACACCAAACAAACAATCAGAAGATCAAAACAGCCAACAAATTCGAAAATTTTATAAAACCAACAAAAATTTTTCGAAACCCTAATTTTATCAGATTTCAAAAATTTCGAAATTCTCCCTGTTTCTCCAAGAACAATTCTGAACCGAGCCTTCAAGAGCCTAATGCTCTGATACCAATTGTAGGTCCCCTATTCGTATGGATCTTTAACAGAATTGTCTTTCCAATCAAGAGTGCGGAATCCTCTTGATCAGAATATAGTAGAAAGAGTAGAAACAGAAACAGCAATTCACTTTCAAACTGGATCTTTATTGATTATCTATCAAAGTGATTACAATCAATCAAGATCCCTAACCAACACAAATTTCGTCCAAGCCTAATTGCTCTCACGAAAATACTCACAAACTCTGTTTTGGCTGATTAACCTAAACCCTAAAGCCTAACCTTGTTTATATAGCACAAGGTTTGCTACTTGGGCCAAGGCTTCCAACATGGACTGCGAATTGGACAAGCCCAATTCGCCCCCCATACACCCAATTCGTTGGGTTTAGTTAGCCCGAACATTACAACTAACTATTACAAAGCTAAACCCGCTAACTGTTTATCGTTTATCTAATTACAAGATATCCAAAGACCAAATCTAAGCTGTTGTCACAAACATGCACCAACAGTAACAAAATGTGAAAGCCAACTAGAAGCCAGCTGGACAACACTGAAGGCTTGGAAAAAGTGGCTATTAAAGTTACCTAAATAAAAGAAGATGTTTTATTCAATAAAATAGGAATTTTTCCTATGAAAATGTTTGTAATGAAAACTTGGGTTTTATCCCAATATGTTTAATATTATAAAAGTGTGGTATTTACTCTGATAAATATTTCCTAACTACGGTCCTGATGAAATTTCCGCTGCCAAAATGATAAATACCGATACCACTAAAACTGGTCTCGCGGCCGCCCGTTCCCGGGACAAATAGGGGACGGGGGTGGCGATAGAAGGTGGTATCAGAGCTGAGCCACTGATTCAGCCACAGAAGTGTTCTGTTGACACAAAGATATTATTCAAATTGTTAGGAAATTAATTATGGAAATACGTGAATATCTGTATTTTATTGTTGTGTGTTATTTGACTATTTGTTAGTTTACAGTATGAGTGATCAAGGACCCTCAGACGCATATCGTCAGTTGTCCGATTCACCTAGGAGTGAAGGTACCTCTTCATAGCCTGCCCTCTCTAGGTATGCAGTTGATAATGAAGAAGGGATGTTTGTATTTAAGGCTCAGTCTGAAGAGCCATTCCCTCAGAAAAAGAGAGGATGATTGTTGGTGCATCTACTGTCTGTTAACTTCGTCTTAATCGAGTCTTATGTTTAGATAGGATAAACGAGTGCACAACAGGGATCAAATTAGGGTTTGTTCATGTTTAAGTGTGTAATTTCGTTTGAAGGTGACAAGGTCCATTTCAAACGAAATTAACATGTGTAATTTCGTTTGAAATGGTCTGTGACACATTCAAACGAAATTACATCAACTATATATAGGGGTTGTGCATGTTCATTTTGATACGAAATTAGTGTGTGAGAGCTGAGGTGCTGCCGGATTTTTGTCAGAATTGTTTGTAAAAAGCTCAGAATATCAATAAGAGAAGATAATTAGAAAGGAACAAGCTGCGTTACGTCATTTACATTGATTCCGCCTTTGTATTTGATGATGAACTACTCAGATTGACTCGTTAGGGTCACACGACGATCCAACAAGTGGTATCAGAGCTCAGGACGAGGAGTTCATACCAAATTCAGCTTGATTTCATCGGATTCTCTCACTTCTACTCTTTCTTTCTGATTTGAACAAGTTTTCACGATTGAAATGGCTTAAAACTCTCACATATCAAGCGGAACATAGTGTTAACTAATCCTTGAAAGTTCTGAACTAAAATTCGGCTTAAAACTTGATCAAAAACATAATTCCGCTTGAAACTAATCGTAAAATGATGACGTCATAGGTTATTTCGTTTGAGATTACCTGATAATCTCGTTTGAAAAGCACAATTTACCTGATTTCGTTTGAAAATTCAGGTTAATTCCGTTTGTATAAGGTATCTCGCTTGAAAGTGTTTGGCTGATTTCGCTTGAGAGAACACATTATTGTGATTCCGTTTGAGAGTTATACAAGTTCTGTAATTTTGTTTGAAAGAAGGTGTTGTCTCAAACGAAATTAGATATCTCGTTTGAAAGTGGGATTTCGTTTGAGAAAGCACTATTCCGTTTGAAGCTATATCGTTTGAGTGGGAATTTCGTTTGAACAATTCCTCTTAAACTGATTTCATTTGAAACAACAACTTTTCAAAAATTCAAAAATATTTCTAAGTGTTTGTTGAACATTTCAGGTACGTGAAGATGGATGATTTCAATCCATTCTATGATGTTTTTGCCTTTGCTGGAAATGGTGGAGATGATATTTCAAATGACACATCAAACAACACAAATGAGAAAGCTCCGAGTGCGAAAAAGACTATTTCAGATTCATTAAGTGTTGAAAGTGTCTATGGAACATACAACAAACCTCCAAAACTGTTGGCAATTGAAGATTACAATAGGTGGGCTACAAGATTTGACGAGTGGCTTCAAGCTTTTGCATATCCAAGCTGGAAAAGTTTAAAGATTGGGTACATTAGAGGAAGGTTTGGTGAAAGTTTGACAGATACTGATGAGATTGAAAGATATGTTGCTGAACAAAAGTGCATCGCGTTGATTCATCCGTCTGTGAGAGATGATATAATTTCATTGATTGAATATGAAAATTCAAAAGATCTTTGGGAGAAACTGAGGGTAAAATGTGTAGGTAGTGATGAGATAGTCAAAAACAAAAAGAAACTGTTAAGAAAAGAGTTTGATTTATTTGGTTGTTTAAAGAACGAGTCTGTTTCCAAGACGATTGAGAGATTCGGGCATCTGAAATTGGAGCTGGCAAGATACAAAATTGTATATACTCAAGAAGAGTTGGTTGAAAAATTGTTCGACTCGCTGCCGAATGAACAAGATTGGCAGTACTTTGCATTAATGCTGAAGAATACAATCAAGTCTAAAGAGTTGACAGTGGATCGGCTTATCGAAATACTGGAGAGTCACGAGTTGGAGATTAAGAAATCTAACAAAGTCAACAACACATCTTATCAGCAGAATGTGGAGCTGTACTACAGAGGAAATCTACCAAAGACTGGTTCTCCAAGAACAACATTTTCTGCAGAGAGTTCAAATAATGTGAACCAAGAAACTCCTCACAGTGGTTTTCATAGTGGATCTTCTTCAACAACTTCAAGCCAATCTGCATCAAAGAATCTGTTCCAATGTAACATTGTTGTGGATCTGAAGAACGCTCAAAATTTCAGTGAAGTGTCAGCAAAACAGCCAATGGTGTTCTTAGCATCAATGTTAGAATCGTACCAGAGTCTCGTGGCGGGCAAGATTGGAAACACCAACCTGACTAAGGAGGACTATGATCAAATAGATCCCGAAGAGATGGAACTGATTGATATCAGGTGGTGTATGGCCAGTGCAGTCCGGAGAGCGCAACGATTTATGGAGATTACTAGGAGACAGTCTATTGGTGGACCTTCTACCAAGTTAGGTTTTGACAAGTCAAAAGTGACGTGCTTCAAATGTAAACAGGAAGGTCACTTTAAACGTGAGTGCAGAAATGCTTACACTGATGATACTGCAAATCCATTCCGTGAGGATTACTACAAAAGAGCGATCTATCATCAGAATAAATCAGAACCGCCCAGAATGAAACAGCTTGAGGATGCCCCCAAAGAAAAATCAAGAACTCTTGCTGTTATTCATGATGACGAAGGTTTTGATTGGAGTGAACTGCTACCTGAGGAAGATGCAGTAGGATACGCTTTTGCAGCAGAAAAGATTATTCCTTTCAAAGACACCAGAACTGAAGAACATAAATACCTCGCAAGAAAGCAGAGAGCAGAATTCAAGATGATGAGATTATCTAAGGTGTTTAGTGATGCCAAGAAAGCAAAGAGATGGGATGCTGATAGAGAATGTTACCTTGATCCTCAAGGAAAAATTGCTATTGATACGAAAACTCTTAGTATTGAAGCTTTCATTGAGGAATTTGCTGAAGAAGAAGAAGCCTTACAGAGAGAATGGTGGGGGGTGGAGAAGAGAAAGAAAAAGAAAAAGAAAAAGAAAAAGAGAAAGAGAAAGAGAAAGAGTCTCAGTCTAAGAAGATTGATGATGGGATTATAGATACTTCACAAGAATTTACCGCTGAAAACTTGGGGAAGATGGCTGACAAAGTGCTTGCTGCAAAGGAACTTGAGGTAGACTCTAAGTCTGAAACTGAGTCTAAAAGCAAGGTCAGTCCAAATGTTTCAACAAGTGAGACAGGTAAGAAAGTCAAAGGTGATAGTGACTGCAAAAGTTGCATGAAAAACTGCAAGTTTTGTAGTACACTTACTTATTCTAGTAATGCAAAGGTTGAAGAACTGACAACAAGAGTCCGAAAGGTTGAAGATCAAATTCTAGACCGTGATAAAATGCTAAAAGCTTCAAATGATCTAGTTAAAAGGTTAACTGAGAAAATTGAAAATGATAAAATTGAAGTAGAAAGAATTAAGAAAGAAAATGAAAAATTGGTTCTTGAAAATCGTAAAATTTCAGAAAATTTTGAAAAATTAAAACGAACGGTAAAAGATTATGATGAAAGAAACGGTAAAACCAATAAAGAAAATGAGCATTTAACTGTTGTTCTTAGACACAAAGAAGAGCAAATCAACCAACAACTAGATGAGATTGCTAAATTGAAGCATCAGTTTGAACAAGCTAAGATTGAGAATGAGCGTATCAATCTGAAATTAACCAGTTACAGCTCCGCAAGCTTTGTTTTGCAACACATTGTTCCCAAACCAATCGGGAAAAACAAAGCAGGCGAAGATGTTTACTCGGATGGAACTGGGGTTGAGTTTCATCAGGTTCCACCGCCAGTATTAAACAATTTCTCAAAGAAAAAGTCCGGGTTGGTTAATGATGAAGATGAAACAAATGAAATAAAACTTCCAGAGTCAATTGATGTTACATTTTCTTCATCTGATGATAGTGTTCAAACTGATATTGTGAAAGGCATGGCTGAAAGTGTTTTGAAGTCTGATAGTGATTCAGTTGAGGATGAAGAGTGTTTTCTGAACAATTACATTCCGAAACCAAAATCCAAAAACAACTTAGGTGATGAACCGGGTCTTGTTATGTACAAGATGTCTGGATCGGATAAGTTGTATTCGGATTCTGAGTTTCCTCTGGAGAATGTTAACATGGACAAGTTGAAAAATGTTTTCAAACTGGTTGAAATTGATCTGTCTGAAGTAGAAGGTTTGAATCAGACAAAGAGGCAAATGAATTTTGAAAAAGATAAAGCTTACTACAAGAAACCTGCTGTTCCACTACGTTTTTATAATAACAATCGAAACAGATGGTCGGGTGGTTATCAGGGTGGTAAGAATTATCAGAAAAAGAATGTTCAAAACAAAAGGTTTACTGAGAAGAAAGTGTTTGTGTCAAGTTCGAGTTCACTTTCTGATGAAGAATCTAAGATTTTTTCAAAAACTAATGAAGAATTTTTTGAGAAAAAAGGCCTCACAACATCAGTTTGAAGGCACAAGTCGGGTAGTTGACACCCGAACATGCTTCAAATGTAATCAAGTTGGACATATTGCACGAAAGTGTACCAACTTGAAGCCTAAGACTGAAGTTGTGATGAATTCAAGAAAGAAAGATGATGTGAAGGGAAAAGCTCCATTGGTTGTTGAGAAAAAGATTTTGAAAAATGACAACATCAAGATCAAAACTGAACGTGTTAAAAATGTGGTAACTAAAAATGACAAGTTTTACAAACGGTTTGCATCGTCTCAACAAACATGGAAGCCAAAAGTGGTTGAAAAGAAATCAAGTGTTCTAAAACCAAAGGTTTCAAAGTCAGAAAAACAATCGTCTTCTACCACTCCGGTAAAGATGGATGTTCCTTTGGAGTACTATGAGAAACTTGATTCAAAAGAGGCTATTACTTCTGAGAAGATGGTTGTTTCGAAAAAAGACCAACCATCTGGTCAACCTCAAAAAGGAGAATTTTTCTTGTATAAAGAGGTTGAGGTTGGGTCTACAGAGAGCTTGAAGATGAATGATGAAAATTTTCCGCCACTTTACACTACAAAATCTCACATTAAAGTCCAGTTACCTGAGTCGAAAGAGGCTTGGGTAGCATCAAAATCTCACTAAATGTTTCTGATATGTGCAGGAGCTTCCAAGATCCGTTTCAAGATGGATTATGGATAGTGGAGCTTCTCGGCACATGACAGGGAAAACAGCCCTGCTGTACGATGTTAGGAATTTCAATGGTGGTTACGTGGGATTCGCAGGAAATCAAGGTGGTAGAATAGTTGGTGAAGGAACGTTATCCAATGGGATTGTTACGTTTGAAAGAGTTAACTACATCGCGGAGCTTGAAAACAATCTTCTGGGCATATCTCAGATCTTTGATCGTATGTATACCACTCACTTTACTGACAAAGAATGTTTGATATTGAAACCAGGATTTGTTATTCCTGAAGAATGGATTATCATGAGGGCACCTAGAGTGAATGATCTGTATATATTGGACATGAGTGTAGCAACTACAACAACGGGTCAAGCACATTGTTTTGTTTCAAAAGCAACTGAGAAGGAATCGCAATTGTGGCACCGGAAGATGGGTCATATACATCTTAGAAAAATGAATCACTTAGTGCACAATGATTTGGTTATTGGTGTTCATGTTAAAGGTTTTCATCTTGAAGGAGAGTGTATTAGCTGCATCAAAGGAAAGCAGAAGAAGAAATCACATCCTCAAAAGAAAGTCAACTCAGTCTCAAGACCTTTAGAGAGACTTCATATGGATCTTTTTGGTCCAGTGAATGTCAAAAGCATCACTGGTGATTACTATTGTTTGGTTGTCACGGATGATTTTTCAATGTTTTCATGGGTTTCATTTCTGAAGACGAAAGATGAGACGTTTGAAAGTTTGATGGCGTTGTTCAGGAAAATTGAAAACTTGTACCAAAGGCGTATCAAAAGAATCAGAAGTGATAATGGTACTGAGTTCAAGAACAACAAGATGGAAGAGTATTGTGATGAAAGAGGTATATTGCATGAATTTAGCGCGCCTTACACTCCGCAGCAGAATGGAGTAGCTGAAAGAAAGAACATGATGCTAATTGAAACGGCTAGGACGATGCTTGCTGATTCAAAGCTACCAGTTAATTTTTGGGCAGAAGCAGTATCCGCCGCATACTATACACTCAATCGGGTTCTCACTGTCAAGAAATTCAATAAGACGTGTTTCGAACTGATCAATAACCGCAAGCCAAACCTGAAGTATTTAGAACCTTTTGGGCCACCCTGCATTGTTCTAGAGCCTTTTGGTAAATTTGGTCCAAAGAGCATCGGAGGAATTTTCGTGGGTTATCAAAGTCCATTGAAAAGAGTCTTTGTTCCAAGCTTGAAGCGGATTATTGAAGCACACAATGTTGAGTGTCAAGGTCACACAATGCCACCGCAGAATCCTGGAGATTCATGGTGTTTTCATTATGACACTTTGTGGGATTCGTTTGACATGGAAGAAGAAAAGGAAGTAGAAGAAGATTTCTTTGACGAGTTGGATATTCTAAAAGAGTATGAAGAATCGCAGGAAAGATTCCCAGCAGAAACTTTTAGTCGTCAATGACAAGCTTCGAACGATGATGAAGCAGGTCCAAGTAATGCTGGAGAACATGATGATATTCAACAAAATGAAGTTGCTCATGATAATCAGCCGGCACAGAATGATAATCAAGAATCTGAGAACAGTCCAGTATTTGATCGTGGTGATTCAGATTCTGAGGGGGAGCAAATTCAGATTTCAAGTCAAACAAACCCAGTCAGTGAACAAGGTACAAATCAGAATGTTACTAATCTGGAAGGCGAGGTAGATGTTTCAGGCGAGGTGATGCCAAGAACTCTTTCATACCATCCAGAAGAGTTGATCATTGGAGAATTGCAATCAGGCGTTCGCACTAGACGTCAAATTGACCAAGGCCTTACTTGTTTTTATTCTACAGTAGCACCTTTACAAACTGAGTTTTCACTTAGTTGTTTTATTTCGCAGATTGAACCGCGTACATATAAAGAGGCGCTAACTGAAGATTCTTGGGTCAATGTTATGCAAGAAGAGTTGAGTCAGTTTGAGAAGTTAGGAGTGTGGAAGTTAGTAGACTTGCCTGATGGTCAGAGGAAGATAAACACCAAGTGGGTGTTCAAATGTAAGAGAGATGATCGAGGGGTTATTATTCGTAACAAAGCTCGACTCGTAGTCCAGGGTTTCAGTCAGCAAGAGGGGATAGATTTCACTGAAGTATATGCTCCGGTTGCTAGACTAGAAGCGATTAGAATCTTCCTAGCATTTGCATCTTGGAAAAATTTCAAAGTATATCAGTTAGATGTTAAATCTGCGTTTCTCTATGGGAAGGTAAAAGAGGAGGTATATGTCGGACAGCCACCGGGCTTCACCGATCCAATCCACAAAGACAAGGTCTACTTGCTAGACAAAGCGCTGTATGGTTTACACCGGGCCCCAAGAGCTTGGTACGAGACATTGTCTCAACACCTACTAGCCAACAGTTTCATTCGTGGAAAAGTGGATGCCACTCTCTTCACCAAAGAGGTCGACGGACATCTTCTGATAGTTCAGATATATGTGGATGACATCATATTTGGGTCAACAAATGAGAATCTGTGCAAAGATTTTGAACGAGTTATGAAGAAAAAATTTGAAATGTCATCGATGGGTGTGATGAAATTCTTTTTGGGACTGCAGGTTGATCAACTACCCAAAGGAATTTTCATACATCAAACGAAGTATGTTCATGATATTTTGGAGAAATTCGGGATGTCAGGTTCTACACCAGCTTCCACCCCATTAGCAACGAACCATGGGATAAAACCTGATCTCACCGGAGAGAAGGTAGATGAAACGCTGTATCGTTCCATGAGCGGATCGCTGATGTATTTTGACAGCTTCAAGACCCGATATCATGTATCCAACCTGCCTCGCAGCAAGATTTCAATCTAACCCGAGAGCTTCGCACATGGTAATTGTTAAAAGGATATTACGCTACCTTAAAGGAACTCCATCGTTGGGGTTGTGGTATCCAAAAGATGGCGAATTCATGCTCGAAGGTTATTCCGATTCAGATTTCGGATGCTGCAAAGTCAACGCTAAATCAACAACAGCAGGGTGCCAGTTCTTTGGATCACGATTGGTCACCTGGCAATGCAAAAAGCAGACCTCTGTGGATTTATCCACATGTGAAGCGGAGTATGTATCTGCTAGCAGCTGCTGCTCTCAGATCTTGTGGATCCAGCAACAGATGCGCGACTACGGTTTGCAATTTCTAAACACCCCTATCTTTGTTGATAATGAGGCAGCGATTAACATTACTAAAAATCCTGTTCATCACGCTAAAACCAAACACATTGAAATTCGTCATCACTTCATTCGAGATTGTTTCGAGAAGAAGTTGATACGAATTGAGAAAATCCACACTGATGAGCAAAAAGCTGATTTACATACCAAAGCATTTGACAAAACTCGTTTTCAATATTTGCTAAAACTGAACGGTATGAAGCTTTTATCGGTGTTGGAGGAGATTCTTGGCGTTGATGAAGGAGACATTGTAGATGATGTTGAGAAGCAATCTGCAATGGTTTGTCGATTTTTTACTTGTTTTGGTATTTAGGGGGAGAGTATAGGGTAATATTTTCAGAAAATACAAAAACAGTAAAAAATTTCAAAAATCCAAAAACATGAGATATTTTCAAAATCCAAAAACAATATAAAATCTGAAAAAGAGCTTGTGTAAAAAGGGAAAATGATAGTACATCGGCTTGACAGTTACAGTATGCTAAAGAAATGTAATGTTTAAAAAGTCTTAAACAGTCTCGCTGATGATGTGCCGATAGGTTTTTACATATTTAGTAGGTTTGTTCGGGATATAAACCTAAAATCTTTACTTACTTATTTCGTGGGGAACACTACTTGGATATATAGGTAACCCCTGAAATCTTGTTTGAAGGATCCCTCTTTCTGAGATACTAGGTCTTTATACTCAGTGATATCTGGGGTATTATTCCGGGACTTCTGATAATGCGGAAGCAATGGCCTAGTCCCCGAATAATACTTTCTGCATTGCTTGAAACATAGTACCGCCCTCAGCTAAAAAATGATTAAACATTGAAAAATGCTAATCATGGCTGTTGTAAAAAAGATCCTCTAAAGGGGACCCACTCAAAGTCAAAGCCGTCATCTCTCTGCTGAACGGAAGTTCTGACCTGAGCTCTCACGGTTCTTCGCAATTTAACCACTTACAGATATCATATGTGGTATACTCACCTGTAAGACTGAATATTGGGATTTGGATACAGGAGTATATTCAAGAGGTGGGACACACGTATAAGTTTAAGTCTCTAAAACATCTAATCCGTATCCTGGACAGATTGAAAATTGTGTGAAAATTTAAGTGGATCAGTATATCGACAATCAACGAATTGTTTAATTCTGAGTATGTAATTAAAGCTTAACGGTACTTGTGACTTGTCGAATAGCTGATATGATTTCCTAACACGCTCACCAAAAATATGTTTGTAAATAATTTACATTTACTGCATTTTATTACTGCATTTCATTTCTAGTTTAGAAGCTTTATTAAAAAACCAAAAAGATTTTACATTTCTGCTTTATTTTTGACAAACCAAAGTGGAAAACTGATCTTCAGATTCGAATTGAAGCAGATGCAGGAAGTTTTTGAACTGGAGGATGAGTCGTGAGCTTAACATGATAAGTTTGTGAAAGTTGAAAAGTTAAAGCAAGTTCATTAATTTGAAACTTGTGAATTTCAGAAAATTGTTTGAAAAGGTTGAACAAATGTCAGTGTGAATTGTCTCTGATCAACCAAGGTCATTAAGTTGGACTTGGTAGATAAATTGAGTAATCAGGGTCATTAATTTGGACCTGAATACTTAAGTGGATTTCTAATTCTGACAAGATTATTAATTGAGAGTGAATGGTAAGTTTGGATTGAAATTGTTATTGTCATATATCTTATATTTAGGTAGATATTGTGCAGGAAACAGAAGTCAAGATCCCCATGGCAAAGAAAATGTCAAAGTTTGAACCAGAATTCAAGTCCCAGTTTATCGAGAGGGGGAGTCTGCGAAAGGGGGAGTCAGAATTCTGGATCAACACTCAAAGGGGAGATTGAAGATTAAAATTTGAAGATAAAGATTGAAGGGAGCTTTACAATGTCAAGACAATTTGGAAGGAGACAAAGACTAAAGACTCGATGCCGAAGACTTCGTCAACATCCAAGGGGAGTCTGTTGGTGCATCTACTGTCTGTTAACTTCGTCTTAATCGAGTCTTATGTCTAGATAGGATAAACGAGTGCACAACAGGGATCAAATTAGGGTTTGTTCATGTTTAAGTGTGTAATTTCGTTTGAAGGTGACAGGGTCCATTTCAAACGAAATTACATCAACTATATATAGGGGTTGTGCATGTTCATTTTGATACGAAATTAGTGTGTGAGAGCTGAGGTGCTGCCGGATTTTTGTCAGAATTGTTTGTAAAAAGCTTAGAATATCAATAAGAGAAGATAATTAGAAAGGAACAAGTTGCGTTACGTCATTTACATTGATTCCGCCTTTTTATTTGATGATGAACTACTCAGATTGACTCGTTAGGGTCACACGACGATCCAACAATGATTCAGTAAGGGAGCACACGAGCGTAGGAAGAGAATGCGAAAGTTGCAACAGCAGAGAGTCCTAGCAGCCGCTAAGCGAGAGACAGATGCCCATACACAGGATATGCTTAATAGGAGCTTAGCCAATTTTCATATCCTGGCAACCACAGCTGCCAACCCAAACCTGGAACAACTAGTAGCCCCACAACCCTTACCTTTGTTTCCCACGCAGCCGATGGAGATAGAAAACAACCCAGAAAACCAAGTCCAAATGCATGATTTCAACCCAGAGGAGATACCTAGGATATCAACCCCTAATCCCTTAGACTCAGATTATGATCCATGGTTCAATGATCATAGGGATTATGTGCCACGCTACCACCTAAACGACAAACCCATGCCGAATCTAGCAGCCTATCCAGGTCTGGGCCCTCTAGATCCCTACTACGATAACGATGAATACATTAGGGAGATCTTAGGGAATCCGTACCCTCGGGAGGAACCCATGCCCCAGTACCCAGACCCAGTACCAGCACCTGCACCCCTAATGAGTGCAGAAAATGTGCAAGAGCTCCGAACTTTCGGAAAAGAGATTTTAGAGAGTAGCGAGAGAATGAGGCAGGTCGGAGAGCGACTCGTCTGGAGTACGACGAGCGCCATATGGATTTCTAGATGAATCCATATCCATGAAGGTGATGGAGGAGATAGTAATAATAATATATAAAATATATATAATACGTGTGTATGAATATATATATATATATAATATGTGTAATAATAATAATATATGTTGTAGTATAGACCACTTCGTGGTTAGCGATGCATAGTAGTATTGTAATTTTAAATTCCAGTATCAGTTTATAGTAGATGTATAATAGATAAGAAAGAGTAAGTCACAATGCTCGACGTTTTTGACCAATATGTGTGTTGTGTGATTGTTGCCTAAATTATTAATTATTTTGTGATATTAATAAGTGGTAAATGTTTAAAATTCAGATGGACATCGAAGTGAACCAGGAAAACTAGAATAATGATAACCAGAGTAACTGTCACACCCTGGCTTTGCGGAAGCGTGGTTATTTTGGTGTGACTTCTTAATACCATAGCTTAACCATAACAAAGCTATATGAAATAAAAACCATGCAAGATCATCCATTCGATTAAGTTTTGAAAACCAAATACAATAACATTGTTTTAACTGAAACATGTTCTAACGACATTATTCGACAAACATTGACATAACAGAACACAGTTTAAGGATTTGTGACTTGTCCAGGAAAGAGTCACAACTCCCCAAACCCAGATGACCTCATGACTAGTGCAGCGGAAAACGTTCCATACCGTGCCAGATCCGTTAATTTCCTGAAATACATGTAAGTTGAAAAATCAACAATAATGTTGAGCGAGTTCATGTGTAAGTGAGTAAGTAAACCTTTGTGAGTATAAAAATAGTCTTGGTATGTAGCAAATAAGGGAATTGAGATCACCAATGGTTTGCAAGGCCACTGATATATGTGAAGTGCAAATAGGGAGACTCAAACCTAGCAGATTTCGCCACGGCATTAGTATGTGGACAAAGTCACCCCAAGGTCCGTTTCTAGTTTGGCCTGGGGCTGGGCTCGCTACACCCAGATAGATCTACCGCTCCTGTCCCTCGGTCCCGCCATGAGGACTAATGGCCTCATGTTGCTCCTACCCACTCACATGATCTAAGTAGTAAACCTCCTTACGCTAACCATACCATGTATAAAGTACTCGTAATCATAGTAAACATGTATTTCACCCCCGCAGTTAAGAAAACTGAAAACAGTTAGAGAAAAGGGGGACATGAACTCACAGTGAAACGTCTCTACCAAGTATCTCCTGCTCACGCAGCTGTGTGACGACCTACAGGTGCTAATTTCTATTAGACGGACGGCCGTGCCTTAGCTTTATAGTTTAAGTCTTTGGGAAATAGTCAGACAACTATTTCGTGTTTACGTTCTGTATATACTTGGTAGTTAATCTCCTTCCCAAGGATGGGGGATTCAATACATGTGTGTTCATAAATATTTCCGTAAGTGCGTAAGTTACGTTTAACAATCGAGTGGTAATATAATTACCGATGTAACTTATATATTTATGGTGAAAGCGTTCGTATTATTTTGGATTCGTTAACGATCGTAAATATTATTTTTACTCTAAAAATAATATTTATGTATTTTCACAAAATAATCATAAACAGTGTGTGAAAAAAAAATATATATTTATCACGTTAAATTCTGTGAAAATCCCACCTCCGAATATTTAGTAAATAAAGTCATGGCGAAATTTATGTTTCGAAAACATGTCAAAAATAATTCTAACGCTTGTAGTGTAAATAGTTCTAAGTGTTAGGTTTTTAGAAAAATTTCGCCAGAGTTCCCTCTGTAACTGGAGGTGGCCACGCTTTCAAGCGTATCATTTTCTTTTATGAATTCAATCAACAATTTTCTAAACAATGTTACACTAGTCAAGTGTAAAAACAATGCATTTTTCATGACAACATAAACTTGGCGTTTCATGAAAACGCGTAGTAATTTAGCGGTGCTTTTAGTGGGTTTAGTTACCCTCCAAAAATTATGACTTTTCAAAAAGACCCGTCTTTTAACTTGGTGTGTCTTAGAAAAATCATTTGTAGATGTCGGGTCCATAAGACTATCCACTCACTTAGTTTATTTATTTTTCAAGAACTCGTTTTTGTTACCAAGTTTATGTGAAACATGGAGGTGATTCTTTTATGTAAACATTAGTCACCTCCTAACTTGTTAACATAAGTTTTTAATCTTATTTTAACAAGTTAAATTTTGATGTCCAACAACATCTTACTAGTAAGCATCAAAATAAATAATAACCACATCAAAACAATTTTATTTTAACAAGATTTCATCTTATTTCATCTTCACTAACTTTATGTTCAAGTTTGCATTTATGATCTTCTAGTGTTCTTTTACTTATATCACAACATAGTTATTAACCACAAAAAAAATATAAAATAAAAGGTGATCCAAGAGGCTTACTACTAGCTCGAGGCTAGGGAAGAAACACGAGGGAAAACGAGTGGATAAAGGCAAACTAGAGAGGTCCTTGACAAACCGCGAGCTCCACACTCCGTGATTCGCCTTGTTACACCTTGTAGTGGGTCTTGGAATACTTGAATGAAATCGAAAATGGTTGGAGGTGGGGCTTGGTTCTCGACCGAGAGGTTCAAGAGAAGAGAGAGAGGTGATATGTGTTGTAATGAGATTGGTACTTAGTTGGTGATGGTGGTGATTATAAGTATTCAAATGTTATTGCCCATAGGGTCTTGTGTCACCCAAAGTACACACATGATTATCTAAAAATCTCCAATGTGATTTCATAGGGAAAACACAAGATTTTAAGGAAGTCTTGTGGGGGCCATGGGAACCGAAAGTTTCAGCCAAAAAGAGGGGGTTTATTGTAGGTTTTGAATGGTGGGAAGTGATGGGTTAAGGGTGTTAAGTGTAATAGTTAGGGTGGTGTATGTACTAGCATGATCTTTTACATAATCCCAAGGATAATTGCATAGGGACTTGGTGGATTCCTTTTGGCACATGGGAAAATCAAATGTGAGAAGAGGGGAGGGCCGATCGGTTCATGAGAGGGGCATTTAGTTGGATTACAATCTCTAGTTAGGTGACTTAGTTAGTTTAATTAGGAGATTAAAACTAGTTACTAGCGTGTAGTGTTTTGTAACGGGTGTTAGGGTGTTCGGGGACCCTAACTGGCTCAGAAAAAGAAAAACAATGTAAATGACAATATTTTTATGTCCCGGGTTAAGTCCGGTTGTACGGTTGGATATTACTCCGTTAAAGTGCTAAATAAGTATTTAAAGTGTCGTTATTATTTCTTTCTTTTAGTGACACAGTTTATTCCCGCCATTTTGGAAAGTGTCTAGTAATATTTTTCCAACTTTTTGCACTTTACTAGTTTAGATAAATGCTGAATGTTTATTTAAAGTGCAGAATTTTGTACTCAAAATACGTTTTAGGCACATCCAGTCGTAGTGACTTATTCCTAGAGACGCAGTTCTACAACCCTTGTATCCCTACACTCACCACTAGTGTAGCAAAATATTTCAGGCTCTTACAGGCCTTTAGAGGCAGTGTTTGCCTGATGCTGGCTTTATCAGCATGTTCAATAGGTTATCCGTTATAGTGCTACTGTGCTTTTTGTGCATCATGTTTGTCACTAAGGTTCAGTCATGTAAGTAATGTAGTGACAACAAGCAAGTATGATGCAAGTAAGTGCATGTATCAGTATTCAAGTAGCAGTTATTCACAAGTTCAAGTAAGCACAGTAATTCAGCAGTAATTAATTACTAATTAAGTCGTACGGATACCTGGTTTAGTGCGGGTTGTCACATTCTCCCCCCGTTAAATAAATTTCGTCCCGAAATTTAAGTTCTGCTTGTAGATGCAGGGTTCTTAGGAAAAAGGTGGGGGTATTTCTCTTTCATCCGGTCCTCACGCTCCCAGGTGTACTCAGGACCGTGTCTGGCATTCCAACGAACTTTGACGAGCTTGACACTGCTCCGGCGGGTCTTGTTAACTTTCCAATCCGTGACCTCAACAGGTTCTTCAACGAAGTGGAGCGTGTCGTCAACATGAATCTCGTCGGTGGGAATGGCAACGTCAACTTGAGTTGGACTTTTCTTCAGGTTGGATACATGAAATGTATCGTGAACACCATTCAGTTCAGCAGGTAGGTCCAACTTGTATGCTACTAGTCCTATTCTTTCCAGAATTCTGAAGGGACCGATGTAGCGTGGATTTAACTTCCCACGCTTCCCGAAGCGTGCCACACCCTTCCAGGGTGAGACTTTCAATAACACCATTTCTCCAACTTGGAATTCCACATGTTTCCGGTTTGGATCCGCATAGGCCTTTTGTCTGTGGCGAGCTGCTTCGATGCGTTTAAGAATCTGTGCAATCTTGTCTGTCGTCTCTTGGACGATTTCGGGACCAGCAAGCTGCCTATCACCTGCGTCAGCCCAACATAGGGGTGAGCGGCACTTGCGTCCGTAAAGGGCTTCGAATGGCGCGACACCAATACTGGTGTGGTAGCTGTTGTTGTATGAAAATTCGACCAAAGGCAAATGCTTATCCCAGCTACCGCCCAAATCCATAACACACGCTCTCAGCATGTCTTCCAAAGTCTGTATCGTTCGCTCGCTCTGGCCGTCAGTTTGCGGATGAAACGCAGTGCTCAGATTCAATTGTGAGCCAAAGGCTTCTTGGAAGGATTGCCATATCCTTGACACAAACCTTCCGTCTCTATCAGAGATGATTGAGAGAGGTACTCCATGGCGCGCGACGATCTCTCTCATGTAAATTTCCGCAAGTTTACTAGTACTGTCTTTCTCTTTGATTGGCAGAAAGTGTGCGGACTTTGTTAGGCGGTCAACTATCACCCAAATCATGTCATGGCCTCTTGGCGTTCTTGGCAATTTCGTAATAAAATCCATGGAGATTTATTCCCATTTCCACTTGGGAATTTCAGGTTGTTGTAGAAGTCCTGAAGGCTTCTGGTATTCGGCCTTCACTTTAGCACACGTTAAACATTTGCTCACGTAAACAGCAACATCGCCTTTCATCCTAGGCCACCAATAGTAATCTTTGAGATCCTGGTACATCTTATCCGCTCCAGGATGGATAGAGTACCGTGATTTGTGGGCTTCATCAAAAATAACTTTCCTTAAACCACCAAACAGAGGAACCCAAATCCTTTTCTCGAAGCATAACGTTCCTTCCTCGTTTGGTACCAGTAGTTTCTCCATCCCACGGAGATATTCTTCTTCAAGGTTTCCTTCCTTGAGAGCTTCTTTCTGCGCGGCACGAATGCGCAAGGAAAGATTGGTTCGTACAATCATTTCTAAAGCTCTAACCCTTATGGGCTTGATTCTCTCTTTACGACTTAGGGCATCGGCGACCACATTCGCCTTCCCTGGATGGTACTTTATCTCGCAGTCGTAATCGTTCAGCAATTCAACCCAACGTCTTTGCCTCATATTCAGCTCCTTCTGGTTGAATATGTGTTGTAGGCTCTTGTGATCTGTAAAGATTGTACACTTCGTACCATAAAGGTAGTGTCTCCAGATCTTTAATGCAAAAACCACTGCGCCAAGTTCCAAATCATGTGTGGTATAGTTCTTTTCGTGCACTTTCAGTTGACGCGATGCGTAAGCAATAACTTTTTGGCGTTGCATCAACACGCAACCCAATCCTTGACGGGAAGCATCACAGTATACCACGAAATCATCTGTACCTTCCGGTAGTGCTAAGATTGGCGCGTTGCAGAGCTTATCCTTCAATATCTGGAACGCTTCTTCCTGTTTGATCCCCCAATCAAACTTCTTATCTTTCTGCGTGAGGAGCGTCAATGGTTGAGCGATTTTTGAAAAGTTCTCAATGAACCTTCGATAGTAGCCAGCCAAACCCAAGAATTGTCGAATCTCGGTTGGCGTCTTTGGCGTTTCCCAATTCTTGATCGCCTCGATCTTTGTGGGATCAACATGGATTCCATTTCCATTAACCACATGTCCAAGAAATTGGACTTCACGTAGCCAGAATTCGCACTTAGAAAGTTTGGCATACAGTTGTTCCTTCTTTAGCAGTTCCAAAATAGCTCTTAGATGCTGTTCGTGCTCGGCCTTTGTTCTTGAATAAATCAAGATGTCGTCGATAAACACAATTACGAACTTGTCCAAGTACGGCTTGCAAACTCTATTCATCAAATCCATAAAGACTGCAGGTGCGTTTGTCAAACCAAACGGCATAACAAGGAACTCGTAGTGTCCATAACGAGTTCGGAAGGCTGTCTTTGGGATGCTTTCCTCTTGTATTCTTAACTGATGGTATCCAGATCGAAGATCGATCTTAGAGTAAAAACTTGAGCCTTGCAGTTGATCAAACAGATCGTCGATTCTTGGCAGAGGATATCTATTCTTGATTGTCAGCTTGTTCAATTCTCTGTAGTCAATACACATACGGAAACTACCGTCCTTCTTCTTGACAAACAGGACTGGAGCTCCCCAAGGCGAGAAGCTTGGTCGGATAAAACCCTTGTCTAACAACTCTTGAAGTTGTGTCGACAGTTCCTGCATCTCAGACGGAGCAAGTCTGTACGGTGCCTTAGCCACAGGCGCGGCGCCTGGAACTAAATCGATGTGAAACTCTACTTGCCTCTGAGGTGGCAGTCCAGGTAAGTCCTCTGGGAAGACTTCTGGGTATTCCCTCACGACAGGGATGTCTTCGATTTTTGGCTCAGCAGCCTTTTTATCCACAATGTGTGCCAGAAAAGCAACACATCCTTTCTGCAAACACTTCCTTGCTTTCAAGCAGCTGATAATCCTCAATGGCGTCTCACGCTTCTCTCCATGAACCACAATTGTTTCGCCATCTTCGGTTGGGATACGAACAACCTTTTCGTGACAAACTATCTCAGCTTTGTTGCCTGATAACCAATCCATTCCTACCACCACGTCGAAACTTCCCAACTGGACTGGTAGTAGATCTAGAGCGAACTCACGTTCTCCCAATTCGATCACACAACCTCTGATAACTTCACTGGCTTCTACTAACTTTCCATTAGCCAATTCGATTGAGTAGGGAATATCTAACTTATTAGCGGCTAACCCAAGCATTTTCTTAAATTCTAATGACACGAAGCTATAATCGGCACCAGTATCAAATAAAACGGATGCATAGCGTTGATTTACAGGGAACGTACCAGTAACAACGTTGGGGTCCTGGCGCGCTTCCCTTGCTTCGATGTTGAAAACCCTTCCGCGGGCTTGGTTCAATTCCGGGCAATTCTTCTTGTAATGCCCAAGATCACCACAGTTATAGCATCCGGGCCTTTGCCCATTTCCACCATCGTTTCCAACTTGATTGTTTCTCTGGTTGCGATTCACGGTGCCCGCTTGGTTTACATTATAGACCCGATTTCCATTTCCTCCATTGTTTCCCTGTGGGCGATTCCCAATACCACCATGATTATTGTTTCTATTCCCATATCCTCCCTGGCCTCCCCGGCCAGCACTAGCCCAACAAGAATCTTTCGAGTGGCCCGGCTTTCCACATGCTTCACATATTTTCACATTACAATGGCCAGTATGGTGGCGTTGACAGGTGTTACACTTGGGCTGGGTGCCCTGGTATCCTTTTCCTTTCTTCCCACTGCCAGCTGATCCTCCTTTCTTAACCGCCACACTGGCGCCCTGCTTGAAGTTTGAGAACTTCCGCTTGTTACCTTCTGACGACTCGACGTGAGTCTCTTTCTTCTTCGGCTCTGCTTCATCAAACTTGTTCAAACGAATAGCCTCCTCAGTGAGAGCTACGCTCAAATCGATCGCCTCAGTAATGGTCGCAGGCTTGGATGAGGTTACCATGCTTATGATTTGAGGAGCAAATCCCCAAATGAAACGTTCGATTCTCTTGAACTCAGGAGTGACCATGTAGGGTACCACATGCGATAAGTCATGGAACCTTTGAACGTATTCTGCTATCTTTGGTCCGTCCATTTTCAAGTGCCAGAACTCGGTCTCCAATCGCTGGATTTCTGCGCGGGAACAGTACTTTTTGCGCATAAGTTCTTTTAGTTCGGTCCAGGTCAGCGTGTAGGCAGCAGCTTCGCCTAGTGTCTGTACTTGTAGATTCCACCAGGATAGGGCTCCATCTAGAAACAGCCCTGAGATATAGGTGACTTGCTGATCCAGTGCGCACTTGCTCATGCGAAGAACAGATTCGGTTTTCTCAGCCCAACGAACAAAGGCGACAGCACCTCCAGTGCCGTCAAAGTTTACGGGCTTGCAGTCTAAGAACTGTTTGTAGGTGCATCCTGCACATATGTTATAACATATGAACGGCATTAGCATCATTGCTAAAGATATCCAATTAGGTCACGGTATGTCTTAATGACTTAGTATTACCGTGAGGTAGATTGTTATTGCCTTGGTTAATACTTCCGCTCGTTCCTGGCTGGGATGCTGCATACTGTGCTATGGCAGGAGCAATAATCTGCTGGAGTTCTGCCTCATTGGTTGGCATGCGTGTCTCACGTCTCGGCGGCATCTTCTAAAAGATGGTTTACGTTGGTCAGGCCATAGTAAAACGTACGTATATAGTAATAGTAATAGCACATAACATCTCATGTCATCAACACATCACAAATACCAATCACACAACATCCCAAGTCATAAAAATATAAATAAGTAATCAAGCGAATCAAATATGGTGAGAATACTGCGATTGCCATATATCGAGACCACATAGTAAGTGTATCAGTACATCCCTGTGTCATACAATCATCAATCAACTAGGGGCTACATCACACCTGTCCAAAAACTATATCATGTCAGTGTCAAATACAACATCAAATACATGTCAACAAAAGTCAGAATCATAAAGTAGTCTCCAAAAATGCTGTGCAGTCCAACAATCGCCGTCTTCTCACCTTCGTCTACCCAAACAGCACTGATGAGCTCTATACAGATGGTGGTGGAGGAGGAGGAAAGTGGGTGTAAAACAAACGACGTAACTGGAGCCAGTCCGCCTCCATAGCCTGCTGAGTACGAATGATAGAGGCAACCTGCTGCTCTAGTGTAAAGAGACGGGCAGCATAATCTGGAGGTAAGGGTCGAAATGGCTGCAGAGGAGAGTGTGTCTGACCATGGCACTGGCATGATGGCAGCTGAGCTCTCTCAAGCTCCTGTAGGCGCTGCGCGTGCGACTCGTGCTGGAAAACGAAAGATAACAAAACGTCCTCGATAGTGTGTCCCACATGGAACCGGTGGTAGGGATCAGTCGGTGGCATCGGAGAAGATGATAACCAAAGTAGTGGCTCACGGGTGGGATCAAAGGGTGCCACATGAAATGGAGCAACAGAGGGTGGAACAGATGATATCTGGGGCATGAAGGGGATAGACATCGGTACATGCCCAAAAGGATGGGCTGAAGAACCCTCTCCAGCCCTCGCTGGAGGTACAAACTGAGGAACCTGAAAAGAAAAATCAACATGTCGTGTATCAGGGATCTGAGGGGGAAAAGGTGGAACATCCTCATCAGCAGGTATCCAACCGTGCTGTGCATGCTCATCTGGTGGATCCATGTGTGCCGCGAACAGTGCATGCTCGGGCTCTAGTGGGATGGGATCAGGTGGGGGAGCAACAAAAGGATGAACAGGTGCAATGTGCTCAACAGGATGGTCAACAGGTATATCAACAACAGGTAGAGGAACAACAGGATCAACAACAACATGATCGCCCTCTAACAAAGGAACATCCACGGGGAGATCATCAACAGGTGGGTCTGCTATAATGGGCTCAATAGGGATGTCAGCATGTACGGGATCATGCTCCAGTATGGGGTCTAGAGCGGCTACCTGCTCAGGAGCGACGACAGGCTCGGGATCATCAAAAGCCATCTCGAAGTCAAACTCGGGGTCGATAGGGTCTACTGGGTCAGCTGGATCCTCCATGGGCTGATCCATAGGTATAAACTCGATATCACGATCCGGGTCGTATCCCGGGGGAAAGATAGGATCAGAATCCTCTATGTCATCATGGTCATACGCAAAGCTGGGAATAGGTGCAACAGAGAATGACTGGTCAGGATCAGAATCATGCGCAAAGTGCTGTGGGCTCAATGTGTGAGAAGGTGCGGATGCCACAGACTCGAAGGAGTCCGGGACAGGTGAATGTGCAGGCGAATCCTCAGCGGGAATGCCAGCGATCATCAGAAGATCGTCCGCAGGAAGAAGGGCCTCACCCTGGATCTCATCCTCAAAAGGCTCATCCTCAAACAGGTCAATATCGCCATCAGCCTCAGCGTCAAGAGGGAAATCATATGCTGGATAAACGGCTAAGGGTATAGGGGCCGGAATCTCTACTAGAGGTAGGTACTCAGCGGGAGGGTCATCTGCAGGCTCATCAGCACCATCGGGTAGTGCGAAGGGCTGGAAATCATCCTCGTCAGTACTGGTATAGTCAGATGTGTACACCTCATGCTCGGAGGATGTGAGGTCATCAGATACGATAGGTATGGGTCCAGTGGTGTCCGAAACGCCAGTATCGTCTGAGTCCATAAGTCTGTAACATAAACACAAATATGCTCAAATAATCAGTCACATAATCAGATAATCACATAAGTCACCAAGTAAGGTATCACATAATTCTCCTAGTTCACTAGCCAAATTCCTCCCAGTCTCGAAGACTGCTCTTTCCTCCACCTCGACCTCTTAGATCGAGCCTCGGTCCCCTTGACCGAGCCTCAGCCTTCATGACTGAGCCTACTCTTCCTAGCCTCACTAGCCAACTACCTCGGTCACCTAGACCGAGCCTCGATCCTCCAGACCGAGCCTCAGCCCTCCAGGCTGAGCCTATAAATAATAAAATGTGCTCAACATTTGTTTGTAAAAAGTTTTGGATCTGGACTTAAGTGGTATGCAGTAAAATGTTTTCGTGAGAGCCCTAGTGATCATAGTCTAGACTCGAGAAAGAATCCTAGTTCGCTATGATCAGAGCTCTGATACCAAGCTGTCACACCCTGGCTTTGCGGAAGCGTGGTTATTTTGGTGTGACTTCTTAATACCATAGCTTAACCATAACAAAGCTATATGAAATAAAAACCATGCAAGATCATCCATTCGATTAAGTTTTGAAAACCAAATACAATAACATTGTTTTAACTGAAACATGTTCTAACGACATTATTCGACAAACATTGACATAACAGAACACAGTTTAAGGATTTGTGACTTGTCCAGGAAAGAGTCACAACTCCCCAAACCCAGATGACCTCATGACTAGTGCAGCGGAAAACGTTCCATACCGTGCCAGATCCGTTAATTTCCTGAAATACATGTAAGTTGAAAAATCAACAATAATGTTGAGCGAGTTCATGTGTAAGTGAGTAAGTAAACCTTTGTGAGTATAAAAATAGTCTTGGTATGTAGCAAATAAGGGAATTGAGATCACCAATGGTTTGCAAGGCCACTGATATATGTGAAGTGCAAATAGGGAGACTCAAACCTAGCAGATTTCGCCACGGCATTAGTATGTGGACAAAGTCACCCCAAGGTCCGTTTCTAGTTTGGCCTGGGGCTGGGCTCGCTACACCCAGATAGATCTACCGCTCCTGTCCCTCGGTCCCGCCATGAGGACTAATGGCCTCATGTTGCTCCTACCCACTCACATGATCTAAGTAGTAAACCTCCTTACGCTAACCATACAATGTATAAAGTACTCGTAATCATAGTAAACATGTATTTCACCCCCGCAGTTAAGAAAACTGAAAACAGTTAGAGAAAAGGGGGACATGAACTCACAGTGAAACGTCTCTACCAAGTATCTCCTGCTCACGCAGCTGTGTGACGACCTACAGGTGCTAATTTCTATTAGACGGACGGTCGTGCCTTAGATTTATAGTTTAAGTCTTTGGGAAATAGTCAGACAACTATTTCGTGTTTACGTTCTGTATATACTTGGTAGTTAATCTCCTTCCCAAGGATGGGGGATTCAATACATGTGTGTTCATAAATATTTCCGTAAGTGCGTAAGTTACGTTTAACAATCGAGTGGTAATATAATTACCGATGTAACTTATATATTTATGGTGAAAGCGTTCGTATTATTTTGGATTCGTTAACGATCGTAAATATTATTTTTACTCTAAAAATAATATTTATATACTTTCACAAAATAATCATAAACAGTGTGTGAAAAAAAATATATATATTTATCACGTTAAATTCTGTGAAAATCCCACCTCCGAATATTTAGTAAATAAAGTCATGGCGAAATTTATGTTTCGAAAACATGTCAAAAATAATTCTAACGCTTGTAGTGTAAATAGTTCTAAGTGTTAGGTTTTTAGAAAAATTTCGCCAGAGTTCCCTCTGTAACTGGAGGTGGCCACGCTTTCAAGCGTATCATTTTCTTTTATGAATTCAATCAACAATTTTCTAAACAATGTTACACTAGTCAAGTGTAAAAACAATGCATTTTTCATGACAACATAAACTTGGCGTTTCATGAAAACGCGTAGTAATTTAGCGGTGCTTTTAGTGGGTTTAGTTACCCTCCAAAAATTATGACTTTTCAAAAAGACCCGTCTTTTAACTTGGTGTGTCTTAGAAAAATCATTTGTAGATGTCAGGTCCATAAGACTATCCACTCACTTAGTTTATTTATTTTTCAAGAACTCGTTTTTGTTACCAAGTTTATGTGAAACATGGAGGTGATTCTTTTATGTAAACATTAGTCACCTCCTAACTTGTTAACATAAGTTTTTAATCTTATTTTAACAAGTTAAATTTTGATGTCCAACAACATCTTACTAGTAAGCATCAAAATAAATAATAACCACATCAAAACAATTTTATTTTAACAAGATTTCATCTTATTTCATCTTCACTAACTTTATGTTCAAGTTTGCATTTATGATCTTCTAGTGTTCTTTTACTTATATCACAACATAGTTATTAACCACAAAAAAAAATATAAAATAAAAGGTGATCCAAGAGGCTTACTACTAGCTCGAGGCTAAGGAAGAAACACGAGGGAAAAACGAGTGGATAAAGGCAAACTAGAGAGGTCCTTGACAAACCGCGAGCTCCACACTCCGTGATTCGCCTTGTTACACCTTGTAGTGGGTCTTGGAATACTTGAATGAAATCGAAAATGGTTGGAGGTGGGGCTTGGTTCTCGACCGAGAGGTTCAAGAGAAGAGAGAGATGTGATATGTGTTGTAATGAGATTGGTAATTAGTTGGTGATGGTGGTGATTATAAGTATTCAAATGTTATTTCCCATAGGGTCTTGTGTCACCCAAAGTACACACATGATTATCTAAAAATCTCCAATGTGATTTCATAGGGAAAACACAAGATTTTAAGGAAGTCTTGTGGGGGCCATGGGAACCGAAAGTTTCAGCCAAAAAGAGGGGGTTTAGTGTAGGTTTTGAATGGTGGGAAGTGATGGGTTAAGGGTGTTAAGTGTAATAGTTAGGGTGGTGTATGTACTAGCATGATCTTTTACATAATCCCAAGGATAATTGCATAGGGACTTGGTGGATTCCTTTTGGCACATGGGAAAATCAAATGTGAGAAGAGGGGAGGGCCGATCGGTTCATGAGAGGGGCATTTAGTTGGATTACAATCTCTAGTTAGGTGACTTAGTTAGTTTAATTAGGAGATTAAAACTAGTTACTAGCGTGTAGTGTTTTGTAACGGGTGTTAGGGTGTTCGGGGACCCTAACTGGCTCAGAAAAAGAAAAACAATGTAAATGACAATATTTTTATGTCCCGGGTTAAGTCCGGTTGTACGGTTGGATATTACTCCGTTAAAGTGCTAAATAAGTATTTAAAGTGTCGTTATTATTTCTTTCTTTTAGTGACACAGTTTATTCCCGCCATTTTGGAAAGTGTCTAGTAATATTTTTCCAACTTTTTGCACTTTACTAGTTTAGATAAATGCTGAATGTTTATTTAAAGTGCAGAATTTTGTACTCAAAATACGTTTTAGGCACATCCAGTCGTAGTGACTTATTCCTAGAGACGCAGTTCTACAACCCTTGTATCCCTACACTCACCACTAGTGTAGCAAAATATTTCAGGCTCTTACAGGCCTTTAGAGGCAGTGTTTGCCTGATGCTGGCTTTATCAGCATGTTCAATAGGTTATCCGTTATAGTGCTACTGTGCTTTTTGTGCATCATGTTTGTCACTAAGGTTCCGTCATGTAAGTAATGTAGTGACAGCAAGCAAGTATGATGCAAGTAAGTGCATGTATCAGTATTCAAGTAGCAGTTATTCACAAGTTCAAGTAAGCACAGTAATTCAGCAGTAATTAATTACTAATTAAGTCGTACGGATACCTGGTTTAGTGCGGGTTGTCACAGTAACAATAATCTGGATAACGAAAACCCGAACAACAACAATAATGGAAATCAAGTGGATAACAATGCCATGCAACATATAGTGGCACAAGGGATAATAGATGCAATGCCATATATTATCAAAACAGTTAAGGAAGCGGAAAATAAAAGTAAACATGATAGCAAACGACCCTCTGAACCAGAACACAGCGTGAACAATGGACCCGTACTTCAAGTGCCCATTCCCAAAAGAAGAAGAACCATGTCTTATGGTTGTTCTTATAAAGAATTTTGGTCTTGTAAACCAATGGAATTCTCGGGCAATGAAGGGGCCGTTGCATCTCTACGCTGGATAGAAAAGACTGAGGTAGTCTTAAGAATAAGCAAATGCGCGGAAGAGGATAAGATAATGTTTGCTTCCAACCTGTTTAAGAATTCAGCCCTAGAATGGTGGAACACTATCCTTCAGTCTAAAGGAAGTGATAGGGTTTATAATATGGAATGGGAGGAATTTAAAAACATGGTAGAAAGGAAATTCTACCCTCCCAATGAAAAAGAACAGATATGAAACAAATTTCTAAACCTTAGGATGATTGGGGTAGATAGTAAGGGTTATACTACATTATTCTTTGAATATGCTAGAATAGTACCAACCCTTGCATCACCTGAACCAGTATTAATCTCCTGTTACATCTGGGGATTAATTGGGGAGATTAGACATGTAGGCAAGGCAGCTAGACCTCAAACCATAGAAGAAGCAGTAGAACTAGCAAACACCTTGACAGATGAATTAGTCCATACACGAGAAGAGGATCAGAGAAGGAACCTAACCCAGAAGCTTACCCAGGAATTCCGTTCTGGAAATTCTAACCGTGGGAAAAATGTAGGCTCTACCTCTGCACCCTATTGCAGGTATTGCAAAAGGAAGCATTCTGGAAGATGCTCCATATACTGTAACTTTTGCAAAATACCTGGACACAAGGAGGAAGACTGCAGGAAAAAGCCTAACAACATGATATGCTTCAACTGTGGAGAACAAGGTCATATCAAGCCTAACTGTCCAAAACTAGCTCCAGCTACGAACACCAAGAATACTAAAAATGCTAGAGCATTTGTTCTGATTGCAGAAGAAGCAAAGATGATCCCGGATGTGATCACCGGTACGTTTTTAATTAATGATGTTTTTGCTAAAGTATTATTTGACTCTGGTGTGAACCAAAGTTTTATTAATACTTCATTTTGCAAACTTCTCAATCAACCATTAACTAAACTCCCACAAGAATGTCTAGTAGAGACATCAAATGAGGAAACCATTAAGATTTCTGAGATCTTGCAGGGAGCAAGAATAGAAATTTATTGCAAATCTTTACCCAATGAATCTGGCAGGATTTGATGTTGTGTTAGGAATGGATTGGTTAATAGCCAATAAAGCCAGTATTTTATGTGATCAAAAGTCAATTCAAGTAAATTCACCAAGGGGTGAAAAGATCACAATTAAAGGAAATAAAACCTTTAGATCCACAAAGTTCATCTCTGTGATGAAAACAACAAGTTATATAAGAAAAGGGTCATTAGTGTATTTGATTTCCATAAGCACTAACACTAAAGGAAAAGAATTAAAGGATATTCCAGTAGTATCCCAGTTTTCAGATGTATTTCCAGAAGAGCTACCAGGGCAACCTCCAGATAGAGAAGTTGAATTAAGAATCCATTTGATACCGAGAACCGCACCAATTGCCAAAGCACCCTACCATTTGGCACCCGCAGAAATGCAGGAACTGAAGAAACAGTTAGATGAATTATTGGAAAAGAGATTCATACAGCCAAGCTCATCGCCATGGGGAGCACCGATTTTATTCGTTAAAAAGAAGGAAGGATCAATGCGTATGTGCATTGACTACCGCGAATTGAACAAAGTCACGATTAAGAATCGGTATCCATTACCAATAATCGATGATCTGTTCGATCAATTGCAAGGAGCATGATTTTTCTCTAAAATCGATCTATGGTCAGGATATCATCAATTAAAGGTACAGGAAGAGGACGTTCCTAAGACCGCTTTCAGAACAAGGTATGGCCATTATGAATTTACTGTCATGCCATTTGGTTTAACCAATGCCCCAGCTGCATTTATGGACATGATGAACCAAATATGTAAGCCATATTTGGATAAATTCATAATTGTCTTAATAGATGATATTCTTATTTATTCTAAAAGCAAAGAGGAACATGCAGCGCATCTGCACGCACTTCTAAGTTTATTGAGAAAAGAAAAGCTTTATGCTAAGTTTTCGAAGTGTGAGTTTTGGTTAGAACAGGTACAATTTCTTGGACATTTAGTCAATCATGAAGGAATTCATGTAGATCCCACCAAGATCGAGGCAATTACCAAATGGAAAACCCATGAGTCACCAACCGAGGTTAGAAGTTTCTTAGGATTGGCCGGTTATTATAGAAGATTTATTCAAGATTTTTCTAGAATAGTCATTCCCTTAACTAAGCTAACCTGTAAATCTGTTAAGTTTGAATGGGGACCAAAACAAGAAGAAGCCTTTAGAATTCTTAAGCAAAGATTAACCCATGCACCCATACTAGCATTACCAGAAGGAACTGAAGACTTTGTAGTCTATTGTGATGCTTCTAAGTTAGGTTATGGATGCGTATTGATGCAACGTCAAAAGGTTATAGCTTACGCCTCTAGACAACTTAAGAATCGTGAAGAGAATTATTCAACCCATGATCTAGAATTAGGAGCCATAATTTTTGCCCTTAAAATTTGGAAACATTACCTATACGGTAGTAAGTTTACCATTTTCACCGACCATAAGAGTTTAAGGTATGTCTTCGGACAAAAGGAGTTGGATATGAGACAAAGACACTGGATGGGGATACTTAGTGATTACGATTGTAATATCCAGTACCATGCAGGAAAGGCAAATGTAGTAGTGGATGTTTTAAGTCGAAAGTATCATGAAAAGCCAAAAAGAGTACGTTCTCTTAAGTTAAATCTACAAGTAGATTTAAATGAACAAATTAGAAATGCACAAGAATCGGTAATCAAGGATGATACTGAAAAGTTGAAAGGAATGATTAAGGAATTAGAACAAGGAACAGATGGAATTTGAGATTCCATAAGAAAATAATGTGGATACCTAAATTAGGAAACCTACGTCACCGTATATTAGAATAAGCCCATAAGTCTAAGTATACGATGCATCCTGGAAGTGATAAGATGTATCAGGACTTAAGGAAGATTTTTTGGTGGATAGGAATAAAACAGGATATAGCAGCATATGTTGCAAAATGTTTAACCTGTTCACAAGTCAAAGCTGAACATCAGAAACCCTCAGGTTTATTGCAACAGTTAGAAACGCCAGTTTGGAAATGAGAATTGATAACAATGGATTTTGTTACCAAATTACCCAAAACAAGAAAAGGTAATGATACAATCTGGGTGATTGTGGACAGGCTAACTAAGTCAGCTCATTTCCTACCAATGAAAGAAACTTTCAGTATGGAACAATTAGCTAAATTATATGTAAATGAAATAGTTTTATTACTTGGAATTCCTCTATCAATTGTTTCTGACAGAGATAGTCGCTTTACCTCTCATTTTTGGACAAGCTTCCAAAAAGCAATGGGAATCAAGTTGAATCTAAGCACCGCTTATCATCCTTAAACAGACGGACAAAGAGAAAGGACAATTCAGACACTGGAGGACATGCTTAGAGCTTGTGTAATTGATTTCGGAGGTAATTGGGATGATCACTTACCATTGATAGAATTTTCTTATAATAACAGTTATCACACAAGTATAAATGCTGCACCATTCGAAGCACTTTATGGATGAAAGTGTCGAACGCCAGTCTGTTGGGCAGAAATTGGAGAAAAGCAACTATCTGGACCTGAGATAGTACAAGAAACAACAGACAAGATCATTCAAGTCAAGGAACGACTAAAAGCAGCACGTGATCGACAAAAGAGTTATGCTGATAACAGACGAAAACCATTAGAATTATTTTAAGTAGGAGATAAAGTATTATTGAAAGTCTCTCCTTGGAAAGGAGTGGTAAGATTCATCAAAAGAGGAAAGCTAAGCCCCAGGTATGTTGGACCTTTTGAGATTATTAGAAGATTAGGACCTATAGCCTATCAGCTACAACTGCCAGAGGAAATGGCAGGAATACATGATGTATTTCATGTATCTAATCTCAAGAAGTGTTTAGCTGATGAATCGCTAGTAGTTCCTCTAAAGGATATAGAGGTAAATGAACAGTTAAAGTTTGTAGAAAGACCTCTACAAATTGAAGACAGGAAGGTTAAGAATCTCAAGCACAAGAGATTAGTTCTGGTCAAAGTGAAATGGGACTCCAAAAGAGGACCAGAATATACATGGGAGCTTGAATCAGAAATGCAAAGGAAATATATTCACACCTATTCCAGTAGATCTCGAGGACGAGCTCTAAAACAAGGTGGGGAGGATATAACAACCCTCCTAATTATTTTCAACAACCTAAAATATATTAAAATATTCCAATACGTCTTAAAATATACCACGTATGTGAAAACCGAGCCCAATATACAATATATCATTAAAAATAAAATAAAAACAAAGTTTTAACATCGCTCGCGGGCCGCGTAGACCATTAAGGTCTCTTACGCGGGGCGCGACAGCTCGGAGTCAGGGCCGCACCCGGTGCCGCCACGTGTCAAACGCGTGTTGAAGCTAGTCCGATGACTGGGCCAGGCTAGGGCCTACCCAGCCTACTACGCAGGCCGCGTAGCCCTTTGCCTCATCTTACGGGGGCCGCGAGGAACTCGAATTCAGGCCCTATAAATTGAGGGCAACGGCCTTGAGTCCAGATCGTTCAGAATTTCTTTCTCTCTCAACTTTCTAAGTAGTAGGCATAATTCTCGGGTATAATACCCCCCTAATTAGAAAAGTTCTGCCCCGTTGTAAGTATTATAACCCCGGTTACGTATTAGATAGGCTACCAGATTGATCCAGGGTTCCGTAACGGCTGTCGAGGTTCTGCCCGATGTAGTCGTTGGAATGCCGTCTCGGGGAGGGTATTACTAATGTAAATATTGGGTTATTAAACTAACATATGTATATTTGTGTAATTAATAGATGACTACTAGGAAACCCTTAAAAGAAGTCTAAGACAGCAATGTGAGTAATCTCCTTTTTGTAAATCGTTTTTACAAAACCTTAAATGTTTTACAATGCAATTAAGCAGTGATTGAGTCTTTGTAGTTCTTCAATTACTGCCGGTATGTTGGGGTTTTGTATACAAAATGTGGAACATGTTACCATTGGACAAAGAGTTAGCCAATGTGTAATATGACCCACCAGTCAGGATTGACAGTACCGAATGAGTAATTGTGTAGACATAAACATTGTAATAGCTTTCAATACTGTTAAAGGATAAAACTCTTCTTGATTAAACTGGAATTCACTCACCAGTATTTCCCACTGACAAAATGTTTTTAAACGCGTTTCAGGTAACAAAATGTGAAAGCCAACTAGAAGCCAGCTGGACAGCACTGAAGGCTTGGAAAAAATGGCTATAAAAGTTACCTAAATAAAAGAAGATGTTTTATTCAATAAAATAGGGATTTTTCCTAAGAAAATGCTTGTAATGAAAACTTGGGATTTGTCCCAATATGTTTAATATTATAAAAGTGTGGTATTTACTCTAATAAATATTTCCTAACTACGGTCCTGATGAAATTTCCGCTGCCAAAATGATAAATACCGATACCACCAAAACTGGTCTCGCGGCCGCCCGTTCCCGGGACAAATAGGGGACGGGGGTAGTGACATAGTCGTTCTACCTTAAAGTCTTCCCGTATCAGCAGAAAATGAGCAGATTTTGTAAGACGATCAATGATAACCCAGAGGCTATCGTGACCTGATGGCGTGCGCGGAAGGTTCGTTATGAAGTCCATAGCTGTAAGGTCCGCATTTATAACTAATAAAAAGGGCGTGGTTAGGCACTATAAATTTGAACTTTCAGAAGCGCCCAATCTTTTCACAAATTAAGGTAACGATACTAATATCATTAATGTACAAATTTAACAAAATTTGGGCATGACCCGTCCATAGAACGAGTGTATCCCTGTTTTAACCATCATCAAAACGAATAAGTCTACAACCCGTTCGACTAGACACGACTAAAAACCATAACATCAAGTGTTAAAAACTGAAACTACTAACAAGGTTATACAAAACAAGCATTTTGACCCAAAACATTAATACGAAATAGCGGAAGCGCTTGAAGGTCATAATGTGTGCATGTGCTCGCTCCAAATTGCCAAGTCGCCTAAATTGAGGATTTACCTACATTCAATATAAACAAATAAGTTAGTTTTTCGTCACTAACACAATTAATTTGATACACCGATTCGTCTCTATTACGGTTTTGCGTCATTCCATTACACTACTAACCGTTAAACGGTTCATTACTTGCTTGCCTCATAATAGAGGCTAAATATACCTTTCTTAACATACCCGCTAATAACGGATACTTGCATCTTTTAACATATCTTTCATTCGATTTGTTCATGACGAACAATCATATTCTTTACATTCTTACACTTCACTCCAATCTGAGATGACGGATCGAGTAAACTTTCATTCGTTACATACTTAACTTCCCATACCCGGTTCGACTAGAAAGAACCGGATATGATGCATTATCTTTCGTAACTTATTCATTCCTCACAATCCGTTTATGACGGATCTTACTTCTACTTTCAAACGACCATAGATTTCAATTCTCACAACTTTAACGTGACAACACAATACAATTGAGATTATTATACAAAAGACAACATCATAAAAATAGAGATATGGTGTACACTAACGTACCTCGATCTTGTGAACCTTCCAATTTCCTAGTATTGGAACCTTCTTCCTTCACACCTATATCAACACATCCATTCATTTATTTAGTATCCCACTATTTCATTCCATTATCTCGCAAATTACATATATTTATCCTTTCAAGCATTTCATCAAACACTTGGCGGGTTTCATATTTGTGGGACACTAAGTACAAGCTTTTAAAGCATAAATCGTACTAGTTCATTTCAATATTCATCAACAAACAATCAAGTTCATAATATTCTCTTGTCCTATTCAAATTTGTTTAAGATTTAAGTACTACAACATCATCTTATATCAAATTTACACATGATTATATACCTATTTTGATCATCCTATTCATGACACAATTTCAAAAAGTGGGTTTTTACTAAAATCTTTCAAACAACCCGAAATCAAACATGATTCTTGTTCAAAAAGGTAATCCTAACTCGGTTTTAACACATTTGTTACAAGAATTCGAGATTGGGTTGTAACCCTCATCCTTCAAATCATAATTTCAGAAAATAAAACTTACCACTTCACTAATTAGGGTTAGATACTCGAAAATAGGGGCTCATGCATTAGATTTTCCTTGAGATTGCAAGTATATTGCTGAAATTTTGCAAACAAGGGTTTGCTTGTTCTTCCCCCTGCTCTGATCGAAACCCAGTACCCAAATGTGGGTGTTTTTCAATTTTTTGTTATTAGTAAAACCTTTTAGTTTACTATTTACACACTGAACCCTCCCACTTTGAAAGAGTGTTTAATTTAGGCTTTCCCATAAACTAACTACCATTTTGCCATATTTTATTAACTAGGTTAAATTCTTTGTTATTTTCACTTATTATAATACTAAACATTTTTGGGGTGTTACAAGTCTACCCCCCCCCCCCTTAATTGAGGTTACGTCCCCAAAACCTGGACACATAACAATTTAAACGTTTACATACCGAAGAGAAAAGGGTAGTGCTTCCTCATTTCATCTTCCGCTTCCCATGTAAGTTCCGACCCCTTTCGGTGTTGCCATTGAACCAACACTTGTCTAATGGATTTGTTGCGAAGATTCTTCACCTTGACGTCTTTAATTGCTATTGGTCTTTCGACATAATTTAACCCCTCATCCAACTCGATGTCATCGAGAGGCACTAATGCTGTTTCATCCGCAAGACACTTCCTCAACTGCGATACGTGGAAGGTATTGTGGATCCCGTCTAGTGTAGACGGTAATTCTAATCGATATGCAACTCTTCCAACTCGAGCCAAGATTTTAAACGGTCCAATATAACGAGGACCTTACTTACCCCGTTTGCGGAAACGGATTATACCCTTCCATGGAGATACTTTCAGCAGAACATAGTCTCCGACTTGAAACTCGATAGGACGCCTTCTCTTGTCCGCATAAGCTTTTTTCCGATCCTGGGCTGCTTTCAGTCGAGCTCTAATCAAATCGATCTTTTCATTTGTCACTGCTATTAAATCACTTGGCGCAAGTTCTCTTTGTCCAACTTCCCCCCAACACACAGGAGTTCTACATTTCCTCCCGTATAATAATTCATAGGGAGCCATTTGAATACCACTATGATAGCTATTATTATAAGAAAATTATGCTAGTGGTAAATGGTCATCCCAATTCCCACCCAAATCTAAGGCACAAGCTCTTAACATATCAACAAGCGTTTGGATGGTTCGTTTTGATTGACCATCAGTCTGGGGGTGATAGGCTGTGCTTATGTGTAGCTTCGTGCCCATACTCTCATGAAACTTCTGCCAGTAATGAGAGGTAAATCTAGTATCCCGATCTGAAATGATTGACATGGGCACCCCGTGTCGAGATACGATCTCATTCATATTAATTTCCGCCATTCTCTCAGAAGAGTAAGCTTCTCGAATTGGTAAAAAGTGGGCACTTTTTGTGAGTCTGTCTACAATTACCCATATTGCATCGTGCCCCCAAATCCATCGTTATTTCTTCCTATTTCCATACCAGAATATCCAATGGTTGTAATTCCCCGCATGGTCTTTGATGTTCCGCCTTTACTTCGGAGCATGTTAAGCACTTCGCAACATACTTAACAATATCGCGTTTCATACCCGGCCACCAATAATTGGTCTTCAAGTCCCGGTACATCTTGGTTGCCCCGGGATGAATTGAGTATTGTGATTTGTGAGCCTCGTCGAGTAGAGCGGTCTTGACTTCGCAAAACCGAGGTATCCAAATTTCACCGAATCTTGTTTTAAGTTCGGTCGAATTTTCTTCTAATTTATCGGCTACACCTTTTACTCTTTCTTTCTTTGGGTCTTCCGCTCCAAGCGACTTTACTTGGGAATCTCGTATCATATCAAGTAAACGTGCAGTAACTATCATCTTCATGGATTTTACTTGAATCGGAGGTGGAGACTCTTTTCGGCTTAACGCGTCCGCCACCACGTTCGCCTTTCCCGGACGGTAAATGATATCGCAATCATAATCTTTAATCAGTTCCAACCATCTTCGTTGCCTCATATTCAAGTATTTCTGTTCGAAGAAATATTTGAGGCTTTTATGGTCTGAGTAAATTGTACGTCTCGTACCATATAGATAATGCCTCCAAATTTTTAAGGCGAATACCACCGCTGCCAATTCCAAATCGTGTGCTGGGTAGTTTACCTCATGTGGTTTCAATTGTCGTGAAGCATATGCGATAACCCTTCCCCTTTGCATCAAAACGCATCCTAAACCCTGATGTGAAGCGTCTGAATAGACAACCAGGTCTTCAGTCCCATCCGGTAATGTCAAGACCGGGGGACTCGACAGTTTCTCTTTTAATATTCGAAAGGCTTCCTCCTGTTCTTTACCCCACACAAACTTCTCTTTCTTCCTTTTCAGTTTCGTTAAGGGTAATGCTATCTTCGAAAAATCCTGTATGAACCTTCTGCAGTACCCCGCGAGGCCTAGAAAACTTCTTATTTCAGTTGGGTTTTTCAGGGAAACCCATTTCATTACGGCCTCAACCTTTGACGGATATACTAAGACACCTTCCGAATTGATCACATGACCCAGAAACTTCACCTCTCTAAGCTAGAAGGCACACTTTGTGAATTTCGCATAAAGTTTTTCCTTTCGGAGAGTTTCAAGTACTTCCCGCAAATGCCTCGCATGTTCAGTCTTACTTCGCGAATAGACTAGAATATCATCTATGAACACGATTACAGATTTATCTAGCATGGGTCGACATACCCGGTTCATAAGACCCATGAACGCTGCTGGGGCGTTCGTCAACCCAAAGGACATAACTAGGAACTCGTAATGTCCATATCGGGTTCTAAATGCGGTCTTTGCAATATCTTCTTCTCGTACCCTGACTTGATGATATCCCGAACGTACGTCTATCTTGCAGAACCAACTCGCCCCTTGTAATTGATCAAAAAGATCGTCAATTCTTGGTAAAGGGTAGCGGTTCTTCACGGTCAGCTTATTTAATTCTCTGTAATCGATGAACATGCGCATCGACCCATCTTTCTTCTTAATGAATAAGACAGGCGCTCCCCAAGGCGACACACTTGGGCGTATAAAGCCCTTATCTAGAAGATCTTGTAATTATGTCATTAACTCCCGCATCTCGGTGGGAGCCAATCTATAGGGAGCCTTCGCTACCGATTTCGCACCTGGATTCAATTCGATGCGAAACTCTATTTCTCGTTCGGGAGGGAGTCTCGGCAATTCCTCCGGAAATACATCCGGAAATTCGTTCGCGATCTCAACATCTTCAAGCTTCGGGAGGCTTTGTCGAGCGTCAACTGCATAAGCTAGGTATGCTCTACTCCCGTTAAGTACGTACTTAACGGCTTGAACAAGAGTACACAACTTTGTCTCCACATTTATCTCCCTGTGAATACTTAGTTGCCTTCCACTTAGATATTGGACAAGCATTACCTTATTTTTACAATTAATCTCCACGCGGTGTCGTGCCATCCAATCCATACCTACTATCATTTTAAATTCCCCCAAAACCATAGGTATGAGGTCGATATCAAATTCTTCATTTTCTATAGTGAACTTGCAATTCCTACAAATCTCGTGTAGCACATAATTCTTACTATCGGCTATTTCTACCTCTAAGGGTATCGGCATCCGTTCAATCTTAAATGAAGGTTGTTGTATGATTTCACTTGAAATAAACGACATAGTGGCTCCGGTATCGAACAAAACATAAACCGGTATGGAGTTTAATAAAAAGATACCTGAAACTACATTCGGATGTGACTTGGCTTCTTCGGATGTGATTTGAAACATCCTCCCTTTCGCCTTTGAGCTTTCCTCGTTCTTTCCCTCCTTCTTTGATCCTTGTTGGAGTTTAGGACACTCCGACTTAACATGCCCTTTCTGGAAACAGTTGAAACATGTCTTCGGGTTGCTAGGGCACTTGTAGGATGTATGCCCTTCTTCACCGCACTTATAGCACCCCTTCTTACCCAAAAGGCATTCCCCAGTGTGAAGTTTTCCACATGTCTTGCAAGGAGTAATACCACCATTCGACTTGTCTTTCCTTCCCTGATCTTGGAACCTCGCCTTTTTAGATGGACTTGCATTTGTCCCCTTTTCTGTCGACCTTTTTTCTCCACGTTCCTCCTGTCTTTTAATCTCAATTTCTCTATCAAGTGCCAAATTGATAAGCTCATCAAGGGTTTCACATTTTGAGGGAGTGATGAACTCCCTAAATTCTACCTTCAGTATGCCATAAAAGCGATTGATATTCATTCTTTCGATCTTCACAAAGTCTCCACAAAACTTCATCTTATCCAAGAAAGTGTTTGATATCTCGTTTATCGTATCGTTTTTCTGTCGGAGGCATAAGAAATCCTCCTGAATCTTATCAACGGCCGACTGAGGACAGTGATATTTCATGAAGGGTTCTTTAAATTCTTGCTAAGTCATCATTTGGAGTCTATCCTCAACTACTTCCTTGCTATGCGCATCCCACCAGTCTTTCGCCTAAAAAGAGAGTTGACCAGTAGCGAACATCACTTGATCTTCCTTATCACACTGAATTCGTATAAACACTGCTTCTATGTTCGAGATCCATCTTTGGCATGCTATCGGATTGATTTTACCATCATACGTTGCAGGATTGCATGCCATGAAATCTTTATATGTGCATCATTGTTCCTTGCTTTTAACTCTAAAACCCTCAATCAGTTCCTTCAATTCTTCTATCTTGCTAGTCATCATTACATCCACAACTCCCAACACCCGACTCTCTACTTCTTGAGCTAATCGTGGAAGATTAGCTTGCATAACCCCTTCCGCCACTTCTGTGACTTTGCTATTAAATGCTTCTTGTCTAGCCGTATCATCGTCATCCTCATTCACGTTTCTTGCATCGGCCATCAACACATTGTCATGTTTCTGTTTAATACAAATCACAAGCTTTCAATACATCATAGTTCATTAGTCCGTATTTACTTCATTCGCATTCTTACATTTTAAACTTTACTCGCTTTTTAAACTTTCATCATTCATTCGTGTCATTCGACACATTACTTTCGACTTTTACAAATTTCTTTCCATCGTAACCACTAATTGTGGTTACATATATCTTATTAGGCCTTATATGGACCCTACACAAACATTTAATAGGCCTTCGAACAATTCGGAATTCAAATTGCGAAAATAATACAAAACAAAAATTTTCAGCGGACTTAATTTCCGCTGGCCGTCGGCGACGGCCTCACACCGCGTCGGCGACGGGCTCCAGAAATGTGTCATCGGCCACTTTATCCGTAAACAGCAATTTAGGGCGTCGGCGACGGCTGGCAGCCCATCGGCGACGGCCTCCCGATTGCTGAAACGCTGCTGTACTCATTTTTAGCTGATTCGACTATTTCCCGGGTCCGTTTTCAGCCATACGGCTCCTGGAACTCCCCGTATGGCCCCCATATTTACTCCTTCACGTACTTAACTTAAATATTATATCCCAAGCCATTACACATACTAGCATTTTACCAAAAACTTAAATTGTTACCTCATTGGCGATCTTGGAGCGAGCACACTTTCGAACGAGCCGTCGGTTTGAGTTCAAGAATCACATCATATGCTCGAATCCCTCATACCTTGGCTCTGATACCAACTTGTAAGGTCCGCATTTATGACTAATAAAAAGGGCAAGGTTAGACACTATAAATTTGAACTTTCAGAAGCGCCCAATCTTTTCACAAATTAAGGTAACGATACTAATATCATTAATGTACAAATTTAACAAAATTTGGGCATGACCCGTCCATAGGACGAGTGTATCCCTGTTTTAACCATCATCAAAACGAATAAGTCTACAACCCGTTTGACTAGACACGACTAAAAACCATAACATCAAGTGTTAAAAAGTGAAACTACTAACAAGATTATACAAAACAAGCATTTCGACCCAAAACATTAATACGAAATAGCGGAAGCGCTTGATGGTCATAATGTGTGCATGTGCTCGCTCCAAATTGCCAAGTCGCCTAAATTGAGGATTTACCTACATTCAATATAAACAAATAAGTTAGTATTTCGTCACTAACACAATTAATTTGATACACCGATTCGTCTCTATTACGGTTTTGCGTCATTCCATTACACTACTAACCGTTAAACGGTTCATTACTTCCTTGCCACATAATAGAGGCTAAATATACCTTTCTTAACATACCCGCTAATAACGGATACTTGCATCTTTTAACAAATCTTTCATTCGATTTGTTCATGACGAACAATCATATTCTTTACATTCTTACTCTTCACTCCAATCCAATCCGAGATGACGGATCGAGTAAACTTTCATTCGTTACATACTTAACTTCCCATACCCGGTTCGACTAGAAAGAATCGGATATGATGCATTATCTTTTGTAACTTATTCATTCCTCACAATCCGTTTATGACGGATCTTACCTCTACTTTCAAACGACCATAGATTTCAATCCTCACAACTTTAACGTGACAACACAATACAATTGAGATTATTATACAAAAGACAACATCATAAAAATAGAGATATGGTGTACACTAACGTACCTCGATCTTGTGAACCTTCCAATTTCCTAGTATTGGAACCTTCTTCCTTCACACCTATATCAACACATCCATTCATTTATTTAGTATCCCACTATTTCATTCCATTATCTCGCAAATTACACATATTTATCCTTTCAAGCATTTCATCAAACACTTGGCGGGTTTCGTATTTGTGGGACACTAAGTACAAGCTTTTAAAGCATAAATCCTACTAGTTCATTTCAATATTCATCAACAAACAATCAAGTTCATAATATTCTCTTGTCCTATTCAAATTTGTTTAAGATTCAAGTACTACAACATCATCTTATATCAAATTTACACATGATTATATACCTATTTTGATCATCCTATTCATGACACAATTTCAAAAAGTGGGTTTTTACTAAAATCTTTCAAACCCGAAATCAAACATGATTCTTGTTCAAAAAGGTAATCCTAACTCGGTTTTAACACATTTTTTACAAGAATTCGAGATTGGGTTGTAACCCTCATCCTTCAAATCATAATTTCAGAAAATAAAACTTACCACTTCACTAATTAGGGTTAGATACTCGAAAATAGAGGCTCATGCATTAGATTTTCCTTGAGATTGCAAGTATATTGCTGAAATTTTGCAAACAAGGGTTTGCTTGTTCTTCCCCCTGCTCTGATCGAAACCCAGTACCCAAATGTGGGCGTTTTTCAATTTTTTGTTATTAGTAAAACCTTTTAGTTTACTATTTACACATTGAACCCTCCCACTTTGAAAGAGTGTTTAATTTAGGCTTTCCCGTAAACTAACTACCATTTTGCCATATTTCATTAACTAGGTTAAATTCTTTGTTATTTTCACTTATTATAATACTAAACATTTTTGGGGTGTTACAAGTCTACCCCCCCTTAATTGAGGTTTCGTCCCCGAAACCTGGACACATAACAATTTAAACGTTTACATACCGAAGAGAAAAGGGTAGTGCTTCCTCATTTCATCTTCCACTTCCCATGTAAGTTCCGACCCCTTTCGGTGTTGCCATTGAACCAACACTTGTCTAATGGATTCGTTGCGAAGATTCTTCACCTTAACGTCTTTAATGGCTATTGGTCTTTCGACATAATTTAACCCCTCATCCAACTCGATGTCATCGAGAGGCACTAATGCTGTTTCATCCGCAAGACACTTCCTCAACTGCGATACATGGAAGGTATTGTGGATCCTGTCTAGTGTAGACGGTAATTCTAATCGATATGCAACTCTTCCAACTCGAGCCAAGATTTTAAACGGTCCAATATAACGAGGACCTAACTTACCCCGTTTGCGGAAACGGATTATACCCTTCCATGGAGATACTTTCAGCAGAACATAATCTCCGACTTGAAACTCGATAGGACGCCTTCTCTTGTCCGCATAAGCTTTTTGCCGATCCTGGGCTGCTTTCAGTCGAGCTCTAATCAAATCGATCTTTTCATTTGTCACTGCTATTAAATCACTTGGCACAAGTTCTCTTTGTCCAACTTCCCCCCAACAGACAAGAGTTCTACATTTCCTCCCGTATAATAATTCATATGAAGCCATTTGAATACCACTATGATAGCTATTATTATAAGAAAATTTTGCTAGTGGTAAATGGTCATCCAAATTCCCGCCAAAATCTAAGGCACAAGCTCTTAACATATCAACAAGCGTTTGGATGGTTCGTTCTGATTGACCATCAGTCTGGGGGTGATAGGCTGTGCTTATGTGTAGCTTCGTGCCCATATTCTCATGAAACTTCTGCCAGTAACGAGAGGTAAATCTAGTATCCCGATCTGAAACGATTGACACGGGCACCTCGTGTCGAGATACGATCTCATTCATATAAATTTCTGCCATTCTCTCAGAAGAGTAAGATTCTCGAATTGGTAAAAAGTGGGCACTTTTTGTGAGTCTGTCTACAATTACCCATATTGCATCGTGCCCCCATTTCTTTCTAGCAAGCTTAGTCACCAAATCCATCGTTATTTCTTCCTATTTCCATACCGGAATATCCAATGGTTGTAATTCCCCGTATGGTGTTTGATGTTCCGCCTTACTTGGGAGCATGTTAAGCACTTCGCAACATACTTAACAATATCGCGTTTCATTCCCGGCCACCAATAATTGGTCTTCAAGTCCCGGTACATCTTGGTTGCCCCGGGATGAATTGAGTATTGTGATTTGTGAGCCTCGTCGAGTAGAGCGGTCTTGACTTCGCAAAACCGAGGTATCCAAATTTCACCGAATCTTGTTTTAAGTTCGGTCGAATTTTCTTCTAATTTATCGGCTACACCTTTTACTCTTTCTTTCTTTGGGTCTTCCGCTCCAAGCGACTTTACTTGGGAATCTCGTATCATATCAAGTAAACGTGCAGTAACTATCATCTTCATGGATTTTACTTGAATCGGAGGTGGAGACTTTTTTCGGCTTAACGCGTCCGCCACCACGTTCGCCTTTCCCAGACGGTAAATGATATCGCAATCATAATCTTTAATCAGTTCCAACCATCTTCGTTGCCTCATATTCAAGTATTTCTGTTCGAAGAAATATTTGAGGCTTTTATGGTCTGAGTAAATTGTACGTCTCGTACCATATAGATAATGCCTCCAAATTTTTAAGGCGAATACCACCGCTGCCAATTCCAAATCGTGTGTTGGGTAGTTTACCTCATGTGGTTTCAATTGTCGTGAAGCATATGCGATAACCCTTCCCCTTTGCATCAAAACGCATCCTAAACCCTGATGTGAAGCGTCCGAATAGACAACCAGGTCTTCAGTCCCATCCGGTAATGTCAAGACCGGGGGACTCGACAGTTTCTCCTTTAATATTCGAAAGGCTTCCTCCTGTTCTTTACCCCACACAAAGTTCTCTTTCTTCCTTGTCAGTTTCGTTAAGGGTAATGCTATCTTTGAAAAATCCTGTATGAACCTTCTGTATTACCCGCGAGGCCTAGAAAACTTCTTATTTCAGTTGGGTTTTTCAGGGAAATCCATTTCATTACGGCCTCAACCTTTGACGGATCAACTAAGTCACCTTCCGAATTGATCACATGACCCAAAAACTGCACCTCTCTAAGCCAGAAGGCACACTTTGTGAATTTCGCATAAAGTTTTTCCTTTCGGAGAGTTTCAAGTAATTCCCGCAAATGCCTCGCATGTTCAGTCTTACTTCACGAATAAACTAGAATATCATCTATGAACACGATTACAGATTTATCTAGCATGGGTCGACATACTCGGTTCATAAGATCCATGAACGCTGCTGGGGCATTCGTCAACCCAAAGGACATAACTAGGAACTCGTAATGTCCATATCGGGTTCTAAATGCGGTCTTTGCAATATCTTCTTCTCGTACACTGATTTGATGATATCCCGAACGTAAGTCTGTCTTGGAGAACCAACTCGCCCCTTGTAATTGATAAAATAGATCGTCAATTCTTGGTAAAGGGTAGCGGTTCTTCACGATCAGCTTATTTAATTCTCTGTAATCGATGCACATGCGCATCGACCCATCTTTCTTCTTAATGAATAAGACAGGCGCTCCCCAAGGCGACACACTTGGGCGTATACTTAGTTTCCTTCCACTTAGATATTGGACAAGCATTACCTTATTTTTACAATTAATCTCCACGCGGTGTCGTGCCATCCAATCCATACCTACTATCATTTTAAATTCCCACAAAACCATAGGTATGACGTCGATATCAAATTCTTCATTTTCTATAGTGAACTTGCAATTCCTACAAATCTCGTGTAACACATAATTCTTACTATCGGCTATTTCTACCTCTAAGGGTATCGGCATCCGTTCAATCTTAAATGAAGGATGTTGTATGATTTCACTTGAAATAAACAACATAATGGCTCTGGTATCGAACAAAACATAAACCGGTATGGAGTTTAATTAAAAGATACCTGAAACTACATTCGGATGGGACTTGGCTTCTTCGGATGTGATTTGAAACATCCTCCCTTTCACCTTTGAGCTTTCCTCGTTCTTTCCCTCCTTCTTTTATCCTTGTTGGAGTTTAGGACACTCCGACTTAACATGCCCTTTCTGGAAACAGTTGAAACATGTCTTCGGGTTGCTAGGGCACTTGTAGGCTGTATGCACTTCTTCACCGCACTTATAGCACCCCTTCTTACCCAAAAGGCATTCCCCAGTGTGAAGTTTTCCACATGTCTTGCAAGGAGTATTACCACCATTCGACTTGTCTTTTCTTCCCTGATCTTGGAACCTCGCCTTTTTAGATGGACTTGCATTTGTCCCCTTTTCTGTCGACCTTTTTTCTCCACGTTCCTCCTGTCTTTTAATCTCAATTTCTCTATCCCGTGCCAAATTGATAAGCTCATCAAGGGTTTCACATTTTGAGGGAGTGATGAACTCCCTAAATTCTGCCTTCAGTATGCCATAAAAGCGATTGATCTTCATTCTTTCGGTCTTCATAAAGTCTCCACAAGACTTCATCTTATCCAAGAAAGTGTTTGATATCTCGTTTATCGTATTGTTTTTCTGTCAGAGGCGTAAGAAATCCTCCTGAATCTTATCAACGGCTGACTGAGGACAGTGATATTTCATGAAGGGTTCTTTAAATTCTTGCTAAGTCATCATTTGGAGTCTATCCTCACCTACTTCCTTGCTATGCGCTTCCCACCAGTCTTTCGCCTGAAAAGAGAGTTGACCAGTAGCGAACATCACTTGATCTTCCTTATCACACTGACTTCATATAAACACTGCTTCTATGTTCGAGATCCATCTTTGGCATGCTATCAGATCGATTTTACCATCATACGTTGCAGGATTGCATGCCATGAAATCTTTATATATGCATCGTTGTTCCTTGCTTTTAACTCTAGAACCCTTAATCAGTTCCTTCAATTCTTCTATCTTACTAGTCATCATTGCATCCACAACTCCCAACACCCGACTCTCCACTTCTTGAGCTAATCGTGGAAGATTAGCTTGCATAACCCCTTCCGCCACTTCTGTGACTTTGCTATTAAATGCTTCTTGTCTAGCCGTATCATCGTCATCCTCATTAACATTTCTTGCATTGGCCATCTACACATTGTCATGTTTATGTTTAATACAAATCACAAGCTTTCAATACATCATAGTTCATTAGTCCGTATTTACTTCATTCGCATTCTTACATTTTAAACTTTACTCGCTTTTTAAACTTTCATCATTCATTCGTGTCATTCGACACATTACTTTCGACTTTTACAAATTTCTTTCCATCGTAACCACTAATTGTGGTTACATATATCTTATTAGGCCTTATATGGACCCTACATAAACATTTAATAGGCCTTCGGATAATTCGGAACTCAAAATGCCAAAATAATACAAAACAAAAATTTTCAGCGGACTTAATTTCCGCTGGCCGTCGGCGACGGCCTCACACCCCGTCGGCGACGGGCTCCAGAAATGTGGCGTTGGCCACTTTATCCGTAAACAGCAATTTAGGGCGTCGACCCAAAGGGGGGTGTCGGCGACGGCTGGCAGCCCGTCGGCGACGGCATCCCGATTGCTTAAATATTATATCCCAAGCCATTACACATGCTAGCATTTTACCAAAAACTTAAATTGTCACCTCATTGGCGATCTTGGAGCGAGCACACTTTCGAACGAGCCGTCGGTTTGAGTTCAAGCATCACATCATATGCTCGAATCCCTCAAACCTTGGCTCTGATACCAACTTGTAAGGTCCGCATTTATGACTAATAAAAAGGGCGAGGTTAGACACTATAAATTTGAACTTTCAGAAGCGCCCAATCTTTTCACAAATTAAGGTAACGATACTAATATCATTAATGTACAAATTTAACAAAATTTGGGCATGACCCGTCCATAGGACGAGTGTATCCCTGTTTTAACCATCATCAAAACGAATAAGTCTACAACCCGTTCGACTAGACACGACTAAAAACCATAACATCAAGTGTTAAAAAGTGAAACTACTAACAAGGTTATACAAAACAAGCATTTTGACCCAAAACATTAATACGAAACAGCGGAAGCGCTTGATGGTCATAATGTGTGCATGTGCTCGCTCCAAATTGCCAAGTCGCCTAAATTGAGGATTTACCTACATTCAATATAAACAAATAAGTTAGTATTTCATCACTAACACAATTAATTTGATACACCGATTCGTCTCTATTACGGTTTTGCGTCATTCCATTACACTACTAACCGTTAAACGGTTCATTACTTGCTTGCCTCATAATAGAGGCTAAACATACCTTTCTTAACATACCCGCTAATAACGGATACTTGCATCTTTTAACATATCTTTCATTCGATTTGTTCATGATGAACTATCATATTCTTTACATTCTTACACTTCACTCCAATCTGAGATGACAGATCGAGTAAACTTTCATTCGTTACATACTTAACTTCCCATACCCGGTTCGACTAGAAAGAACCGGATATGATGCATTATCTTTCGTAACTTATTCATTCCTCACAATCCGTTTATGACGGATCTTACTTCTACTTTCAAATGACCATAGATTTCAATTCTCACAACTTTAACGTGACAACACAATACAATTGAGAATATTATACAAAAGACAACATCATAAAAATAGAGATATGGTGTACACTAACGTACCTCGATCTTGTGAACCTTCCAATTTCCTAGTATTGGAACCTTCTTCCTTCACACCTATATCAACACATCCATTCATTTATTTAGTATCCCACTATTTCATTCCATTATCTCGCAAATTACACATATTTATCCTTTCAAGCATTTCATCAAACACTTGGCGGGTTTCGTATTTGTGGGACACTAAGTACAAGCTTTTAAAGCATAAATCCTACTAGTTCATTTCAATATTCATCAACAAACAATCAAGTTCATAATTTTCTCTTGTCCTATTCAAATTTGTTTAAGATTCAAGTACTACAACATCATCTTATATCAAATTTACACATGATTATATACCTATTTTGATCATCCTATTCATGACACAATTTCATAAAGTGGGTTTTTACTAAAATCTTTCAAACAACCCGGAATCAAACATGATTCTTGTTCAAAAAGGTAATCCTAACTCGGTTTTAACACATTTTTACAAGAATTCGAGATTGGGTTGTAACCCTCATCCTTCAAATCATAATTTCTGAAAATAAAACTTACCACTTCACTAATTAGGGTTAGATACTCGAAAATAAGGGCTCATGCATTAGATTTTCCCTGAGATTGCAAGTATATTGCTGAAATTTTGGAAACAAGGGTTTGCTTGTTCTTCCCCCTGCTCTGATCGAAACCCAGTACTCAAATGTGGGTGTTTTTCAATTTTTTGTTATTAGTAAAACCTTTTAGTTTACTATTTACACATTGAACCCTCCCACTTTGAAAGTGTGTTTAATTTAGGCTTTCCCATAAACTAACTACCATTTTGCCATATTTCATTAACTAGGTTAAATTATTTGTTATTTTCACTTATTATAATACTAAACATTTTTGGGGTGTTACAATAGCTATACTCTCCCATTTCCACATGGGGATCTCGGGTTGCACGAGTAAGCCAGATGGTCTTTGTTGTTCAGCCTTGACTTTTAAACAAGTCAGGCATTTCGAAACATAGATAGCGATATCCTTCTTCATTCCAGGCCACCAATAACGTAGACGAAGGTCATGGTACATCTTGTCGGCACCGGGATGAATGGAATATCAAGATTTGGGCGCTTCAGTCAACAACATCTCCCGAAGGTTATTGCGGCTTGGAATCCAGATGCGATCGAGATAGTAATAGATACTGTTCGATTTGATGACAAATTGAGAATCAACACCACACTTCTTCATTTCCTCTCGCAAGGTATTCTCAATGAAGCAGGCGTGCTGAGCGTCACGAATTAGAGCTTCAAGGTCGTGTTGGGCGTGAGTATTACGAACGCTATGCAAATAGCTTCGTCGACTTAGAGCATCGGTAACGACATTTGCTTTGGCAGGATGGTAACGAATCTCACAGTCATAGTCGTTAAGAAGTTCTACCCATCGGTGTTGGCGCATATTCAGTTCCTTCAAGATATGTTGCAAGCTCTTATGGTCAGTGAAGACCGTACACTTGGTACCGTAAAGGTAGTGTTGCCAAATCTTTAACGCAAAAACAACTGCACCAAGCTCGAGATCGTGGGTTGTATAGTTCTTCCCGTGGATCTTGAGCTGACGAGAGGCGTACGCAATAACCTTGTCCCGTTGCATGAGAACACAACCGAGACCGAGGTTAGAGGCATCGCAATAGACTACAAAGTCATCGTTTCCGTCAGGTAAGGCGAGAATAGGAGTATTGAAGAGCATATGCTTCAGAGTCTAAAAGGCAGTCTCTTATTCGGTTCCCCAAACAAAAGGCTTGTCTTTATGTGTTAGAGAGGTAAGCGGTACAACGATTTTCGAGAAATCTGCGATGAATTGGCGGTAATAACCCTCCAATCTGAGGAACGAACGAACTTCGGATGGGGATTTGGGTGTAACCCAACTCTTAACAGCTTCGATCTTCGCAGGGTCAACGTGTATACCTTAACTATTGACGATGTGACCGAGGAATTGAACCCCCTCCAGCTAACATTTACACTTGGAGAACTTGGCATACAGTCGATTCCCTTGGAGTAATTCGAGAAGCAAACGTAGATGTTTCGCGTTTTCGGCTTCGACTTCGAATAGATCAGGATATCATCGATGAACACGATGACGAAACGGTCGAGAAAGGGTTTACACACGCGATTCATCAGATCCATGAAAACCGCAGGTGCGTTGGTTAAACCAAAGGGCATAACAACAAATTCGTAGTGGCCGTATCAGGTTCGAAAAGCGGTTTTGGGTATATCTTCCTCCTGAATTCGTAACTGGTGATAGCCTGAGCGTAAATCAATCTTCGAAAAACACGTAGCACCTTGTAATTGGTCAAACAAATCGTCGATTCGGGGCAGGGGATAGCGATTCTTGATGGTCAGTGATGTGCGTTTGGTGTGATATATATTTATGTATATTTTAAGCCCTTTTTAACACTTTAGTCAAGTTTTAAATTTATAAAACACGATATTTACTAACACTAAACACACATATAGGAAAGTGCACCCATCGTGAGCGTAGTATAGCGTTGGTAAGATACCGAGGTCGTCCAAGGACACAAGAGCTTTTAGTATCGGTTTATCCTCAACGTCTAATCAAATCAAAAATTTAGAAAAAAGGTTTTTAACTAGAAAATAAAACTACTAAAAATGCTGAAAATAAAAATAAAAATAAAAACAGATAGATAAGATGAATCACTTGGATCCGACTCGCCTTTAGTGTAACCTTTGATTATTTCCGCACTTTTGCACTTTTTAAGAGATTATCTTAGTTATAGTAGCAGGCCCCTCTTTTGAAGGTGAAGTTACCCTCAACCCAGTAGTTTGAGTCAGCAAGGATACAATCCTAAAGGGTTGGATTATTGAAAGATAATTAATTAAGTTATTAATGCGTAATGTGGTAGGCCCCTCTTTTGAAGGTGACATTACCCTCGGCTAAATAGTTTGAGTGAGCAGGGATACAATCCTAAGTAGCCGGGTTAATGTATTAATAGTAGTGGGTATTGAAGGAGGTCCTACTAAACTTGACCCAGGTCCTTGCAGGATCTATACACTGAACAAGGCAAGACGCTTACCAAACCATTCCCTTAACCCCCGACCAGGTAGCCAACATATCTCCATATAGACCGCGGAGATATGAATGTTGTAAATCTTTTATTTTATATAGACAGTAAAATAACGCCAAGACACCACGGACAAATGATAAGGTAGTTTCACCTTCAACATAAGAAACTAGTTATTAAAGTAATTAATACATAACCAAATAAAAAGTGCGAAAATAATAAAAATAAAAAGTATTACACTAAAAGTTTGTCTTCACCAAGTGATGTAAGAGACTTAGGCGAACATGGCCTTTGATTGTCAAGAACTCTTACGATGAATCTTGGATCCCGAGACTACTACACACACTCTATGATGGATGATGGTGGTGGATGTGGGTTGTGATGGTGGTGGTGGGTGGGTGAAGTGTGAGAGAGGTGGTTTGCCAAGGGATGATTTGCAAGTGAGCTAAGCACCCCTATTTATAGCCTGCACAGAAGCCCAGACACGGCCCCGTGCCCGTTGGGCACGGCCCCGTGTCCACTCATCTTCTCTTTCTTCATTAATTGCAGCTTGTCTGCATTAGTTGACCACGCCCCCGTATCCGCTGGGCATGACCCCGTGTGCAGAAGCGTATCTGTACTATCAAGATTTGCCTAGATTCTGCGAATCCTAGCATTGACCATGGCCCCGTGTCCGCTGGCCATGCCCCCCGTGTTGGGAAATAGAAGCTTATACAGCTTTGTCTTTTCTGCAGACACTTGGGCACGCCCCCGTGTTCAATGAGCACGGGGCGTGTTCAGCCTTCTGATGTCTTGTTTTTGCTTGGAAAGATGCTGTCGAGGGGTCGGGCATGCCACGTTTATTCCTTTTCTTGTATTATTGTTAGTTTTAGTTGTATTTTTGCTTCTTTTGTTCATTTAAGCTCATTTAACCCTAAAATACAAAAGGAAGACAAAAGCACACTTTTTCCAACATTAGTACTAAAAAAGGGTTAGTTTTATGCCACATTTGATGTAATTTATATGTTGCATTTTACACACATCAAATACCCCCACACTTGAATCTTTGCTTGTCCTCAAGCAAAACTCTTTATTTTGTGGCTTACACACCCAAATGGAATGGGTAGAAGAGAAGGTTTTGGGCTTGTCTTGAGTGTCGGGATTCCAAGATCTTTATTAGGTTTTATTTTAATTTTAATTTTATTTACAATCATATTCGTTATGATTTATTTAAAACATCAAGGTTGACCATATTGTGGATACAATGGAGGACTAGTAGATCCCACAAACCTACAACACCGCTGCTGTCGTGCCTCTAACTAAGAGAGTAGGTGAGGACCCTGTGGATGTAGCGGTAAAGAGGGTCTCTCAACTGGGTGATCTTAGTTCGGCTTGGGTTATAGTTGCCTTCTCCGATTTGAGCCCAAGCAGCTTGGCGGTCACTTTCTCTGATCTCGCGGAGACCGCCGGTGTTTTCTTCATCCCCAGCATCTTCTTCCGAGTACAACCCCACCAGAGCCCCAAATTGAGCAATTGAAATCCGGTATGTGGTCCCTCCACAGCGGAACTCTACCCCTTTGTTGTCAAACGGATCAGCTCTTGTTTTGAAGGCGAACGTGCTGTAGAATTCCATGTTGTATTCATGCACGGAGTGAAGCCGAGTGCAAAGGGCAACTCGCAGTGGGCCGGTGACAATGTTGTTGAAGCGGTCTATCTGGTTCACTGCTCCTAAAAGATCCATGCATACTTGTCGTGGGTACTCCTCGGGCAAAGTTCTTAGCACCTCATATCTTGCTTGAGCATCCAACTCATCTGCATTGAATCAAGTGAATTTCTTGGCCATCTGAAAGAAAACATCACACAATTAGCAATACCTAGTGAAATTTTCAAAGAAAACAGAAAACAGTCAGCTGAACACGCCCCCGTGTACAGCGGACACGCCCCGAGTTCGCCTGAATTCGGCTGGACACGCCCCCGTGCTCCGCGAGCACGACCTCGTGTCCAGAAGTCTGTTTCCAAAAAATCTCATTTTTCGACCCGGTCCCGAAAACTTGAAATTTTTTGGTCCAGTAGGGGCGGTTTACCACGAAAATGAAACTCCAAGTGCCGTTTTTCCTAAAACAAACTGTTTACCCCTTCAATTATATCTTTTTCGGTTCAAAAACAAGGGTTTGGTGTTTTCGAGAGAAATCGGGCAAATCTACAAACAATACAAGTTGATTTACTTCCTATAACATGTATCTAAACTAATGCTAACAGATTTATGCAAAAATTTGAGGTTCGATCCGGTTCAAGTTGAAGAACCCTAGATTTTCCCTAAATTTTTGGTGTTTAAACTACATGCAAGTGCTTAATCTAACTACTTATGATGATAGAATCATACCTTGATGTTGTTAGGAGTAGGGGAAACGTCGAAATATGCAGAAAAATTCGCCGGAACCAGAGAGTTTTTGGGGAAACGGGGCGTGTTGAATGAAGAAACTGTTTGGAAAAGGGGTTTTATCCCGACAGTTGCGCGGACACGGCCCCGTGGGCGGGCAAGTTTGAATTTTTTAAGTGCTCGTGTGAGTGCCCTGTTTCCAAAAACTTGGTTTTAGAGATCTTACCGATTCAGATGTTTTCCCGATTGTTCGTAACTTACCAGGTATGATGTTGACGCTTTCATTCTTCGACCGTTTGAAGCGAGATCACTTCCTCCTCATCCTCAATGAGTCCTTGATAGAGCTTCAGCCATTGGCCATTGACTTTGAATGGAATTCCATTCCGAGATTTAATTTCGACTGCACCGTGTGGGAAAATATGGGTGATGGAAAAAGGTCCTGACCACCTAGACTTTAATTTACCAGGAAATAATAGAAGTCGTGAATTAAACAATAGAACCTGATCTCCTACTCGAAATTCATTAGGTTTAATGTGTTTATCATGCAAATTTTTTATTCTTTCCTTATAAATTTCAGAGTTAGAGTATGCATAATTCCTTAATTCGTCTAATTCATTTAATTGGCAAAATCGATTTTTACCGGCAACTTCTAAGTCTAAGTTTACATTTTTAATTGCCCAGTAGGCCTTGTGAGCTATTTCTACTGGCAAGTGGCAACTTTTTTCATAGACGAGCTTATATGGGGTTGTACCTATTGTTGTTTTATAAGCTGTTCGAAAAGCCCATAAAGCATCGTCTAACTTATCGGCACATTCTTTTTTATTTAACCCTACGGTTTTTCGAGTATTCTTTTTAAACCTCTATTAGTCACTTCGGCTTGTCCGTTTGTTTGAGGGTGATATGCCGTTGAGACCCGGTGATAGACCCCATACCTTGTTAAGATTTTTTTAAGTTGATGGTTACAAAAATGGGTACCTCTATCACTTATTAAAGCCTTTGGTGTTCCAAAACGAGAGAATAATCTTTCCAAAAATCTTACCACGACTCTTCCATCATTGGTTGGAAGTGCCTCGGCCCATTTAGACAAGTAATCTACCACCACAAGTATATATTTGTTTCCTTTAGACGGTGGGAAAGGTCCCATAAAGTCGAGTCCCCACACATAAAAAATTTCACAAACAAGAATGCCATTTTGGGGCTTTTCGTTTTCGAAAGAAATATTACCTGTTCTTTGGCAAGCGTCACATGTCTTGACAAGACTTTGGGCATCTTTGTAAATGGTTGGCAAGTAAAATCCTGAATCAAATACCTTTCGTGCGGTACTCGCGGCACCATGATGTCCTCCGTAAGGACTTTCATGACAATGGCGGAGAATTCTCCTTGCTTCACTACCATGTACGCATCATCGGATGAGTTGGTCAGCACACATTTTGAAAAGATAAGGGTCTTTCCAAAAGTAATGTTTTACATCAGCAAAGAATTTCTTCCTTTGATGATGTGGCCAACCTTTTGCGACTATACCGCTAGCTAGATAGTTAGCATAGTCGGCGTACCAAGGCTCTTCTCGGTATTCCACCATTTCCAGGGACTCCGTTGGGAATTTTCATTGATTTGCTTGTCCCTGGTTGCCTCCAAAGCTAGGTCTTCTAAGCGTGAAAGATGATCTGCTGCGGTGTTTTCTGCTACTCTTTTGTCTTTTATTTCAATGTCAAATTCTTGGAGGAGTAGAATCCACCAAATCAAACGTGGTTTAGCATCCTGTTTCTTGAAGAGATATCGAATGGCTGCATGATCTGTATAGACTATTGTTTTAGAAAGAACAAGATAAGAATGGAATTTATCAAAAGCAAATACCACAGCTAGCAATTCCTTTTCTGCTGTTGTGTAATTTTCTTATGCATCGTTAAGTGTTTTACTAGCATAATAAATTGGGTGAAAATGCTTATCTTTTCTTTGTCCCAAGACGGCTCCAACTGCAAAGTCACTTGCATCACACATGATTTCAAAATGTAATTTCCAATCAGGCGCTATCATGATAGGTGCGTTGACTAGCATTTCTTTTAGGGTTAGAAATGCTTGGTTGCAATCCTTATCAAAGATGAAAGGGGAATCTTTTTCAAGTAATTTTGTTAGAGGCCTTGATATTTTGGAAAAGTCTTTGATAAATAGTCTATAAAATCCAGCATTCCCTAGGAAACTTCTGATAGCTCTAACGGAGGATGGGGGTGGTAATTGAGAAATAGTGTCTATTTTGGCTCGATCTACCTCCATTCCTTCGCTTGAGATTTTGTGACCGAGTACTATTCCCTCTGTTACCATGAAATGGCATTTTTCCCAATTAAGGGCGAGGTTAGTTTCCTCACATCGGGATAGCATTCGTTTGAGGTTATCGAGGCATTGGTCGTATGAATCTCCAAAGATAGAAAAGTCGTCCATGAAGACTTCCATTGTCTTTTTTATCATGTCATGGAAGACGGCCACCATGCAACGTTGAAAGGTTGCGGGGGCATTACATAGACCAAAAGGCATGCGTCGATAAGCAAAAGTTCCATAGGGACATGTGAATGTTGTCTTTTCTTGGTCTTCGGGTGCTATCGGAATTTGAAAGTATCCTGAAAAACCATCCAAGAAACAATAAAATTTATGACCGGATAATCTTTCTAACATTTGATCAATAAAAGGTAAAGGAAAGTGATCTTTCCTTGTTGCCTCATTTAATCGACGATAATCTATACATACCCTCCATCCTGTGACGGTTCTCGTTGGTATTAATTCATTCTTTTCATTAGTTATTACCGTCATACCTCCTTTCTTTGGAACTACTTGGACGGGACTTACCCACGGACTATCGGAGATAGGGTAAATAAGTCCGGCGTCAAGTAATTTGATGACTTCGTTTTTAACCACTTCTTGGACATTTGGATTTACTCTACATTGTGGTTGTATTACTGATTTATAGTCATCATTCATTAAAATTTTGTGCGTGCACATGGAAGGACTTATGCCTTTAATATCTACAAGCTTCCAAGCGATCGCATTTTTGTGTTTTTTCAAAAGTGAAATTAATTTTTCTTTTTCTAAACTAGTTAATTTTGACGAAATAATTATAGGTGATTTACCATCTTTGTCTAGAAAAGCATATTCCAAACATTTTGGAAGTTCTTTGAGCTCAAGAGGTGGTTCTTTAGGAGACTCCTTATTTGGTTGCTCATTTCGATCAAGAACCACAAAAGTTTGTTCTATGGCGACCTCTTCTTCAACAAAGTGGTCAATTTCTTCTCTTGTATCGGGTGGTTCATCTTCATCTTCAATTAGGGGGTCATTATTGCCGAATGGATATTTCATTGAACGCTAAAGATCGACACTCTTTTTAAATGCCCCTAATTGAATAGATAGATTGTTGTACTTCTGGTTTTTCAAAGCTTCGTGGGTTTTTACAAAAGGTTGTCCCAACACTAGAGGAGCGTCATCAAGGATGACAAAGTCGGTTGGGATTACCATTTGGTTGGTTTGGACCAAGTCATCCTCAACTACCCCTATTGATTTTATTACCTTCCGATTAGATAGAAAAATGGGTATTTGAAGTGGAGAAAAATCACCAATACTTAATTTTTCAAAAATGTAGTTTGGCATTATATTAACACAAAGATCTTTATCGATTGTGATATTACTAATAAAGGAATTTTGAAAGAAACATGGAACCGGTGTAATGTTAATTTCAAATGGATATTCTTTTATTAGCGAAGTTTGATCATTTGTTAACTTAATGCTTACCATTTCGTCAATTTTAGTGTTAGTGTTTAACTCTTTTAAAAACTTAGCATGAGTGGGAACTAAACAATGATTTTCGAAAGAAGGTGACAAGAGATTAATTTTTTCAAAATTAGACTCTTCTTGAATTTTAACGTTATCGGACTCACCTTTTTCGTTGTTTAACTCATGTGTCGGCTTTTCACTTATTTGTTCTTCCATTTTTACATTTTCAACTATCTCTTCTTTATTACAAGTTAATTCTTCTCTTGCGCGGGACTCCTCTTCCCTTGTGCGAGATTCTTTTATGCAACGTTCGATAGTTTTAATGTGTTCTATTATCCTATCGGCTATGTCGGTGATAGAGTAAGGATCGGGATCCTCAAAGCTTGAATCCGGATGTTCGATCCTTTGTTCATCATAATACTCATTTGAAGTAGATGGTTCACACCATTGTTCTTCATTGTAAGTATATAATGGATAAGGGTCGTAATTTTGTTCTTCATAATACTCATATGAGGTGGGTTGTTCACGCCATGGTTCCTCATAATAAGCATACCAAGGTGGTGGCTCATATCTTGGTTCCTTAAAGTATGAGTATGAAGGCTCATACCTTGGTTCATCAAAATATGAGTATGAGGGAGAAGGTTCATACCTTGGGTCTTCATAGGATGTGTATGAAGTTGATGGCTCGTACCTAGGCTCCTCATAGTAGGTGTATGAAGTGGATGGTTGAAATAAGTTACAATATTGTACTGAGTGAGGGTTACCGTAATTGGTGCAATAATCTTCCCTATAATCATCCTTCTCGTAGGTGTAGTTGTAACCTCCTGAGTATTGATCCATAAGAATCACTCAGCAGACCACAACAGAGTCTTGAGACCAGAAAACAAAAATAAAAAACGGAAACAGAGGCCGGACACGGCCCCGTGTTCAGTGAGCACGGCCCGTGTTCAGAATCTGTATCTGGGTGTTTTAATAAAAGTGACTGGTTTTGTGGAGCACGGGGCATGTTCAGTGAGCACTGCCCCATGTTCAGACTCTGTATCTGGGTGTTTTATAAAAAAAACAATGCAGCACGGCCTCGTGTTCAGACTACTGTAAATGCAAGAATTTAACGAAAATTCAGAAAAATACACGCGTTTTAAAAAGGTTTTGAAAAACTGATTAGGCCGTCGATTTTAAGCTTCCTTAAAATCCTTGTGTCCTCGGCAACGACGCCAAAAAAATTGATGTGCGTTAGGTGTGATATATATTTATGTATATTTTAAGCCCTTTTTAACACTTTAGTCAAGTTTTAAATTTATAAAACACGATATTTACTAACACTAAACACACATATGGGCAAGTGCACCCATCGTGAGCATAGTATAGCGTTGATAAGATACCGAGGTCGTCCAAGGACACAAGAGCTTTTAGTACCGGTTTATCCTCAACGTCTAATCAAATAAAAAAATTAGAAAAAGGTTTTTAACAAGAAATAAAACTACTAAAAATGCTGAAAATAAAAATAAAAACAGATAGACAAGATGAATCACTTGGATCCGACTCGCCTTTAGTGTAACCTTTGATTATTTCCGCACTTTTTAAGAGATTATCTTAGTTATAGTAGTAGGCCCCTCTTTTGAAGGTGATGTTACCCTCAACCCAGTAGTTTGAGTCAGCAAGGATACAATCCTAAAGGGTTGGATTATTGAAAGATAATTAATTAAGTTATTAATGCGTAATGTGGTAGGCCCCTCTTTTGAAGGTGACGTTACCCTTGGCTAAATAGTTTGAGTCAGCAGGGATACAATCCTAAGTAGCCGGGTTAATGTATTAATAGTAGTTTACAAATAAGGGGATCAAGGAGTTCGGACCCCCGCCATCCAATACCAGTGGGTATTGAAGGAGGTCCTACTAAACTTGACCCAGGTCCTTGCAGGATCTATACACTGAACAACGCAAGACGCTTACCAAACCATTCCCTTAACCCCCGACCAGGTAGCCAACATATCTCCATATAGACCGTGGAGATATGAATGGTGTAAATCTTTTATTTTATATAGACAGTAAAATAAAACCAAGACACCACGGACAAATGATAAGATAGTTTCACCTTCAACATAAGAAACTAGTTATTAAAGTCATTAATACATAACCAAATAAAAAGTGTGAAAAGATTAAAAATAAAAAGTATTACACTAAATGCTTGTCTTCACCAAGTGATGTAAGAGACTTAGGAAAACATGGCATTTGATTGTCAAGAACTCTTACGATGAATCTTGGATCCCGAGACTACTACACACACTCTATGATGGATGATGGATGATGGTGGTGGATGTGGGTTGTGATGGTGGTGGTGGGTGGGTGAAGTGTGAGAGAGGTGGTTTGCCAAGGGATGATTTGCAAGTGAGCTAAGCACCCCTATTTATAGCCTGCACAGAAGCCCGGACACGGCCTCGTGCCCGTTGGGCACGGCCCCGTGTCCACTCATCTTCTCTTTCTTCATTAATTACAGCTTGTCTGCATTAGTTGACCACGCCCCCGTATCCGCTGGGCATGACCCCGTGTGTAGAAGCGTATCTGTACTATCAAGATTTACGTAGATTCTGCGAATCTTAGCGTTGACCACGACCCCGTGTCCGTTGGCCACGCCCCCGTGTTGGGAAATAGAAGCTTCTACAACTTTGTCTTTTCTGCAGACACTTGGGCACGCCCCCGTGTTCAATGAGCACGGGGCGTGTTCAGCCTTCTGATGTCTTGTTTTTGCTTGGAAAGATGCTGTCGAGGGGTCGGGCATGCCACGTTTATTTCTTTTCTTGTATTATTGTTAGTTTTAGCTGCATTTTTGCTTCTTTTGTTCATTTAAGCTCATTTAACCCTGAAAATACAAAAGGAACACAAAAGCACACTTTTTCCAACATTAGTACTAAAAAAGGGTTAGTTTTATGCCACATGTGATGTAATTTATATGTTGCATTTTACACACATCAGTCAACTTGTTCAATTCCCTATAATCGATGCACATCCGGAACGATCCGTCCTTCTTTTTGACGAAACGGACAGGTGCACCCCAAGGAGAGGTGCTAAGGCGAATAAAGCCTTTGTCAAGCAATTCCTGGAGTTGACTCGAGAGTTCGTGCATTTCAAACGGAACGAGGCGATAGGGTGTCACACCCCAACCGATGACGGAAATATCGGGGCGCGACACTGAGCGAAACAGATTGTCCAGGAGTTTCCATAACAACTACGATTACCAATTATTTAATCATCATGTCCCATACCATGACATAACAAGTAGCATAGTTATTACAGACAATTCAAAGACAAATAGTTATGTTTTGACAACTCAAATATAAATAGTTTGTTTCTAGACTCCATCCTAGCTTGATTTCATCAAACAACAAGCAAACATCCTAAGCACCTGTCACATACGTTAAAATAGAGGTCAATACACATAGTGTAAAGGTGAGCATACAAGTTTAATAGTATTAGTAGAGTTCGAAAGCGTTTACGCATAACTAGCATGTAACATGTATAATGCGAAGCTTGTAGGTTATCGACAATGAAATATGCACAGACTAGACTGCGAGTTGTAGAATGCGGAACATATATCACCACTGTGACACGTGAATAGGTAACCTTAACAACCCCTGTCCACGACAGTAGCTGAGTCCAAACAAATAGTACTATCATTGCTAAGGCGTCAGGCAACAATCACTGTGTTAACATAACATACAAGCATTCATCGAGTAACAAGTAACATGCAATGACGGTCAGCGTATAAATAGTGTTTGCGTTGTGTGTTCGATTATGATTTAGAATATGTAACGTATGTAACACCCAAAAGTGCATAAAGCAAAAAGGGATCGAGTATACTCACAGCGATGGAAATGGATTGAAGGGAGAGCTAGATGATTTTCCTGAACAGTTAACGATAGCATAAGTGACGTGTGCGCGACTATACATATTTTTATAATGAAATTACACACGATTTGGTTTTAAATTTATAAAAGTGATTTATACTTCTACATCAAAACACACACGAAAGAGGCAAGTGTACCCCGTCACATATGTAGTAAAGTATCGGTAAGAACCAAGTATCGATCCAAGGAAATGGGCGGAGAAATAATATTAGACCTTTGTCATTAAATTAACGGAAGAAAGATAAGTTTTGTGATTTTCTAAAAGCTAAAGTAAACATAAACAAATACTTATAAAAACATAATGGATTTCAAATATGAAAATAGATAAATAGCCTTGCTTTATACACAACCATAGCATGCAAACTAAGTCGGTTTTGCCACTAGAAACATTTGGACAATTCTTCATTTACAAGACAATCAGTATCCCTTTCGAGAATCCTAACATGACAATCATTCGGAAAGCTAAAACGATAAACACACTTTAACCACCTAAAATTGTTCTTTAACGTGCAATTGATAAATGTCTATGAAAATCTTTTAAAAATAAGTTAGTCATCTGTTAGGCATTTTCTAACCTCACTTAAACAAGGAAAGTGACATCGATAAACACAATGCAACCACCGAGACAAGCATAAACTAGATTAAATCACAACCGAGTTCATTTTACAAATCTTGCACATAAATTTACCAAGATAGCAATTTTGGCCTAAACTACTAACTAAGCTAACAAATCATGGCAAGAATTCATAACAACACCATTTAACCCGTTAAGGTCCTTACGTGACGGAAAGCTTTCTTGATTAACAATAATTACATTTTATTAAACCATTAACCATTTCTAGTATCATGATGCACACATTTTAACCAAGCTAAACTAGTTAACCAAGTTTAAAGTCTACTAATACATGATTAATTAAACTTCATCTTTCAATTATCTCAACTAACCATACATTAATCATCCAACACAATTACTTATAATCAAGAAATCAACAACAATAACAAGGTTGCAAACTAATCATCAAAGATAATCATAGAAAATACTTCCAAGTGTCATTACAAACAAAGTTAACATACTAATGGTTATAATTAAGCAAGGGATTGTTGTGTTTTTGCCCAAAGGCTACAATAATACATAAACATTAATCTAAAAGCTTGAAACATTAACAAAATTATGGAAAGATTAGAAAACTAAACCATAAACAAGCACTAGATTAAGAATCCGGATAGTAAAGGAGCTAAACGAGACAATGTGGCTTGAATCCGGGTGAAAGCTAACGCCTCCGGAGCCTGAAAATCGCCTGAATTGCTCTCCAAAATTCCAGAGTTACGAGCAGAATGTTTCTGCATGTTTTTTATATTATTTCGGTCTCGCACGGTCGTGCACTTTATTGGCACAATCGTTCACTTTATGCATTATTGGAGTTACTGTGCACCATACCGCATGACATCACCAGATCTTGACCAGTCTTCGATCACGCACGACCGTTCCATTTGAGGCACGATCATGCATCTCCGGGTTATGTTGGCACGGACATCTGAACGGGTTGTGCATTGCCGGGGTTGGGCTGATCATCGGATCCGCACGGGGTGCAACCAACTGCACGCCTGTTCATCTCTGGGTTATGCTTGCACGCCGCATCGCACCATCGTTCATTGCCGGGCTGGTCTACATTGTCGTAAATGCACGGTCGTTCCACTCGTTGCACGACCGTGCCAATCGCCCAGGTCAGATTCTTCACAGAATGTTCGCAGTTTTGTCGTTTCGTCCGGAAAGTCCTCGTTTTCACTATCATCTTGTCTGGCATGCTGTTTTAGGCCTGTAAACAAAAGTATACTTGATTAAGTATCCGAATGACGGTTTTACGGCCGAAAAAGCATAAAATGGGGATAAAATGGGGGACTAAAATATGTATAAATTAGTGAATATCAATAAGCGAAGAGCGGTGCGTAAAACAGTGAAAGTGACCAAGTGTCGAACGGTAATCCGATCAGATGGTCATTCGATCGGATGTCAATCCGTTCGGATGGTCATCCTATCAGATGGCAATTCGGTCGGATTGGCATTCGTTTGGTAAGGATGTGTTTGTGTATGATGGCTTTGAAGTTTTCGTTGTAGCATTTTGAAAACAGAGAAGTATCTCTACCTTTCAGGTCGATCGATCCTATTTTAATCGAAATTTTATCATTAAGCATTCAAAATTGCTTGATTTTCATCGACGTGACCCTATTTTAGGGTGTTTTTTTTTTCATAGAACAGTAAACTATAACAAGCGCTAGTTAAACGATTATTTTGACCGAGTTTCAACACTAAAAAGTTTAAAACGTAAAAAGGCTAAATTTGGCAAAGTGGGCGATTATGTTTGGTAAACAAAGGTAAACGGGAAGGCTCGACATGGTTAATCCTAAAGGGTAATGTAAGGTTTACGGGAAACACAACACAAAGAACAGGGATAACACAAAGGGTTTTCTAAGTGCCTCTGTCACTTCTACACAATTCCGCAAGTTCATGGTCTTAACAAGCATGCTAGTGACAAGTTCTAAATTACACATGACATCCGGCTCACTCCTACTCCGAAATGAACAAATATATAACAATTTCAAGGCTCAAATATGCTCACGTAACGGAAGGAATGAGTAAAAGTGTGAAAACTATCATGCAAGTCTTTCTTTGTTTGTCACGCTTTCCGGTTTTCTTTTTCAAAATTTATTTTGCTTGTCGAGTTTTTATCATGTCCGAAGCTTTCTAAAACACAACCAACCGGTTTATTTGCTAAAAATATATACAAAAAACAGATATTTTTGAATGAGTTTTCTGATATTTCTGATTTTTTTTATTATTTTTTTTAGGACAAACAAAGTCAACAAAGTTAAACCCCTCCCCACACTTGAACTTCGCATTGTCCCCAATGCGAAACCCGAAATATAGAGATAAAGGAGAATAATACTCCCCTGATGATGAAACTGATGAAACGAGACTTCCAAAGCTGTATCTGTGATGTGCTCCAGTCCAAGACTTGATAGCCAAAATCTGCAAGTATGTCACAAGGTACAGCAAAACAGAACAGAAACAAATAAACCAGAAAAACCATAATTTACATAAATATAAGTACTAAAATCCAAACATGACAAGACACATAAGGTAAAGTGTCAGAAATAAAGAGTACATAACCGAGGGTGTTTGAAATAACAACCAAAATAAACACCCGAAAAACAAAGTACTGAAATAATAAAACCACCAACGATCATCTCCACCGTCTCCTAGGCATCGTCACCAGCATCATCTCCCGTGTAGGATGGGCCTGCATCTCCATAACCAGGTGGGTTCCCGTATGGAAACTGTGGGGGCTCCCCGAAGTAGTTCGGGAAGGCATTATGAAGACCCTCGAAAAGATATGAGAACCCAGCTTGCACCCCCTGGCTCAGAGAGTCTTGGTTCGCCCTGATCTGGTCCTGACTAGCCCTTATCTGCTCTATACTCAGGCGCTGCTGCTCCTGGTTAACCTGCATTTGTTGGAACTGCTGGTAAAAATCAGGGTAAGATGGGATGCCCTCAGGCCAATCCTGGTGCTGGTGGAATCCCTGATGCTGTGGTGAATGTGGTGGCGTGTGTGGCTCATGCTGCTCATCCATTTCTTCGTCCTCATCCTCCTCCTCAGCCGGAGGCAACGGGTCCCAGACCTCGTTGTTTAAACCCTTCAATCGATCCCCGCGATCCGTTTCAGCAATCAACCCCATCGCCTCCAATGACCGAATATCAACATATAAACCATCGGTCACATGAGTGAGACCCTAAAGTACCTCATCAGTCATCAACCCTAAATTGTAGGCAATTTTGGTCACATACTGACCGCCGTGAATCTGACTGTTGGGTGTTCTCCCAGAGCTGTTCACAAAATATTCCGCCATCCTCGCTGCTAGGTTGATGTGTACCCCGTCAACCAGCGCATAAAGAAATATCAGATCAGGTGTTGGACAGTTCCCCAGACTGTCCATGAGCCCGCAGACGGTGTGGCTGAATATATGATGCATCACTCGATATGCAAAGGGTCTCTCAATCGTGAAGCTTTTAGACACTCTAGGATCGTAAGGGTCACCGACTGCATTTTGGGCCCAAAACGCGGCCCGCGCTTCGTTACTCGGGAAGGTGAAATCATCTGTGAAGAACTCTGAATCCATGTCTTCATTTGTGTATATCCCAAGTCTCCGACCCAATCTACCCACCGACCAATGATGCCAACGTCTGCCCAATCTGAAATGCACCCTTTCCTTCCAGCGAAAGTTTGGCCTTTTATAAGCTCTGGGCTTTTCGTATGAATAATAGGCGAAGAACTCTATCGTGAGCTCACGATAGATGGGGCGGTTGATATCGACGAAGTTCAAAAGCGAAATAGTAAGCATGTGTTCTAAACGTTCGCGCTGAGTTAGATCTCTCATAACATCCCAATCTAGCCTCCGGGGGATGCCGAATTTCCCTCGCCTATTCCATAAGGCGTCACGTTTCGGGATACAAAGGCTTTCTCTCTCGTTATTGGGGTCAAACTGTAAGAAGGGATGATCCATCTGTAATGAGGAATGACATTAAGAACAGGAGAAACAGAAAAAATTACATTTGGAACAGCAGAACACACTGTTATGAAGGTTCTGTCTTGCTGATCTGGGCATGTCGCACGGACGTGCGACCAGACACATGGTCGTGCGTCACCGAATATCAGCATAAGTGGCCGGTATACATCGTAACTGCACAGCGTGCGACCAACGGCACCATCGTGCATCACCGAGCCAACAGAACATCATCGTGAACAGCCGGCACTGAACGACCGTTCCACTAGAGGAACGTCCGTGCGACCATGATTTCTGCAGATTCTAACCCCGGCTCTGAATAGCCAGATTTTTCGAAAATCACCAAGTTTTTATGCAAACAGGGGGCAGAGAATCAACCAGTTGTTCACGACACGTACGATTCTAACAAGGGTTAGGGTTTCGCTTGTGTTTATGAAGGGAACCCTAAAAAGCCTTGAAGAATCAAACAAATCTAACCTAGACAAAGATGAAACGGGAAATTGTTAAGAAAGAACATACCGTGCGAAGAGATGAGTGAAACCGTGCGAAGAAATCATGCGATTTGAGGCAAAATCGCTCTGGAACGGCAGGTGCGACTAGGGTTTCGCGAATTGTGAATGGGGGCTGCAGAGGAGGGTATTTATACTGCCAAATGACAAAACTGCCCTCAGCCTCACGCACGGTCGTTCGACCGAACGCACGGTCGTGCGTCACCGCTGAAAACTGACCCTGGCACACTGATCTCGGAACTGCACCGAGGGTGCGACTCACGGTGCCGGCCAGCTCGCAATCGCACGGGCGTGCGATAGGTGGCACGGGCGTGCCATATCTGCAGATCAGATTTTTTCTGCAGAAAACAGTTTCAGCACCCTTTTCGGCCGTTTTTTTCCATTTTTTCGACACGCAAACTGTTGTAACAATATCCCAACATAAAACCTTCGCTCGGCATGTATAAAAATTGTACAAACTAACGTAAACTACAAAACACACCTAAATTACGCTAAAACTACAAAAACACAAAAAAGGACAATTTTACCCTTATAGCGCCAAAGACGCTCTTGCTACATTTTTTATCCGCAAGTCAGTAGCGTAGACTCTCATCCCCACACTTATGATGTGTGCGGGGCGTGTAGCTCGATGACCTCCACCGCCGACTCGATCGGCCAGGCAACATAAAGCTTCAAGCGGTGCCCATTCACTTTGAAAATAACGCCTTCCGCGTTCTCTATTGCGACAGTCCCATATGAGAATACTTCTTTTACTGTATATGGACCTGTCCAACGTGAATGAAGTTTTCCAGGAAATAGGCGCAACCGCGAGTTGTATAGAAGAACAAGATCGCCCGCTTGGAATTGTTTGTTGTCCTTCAAGCGTTTATCGTGCAATCTCTTTGTGCGCTCCTTATACAACACGGAGCTCTCATAAGCTTGTTGTCGTAGCTCCTCCAATTCATGAACCTGAAGAAACCGGGCTTCACCTCCGGTTTTTAGGTCCAGATTTGCGGTTTTAAGAGCCCACATAGCTTTATGCTCCAACTCTACAGGCAAATAACACGCTTTACCATATACAAGCCTATAGGGAGTAGTCCCAATAGGGGTCTTGTAAGCCGTACGGAAAGCCCACAATGCCTCATCTAATTTGTCCAACCAATCCTTGCGGTTTGCACCTACAGACCGCTCGAGGATTCGTTTTAAACCCCGGTATGTGACTTCCACCTGCCCACTTGTCTGTGGATGATAGGGCGTGGACAAACGGTGATGCACACCGTAGCGGGACAAAGCTTTTTCAAGCTGGGTATTGCAGAAGTGAGTCCCTCTGTCACTGATAATAGCTTTCGGAGCGCCAAACCGGGCGAACAAACCTTTCAAGAATCTCACGACCACCCTGGCGTCATTGGTGGGTAAGGCCTGTGCCTCCGCCCACTTTGATACATAGTCAACTGCGACCAGGATGTACTTGTTTCCTCGTGAGGGGGGAAATGGTCCCATGAAATCTATCCCCTAAATGTCGAAGACTTCACAAACTTGTATCCAGTTCTGAGGCATTTCATCACGTGCCGATATATTAGCCGCCCTCTGGCAGGCATCACACGCTTTTACCCAACTCTGCGCGTCACGAAAAATAGTCGGCCAATAAAACCCGGAATCCAGCACCTTCTTGGCGGTGAAATTGGCTCCATGGTGGCCTCCGGTAGGTCCCTCGTGACAATGGCGCAGAATATCGGTCGCCTCTTTTCCTGAAACACATCTTCTGATCACCCGATCAGCACCAACCTTGAATAAGAAAGGATCTTCCCAAATGTAGTGCTTGACATCCGAAAAGAATTTCCTCTTTTGTTGGTGAGTCAACCCTTTAATCAGAATCCCGCAAGCAAGATAGTTCGCAAAGTCGGCGAACCAAGGTGACTAATCACATATCTCAACACCCATCAACGACTCGTGTGGGAAATTGTCATTGATTGAATCCCAACGCGCGTCCTCGATGTCTCCATGCTCTAACCGAGATAGATGGTCAGCCGCTACATTCAACGCACCCTTTTTGTCTTGGATTTCGATATCAAACTCTTGCAGCAACAAGATCCATCTGATTAGACGCGGTTTAGCGTCCTGTTTGCTGAAGAGATATCTGATGGCTGCATGATCAGTATACACAATGGTTTTCGAAAGCACCAAATACGATCTAAATTTGTCAAATGCGAAAACAACTGCCAAGAGCTCTTTTTCAGTCGTGGTGTAGTGCTCCTGAGCGTCGTGAAGAGTCTTTCTCGCATAATAGATCGGGTGAAAGTGCTTTTCTTTCTTTTGACCCAGAACGGCCCCTATAGCGTAATCGCTCGCGTCGCACATAATTTCAAATGGCAGACTCCAGTCGGGTGCAACTAAAATAGGGGCCTCAATCAACTTTTGCTTGAGAAGGTCAAAAACCCACAAGCAATCATCTCCAAAAATGAACGGAGCGTCTTTCTCCAACAAACGGGTCATGGGTCTAGCGATTTTTGAGAAATCCTTGATGAATCGCCTATAGAACCCCGCATGACCAAGAAAGCTCCGTATCGCTCTCACAGAGGTGGGAGGTGGAAGTCGTGAAATAACGTCGACTTTAGCTGGATCGACTTCCATACCAGCATGAGAAATCTTATGCCCCAGAACTATGCCCTCTTTCACCATAAAGTGGCACTTTTCCCAGTTTAGGACCAGATTCGTCTCTTCACACCTCTTCAACATCTTCTTCAAATTTTCCAAACAATGATCGAAGGAATCCCCAAACACCGAAAAGTCATCCATGAAAACCTCCATAGAATCCTCGATCATATCATGAAAAATTGCAACCATGCATCTCTGGAAGGTCGCTGGTGCATTACACAACCCAAAAGGCATACGCCGGTAGGCGAATGTGCTGAAGGGGCAGGTAAAGGTAGTCTTCTCCAGATCCTCATGAGCAATAGGAATTTGGAAGTACCCAGAGAACCCGTCCAAGAAACAGTAATACAACTTCCCCGACAGACGTTCCAACATCTGGTCGATGAATGGAAGCGGGAAGTGATCCTTACGAGTAGCATCGTTGAGTTTGCGGTAATCAATGCAAACTCGCCACCCAGTGACGGTACAGGTAGGAATTAGTTCATTCCTATCATTTGAGACTACAGTCATACCACCTTTCTTGGGTACAACCTGCACTGGACTCACCCACACAGAGTCAGATATCGGATATATCATCCCGGCATCCAACAACTTAATCACTTCTTTCTTCACCACATCTTGCATATTTGGGTTTAAACGCCTCTAATGCTGTGCACACGGTTTATACTCGTCTTCCATCAGAAACTTGTGAGTACAAAAAGAAGGATTGATGCCTTTGATATCCATGCTTTTCCAAGCAATAGCTCTCTTATGAAGTCTCAGAACCTCGAGAAGCTGATTCTTCTCATCCTTTTCCAATGATGCCGAAATTATGACCGGTAAGCGATGCTCCTCGTCCATAAATGCATACTCGAGATGTGGCGGGAGTTCTTTCAACTCCAAAGACGGCGGATCTTCAACCGAACGTTTAGCTTTTTCTTCTTCTACATGGCCAATTTCTAGAAACCCCTCCGGACTCTGGGAACCATCGTCACCAATCTGATAGACTGGCTGCTCTAAATCATGGCCCTTCTGCGTAATGCCAATCAGGTCCCCACACAACAGACGTGTGTCCGAATCAATCTCGTCAACAGTGCCTTGAAAATGAGAGCACACACATGCGTCGACAATGTCGACATAGTAAAGCATGTTATCGTAACTTTGCGGATGCTGCATTGATCTTTTGATATCGAATGTCACGTGCTCGTCATTTACTCGGAGCGTGATTTGGCCAGCTGCCACATCAACAATCGTCCTCGTAGTATTGAGAAACGGGCGTCCAAGTATCAAAGGTACTCTTGAATCTTCGTCCATGTCAAGAATAACAAAATCCACGGGGAAAACAAATTTATCGATTTTAACAAGCATGTTTTCAACAAATCCACGCGGATACTTGATTGAACGGTCTGCCAACCGAATGCTCATTCTAGTGGGTGACGGCTCACCCAGATCCAGTTTAGTAAAAACCTTATAAGGCATAAGTGTAACACCTCGAAAATTCACGTCCTATAAAGTGTTGACACGTGTCATATGTTTGAACGTGTGAAAGAATGTTTTGAAAGGACTAAAGTTGACAAACATGAAAAGTATATGAAAATACGAGTTCTAAATGTCAACAGTGAATAAATATATTGTACATTAACCCTACATGAGGTTTATATCACCAAACGAATAAATCATGGATCATACGAAGCTAAAAGTGAGAGATTACAAACTACAGGGGTCAAATGTGTCAACATGTTTAAGTTATACCTCTGAGTAACCTTTTGACAAACCCGAAGCTTTGTAACGGTTAATTATGCTCACTAGGATGCACGATATAAATTTCATAAAGTTTCGTAATCGTATGAGAAAGTTATGATCAAATTCGGATATGAGGGGTTAAAGTGTAAACGTTGAAAGTTAGGACCTTTCGGGTAACAATAAAGTTAACCGAGGACTTAACAAAGTGGGTAAATATCTTGAAGCCCTTATATGTCAAATTAGGGGGTTCAAATTGCAAGAAATAAGCTAGTTGACCTTTCGGAAGGGCCAAGAGACGAGATGCAACATCTTGAAAACATTTTTGTCTGATCAGAAGACCCAAGCGGGCCGCATAAGCCCATCAACACCTTTACGCGGGCCACCTGGACCGCCCAGATACAGAAAAGTTTGACAGCAGCCAAATTTCGCGCATAAACCGACTTTAATCACTTGTTTCACTTCATGGGCGACCCCTAAGCAACCCCTAGACCACTAGGGACACTTGTTGATGAGTTGTGGTCAGTGGTAGACTTATTTGTCAACAATCTATGGTGTTTAAATCACTATATAAGGCCATGATGTTGCAACAATTTTTCACACCTTCATTCTTGCATTCCTGATCATTCCTGGACCTCAAGACTTCTCTCAAGTGATCTCTGGTCGTTCATAGGACTCTTGTAAGTTGGCTTAACCTTTCTTAGTTAAGTTTTTGCTTAGTTTTAGCTTAAAAGTCAAACCGTCGTAATTAACGGTTGACTTAAAGATTAGTCACTAATGGTCCAGTGATTAGTCAAATCAAAAGTAGTTATAAGTTGGTAATTATGTGGGTAATAAACCCTTAAAAGGGTTCCCCCTGATTCCCACTCTAACTAGGTCAAATGTCTGGTCAAACTTGTCATTAAAAAGTCAACAGGATACTTAATTTCTAATTTATACATGATTAGCAATGTAGGACACATACAACCTGTTTGATCATTAATATAACTTGGTAATTAGTGTAAGAACATGTCTAAACATGTTCAACCCGACAATTTACTGTTTAGACCCAGTTCGGAACCGAAAGTCGCATAGTTTGACTTTTGCTTTGACTTTCAGTTCTGACCCGTTAAGGCATGTTTTAGAAATGCCTCAGAGCTTCATTCGCACCAGATTACATGCTAGTATAACCCTCTGTGATTATACACCATGGTTCATTAGTTAACCGATTAATACGCATGATTCCGTTAATTGCTCATATGTTGACCATTATGCCCTTTTCACCTTAAAACGTGATTTTTTGCAAATGTAAAAGAGTAGAAACTTTAATTACTGATATATAAACTTGCACCCAAAATTTGATATCAGTTTGAGGTGTAGATTGAGAGTTATGCTCATTAGAGTAATTAAGAAGCTTTAAGTTACTTAAACGACGTAATTAGCATATAGGCTAGTTAAGCCTACTTTTTGATATCAAAATCTTTACCCACTGATGTAATATATTATTTTGGGATTTTTTAAGATTTTTAATTAATTTTAGGCTGAGCATAACTCATAGTCGTAGGCTTAATCCGGTAATTGTCGGTTTTGCCCTTACGGCCCATAAAATGAGTTTTACATATCTAATCAACTCCAAACCTTTTGCTACTGATCCTAAATGATAAATAAATTATTTTAGGCCTTCTGGAATGATAAAAATATCAGCTTTATATATAGAACCCGGAAACGGCTTCTAATCGCCTTATTAAACGTTTTTAGCGCATAGTATGTATAAAGACTATTTTTAAACATACAAGGGTGATACCTACTGATATTTTAGGTAAATTATAATATTTTAATAGTAAGCAAACGTTGTTAAACTCAGACTTCAGTTTTGAGCTTTATGGCTTATGTGAAATTACCAAAATGCCCCTACGGTGCATAGTTTGGTTATAATTGATAAATTTCACATATATACTTTACCCTACTATTATAACTTAGTAAACTAAGTGTTTTTGCTGATTATATCAGACCTGCAACTCAGGTTAATACTTAAACTCTTTTATAATCTTTTAAATGACCAAACTACCCCTACAGGGCATAGTTTGTGTTTAAATTCGTTTCGGGCATAATAGAAGACATCTTACTGATGTCACAACATATTTGAAGCATATTAACTTAGGAAACCTGTATATGGCTCTTACGGATACCCGTTACGCTTATTACGCGTTCGGTTCGGCTTATGTAACTAGTTTACATAAATTAGCCGAAACGGGTCAAACCTTATCGGTTTTATCTCAAAATCCAGAGTGTGTATGAAATACCCATATTAAGCAAGTCTCCGAACTTGTCGGGTCTAAATCACATTATATCCGGTCTTCGCTTAATAGTGCGTACGAACCGTATCATTGATACTAACCGGTCTAAGCAGGCTTAATTAAGGACCCGTTAGAAATCTAATAGGTTATTATAAACCTTCGTTCCAGATTAGGAGCCCAGTAAAAGTACTTGCATTTGCTGTAATTGATTGATACTTTGCTCAGGTAAATACTCTTAACTTATTTTCCCTATACGGGCTTGGGATACGGCACTATAAAAGTACCGCTTGGTCAGGTGTATGTAGTCATTTAAATCAGATTGTGATTGATGTATTTACATAACCTGCTTAATATGTATTATTTGGTGTATGGCTTTTGGGGGTTAAATGACCATGTCCCGGATATCCTTGGCATCATTTTACGAAATGGCCACGACCTAAGCACGGGGTGTAGGCGTACACCTGACAGATGCATTATGTAAAAACTGGTAATCCACTAAAGGAATCAACCTTGTGGGCATTATACCTGTGGCGTGTCAGCTAATCTTGTCCGGCCCTTCTAACCGGCCCTGATGGACGACAAATAAGTAAAACTGTATACATGATTATTTTAATAATTGTCCCAAGTTATAAAGATATATTTTGCCGAAGTGCATTCAAATCAATTTTCAAACTCTTTTCAAAATGAGTCAGTTGAGTTGTATTTACCAGTGTAAACTGACGTATTTTCCAAAAAGGTTAAGTGCAGGTGCTAGACGAAATAGGCTGGCTACTCCAGGCATCATTACTCAAGTCTCGCAAGCTCTAGATGTCAAAGTCTGTTGAACTATTGTTTCTATTTTATTTTCGATCCGTCTGTGGATAAACAATCGACTATTGTGATACTTGATATTACAACATTATATTCGGTTGAATTATGTCTTACAATTTGCTTCCGCTGTGCATATTAAATATTGTGTTGTTTGACTATTATGTTGCCAACCACGTCACGATACTCCCCACCGGGCCCACCGGTGACACGTGGAAAGTCGGGGTGTGACAGGTTGGTATCAGAGCCAACACTGAGTGAATTAAACACTAGTCTTTTGTGTTTAATCTCAGTTACACAGTTGCACATTCTTGAGTCTAGACAAGAACATAGGACAAATTCTAATTCGTTTTATTTTGTCCTTATTTGATTCCTTTGTTATTTTTCTGATTAGCCCTTGCATGGGCAAGTCATTTTTATTAGAAGTCCCGTCTAGGGCAACCATATACTTGTTTAAATTTCAAAGGAACGATTATGTTTAAAATATCATTCCTATATTATAAGATCTACCATTATAATAAAATGGCAAAATTTAAAAAGGGACAAGACCTAGCCATATGTCACATTAAGACAGGGCCAAGATGGTAGTTCCACAATTAGATTCAGATCCTTGTTAACAGTTCAATTTAGGATTGTTCTGCGTTCAATATTAAAAAGAATCTTAAAGGTAAAACCTAGCCTAAATGTCACGGCATACAAGGCCAAGATGGTAGAACCAATTCAAGAGATTCAAATCCTTATTAAACATATGAAAGCATATTAACATGCTCAACAAAATGTGATACGATAAAATCGCATAAGTTATTTTTGGGTTATTCTGAATTCCCTTATTTATATAATCATCCCTTATGGATGAAGTGCCCACGGGCTATAATTAACGTCCTCTGGACTAAAGACAGTGGTAGCCTACAACTCCCTGTCCAGAAAAGGTGATGAACTTTGATTCAAACCTTAATGCCTCGATTCTGTAAAATCAAGGCTTATAAATTAAACTTGTCTACGTGACTAGGCCTTTTGTGCTATTATTAACTTATAATTTAGGATTATGATAAAGATCCTGAATAATTATATATTTATCAAATTAACTAATATGTGTATTAAAAACATGGTTAATAAATCGTTTAAAACGATAAAACTGTATAAGCTTCCGTATAAACCTTGTCCTTGTTTAATTTTATGTAGCAATTAAAGCTAGATGGCTAGGTCGGAGGAAGAGAACAGTCATCCTTTGGAAAACCGCGATGATGAAAGGATTAATATAACCAAAGGAGAGCTTCGTACACTGATTGATACAGCTGTATCTAAAGCTGTAGAGGAACAGTTCCGGGAGTATAGTGGGACTAATAGTAAAGCCTCATATGTACCCCACTCTAAGTCTGTCCCTAAAACTCATTCTGAGGCTCATAGCAAGCCACCCTCAAAGAAAGATGAGTCAAAGAAAGATGATGATCGACGTTCGTCTAATCAACACAGTGTTCCATCCAAGAGGATAGTGTTCGATAATGAACCGCGTACCAAGTCCTGTACCTATAAATACTTTGTTTCCTGCAAACCCCGGGATTTCACCGGGGAGAAGGGGCAATTGACTGTATGATCTGGTTGGATGAAATGGACACGGTTGTCGATATCAGCGGTTGTGCTGAAAGGGATGTAGTGAAGTATGTATCCCAATCGTTCAAAGGAGAGGCGCTGGCATGGTGGAGGTCTCTCATTCAAGCTGCTGGGAAGATCCTGCTCTACAACATGTCATGGGAGCAGTTTGTTACTCTCATTATGGAAAACTACTGCCCTCAACATGAGGTCGAAAGAATTGAATCATATTTCTTATCATTGGTGATGACAAACTTAGATTGTCAAGCTTACCTCACCAGTTTCAATACCCTGTCCAGACTGGTTCCTTACCTAGTAACACCAGAACCCAAGAGGATTGCTCGCTTCATTGGGGGTTTAGCCCCAGAAATCAAAGCCAGTGTTAAGGCTTCAAGACCTGCTACGTTTAGGTCAGCAGCTGATCTCTCTCTGTCCCTTACTTTAGATGCGGTCAGGTTGAGATCGCTAAAGAAATCCGAAGAAAGTAAGAGGAAACGTGAGGATGATAACTCACGAGGGTCAGAGAAGAAGCACAAGGGAAACACCGATTCTAAGAAGTTTGGGTCTGGAAGGAATAGTCAGCGAACAGAGGAAAAGCCAAAGTGCACGACTTGCCAGAAACGCCACTTTGGAAAGTGCAGACTTGAGTCCAATTCTAAGTCAGGAGCACCTGCATGTGGGATATGCAAGTCTAAAGAGCACAAGACGATAGAGTGCAAGAAGATAAGAGATGCCACATGCTACAACTGCAATGAGAAAGGGCACATTAAGACCAACTGCCCTAAGTATGCCAAGAAGCCTGAAGAGGTCAAGAAGACCAATGCAAGGGTCTTTCGAATGGATGCAAAGGAAGCAGTCCAGGATGACAATGTAATCACAGGTACCTTTCTCATCAATGATGTCTATGCAAGGGTACTTTTTTATTCAGGCGCTGATAAGTCTTTCGTAGATCATAAGTTTTGCAAATTGCTGAATTTACCTGTCAAAACCTTGAGTATAAATTATGAGGTAGAGTTAGCAGACGGCACCATAGAAACCGTCTCAACTGTGTTAGATGGATGTGTTATATCCATTAAGAACCACTCTTTTCCTCTGTCTCTACTTCCCTTTAAGTTGGCCTGTTTTGACATAGTTTTGGGTATGGACTGGTTATCTCATAACCAGGCCCAAATTGTCTGCAACAGAAAGCAAGTGGTGATTAAGACTCCGTCTGGTGAATCACTTACCATTCGGGGAGATACCTAATATGGACTGCCTGAGCAAGTGACTATGCTCAAGGCTTCCAAGTGTTTAAAGAAGGGTTGTGTCATCTACATGGCACAAGTGATTATTGATGAGCCAAAACCAAAGATAGAAGACATCCCTGTCATTTCTGAATACCTAGAAGTTTTTCCTGAAGATCTACCTGGCTTGCCACCAGATAGACAAGTCGAATTCAGAATTGACATCATCCCCGAAGCAGCACCTGTTGCTAGAGCACCTTATAGGTTGGCACCCACAGAAATGAAGGAATTAAGGACGCAACTGGGTGAATTGCTAGCTAAAGGTTTCATTAAACCTAGTTCGTCTCCATGGGGAGCACCAGTCTTGTTTGTCAAGAAAAAGGATGGATCGATGCGTCTGTGCATCGATTATCGTGAGCTTAATAAGGTCACGATAAAGAATAGGTATCCTTTGCCCAGGATCGACGATTTGTTCGATCAATTGCAAGGAGCGAGTTATTTCTCGAAGATTGACTTAAGGTCAGGCTACCATCAACTGAAGGTCAGAGATGAAGACGTACACAAAACTGCATTTAGGACTCGTTATGGTCATTACGAGTTCCTAGTGATGCCTTTTGGGCTCACTAATGCACCTGCCGCGTTCATGGATCTCATGAATCGCGTTTGCAAGCCATACTTAGATAAATTCATCATCGTTTTCATCGACGACATTCTTATCTATTCGAAGAACCAAGCTGACCATGAGAAACACCTTCGATGTATTCTCAAACTTCTACATCAGGAGAAACTCTACGCCAAATTTTCAAAGTGTGAATTTTGGCTTCGAGAGGTCCAGTTCCTTGGACATGTGGTTAGTGAGCGTGGTATCCAAGTGGATCCCGCTATGGTAGAAGCAGTTACGAATTGGCAAGAGCCAAAGACGCCTACAGAGATTCGTAGCTTCCTGGGATTGGCAGGATATTACAGGCGTTTCATTGAAAAATTTTCAAGGATTGCTGCACCCCTAACTTCCTTGACTAGGAAAAAGGTTAAGTTCGACCGGGGACCGAAGCAGCAAGAATCTTTTGATATTCTGAAACAAAAGTTGAGCAACGCTCCTGTACTAACATTGCCTGAAGGTACCGAAGAATTCGTAGTTTACTGCGATGCATCACACACTGGCATGGGGTGTGTGCTTATGCAGAAAGGCAAGGTTATTGCCTACGCTTCAAGACAGTTAAAAGTGCACGAAAAGAATTACACCACCCACGACTTGGAGTTGGGTGCCGTTGTATTCGCACTAAAATTGTGGAGGCATTATCTATATGGAATCAAGTGTGTGATCTATTCTGATCACAAGAGCCTCCAGCACCTGTTTAATCAGAAGGATTTAAACATGAGGCAACGCCGATGGATGGAGACTTTAAATGATTATGATTGTGAAATCAGATATCATCCCGGCAAAGCGAATGTAGTCGCTGATGCCTTGAGCCGAAAGGAAAGGGTGAAACCCATCCGAATCAATGCCAAGAGCATTGAGATAAAGAACAGTTTGACTGAAAGGTTGTTAGCTGCACAGAGAGAAGTTGTGTTGGAAGCTAACTATCCTAACAAGAAGCTAGGGGTAACTGAGGAGCAGTTATCTCTTGGCAAGGACGGGATTCTGAGATTAAATGGACGAATATAGGTTCCAATTTATGGAGGACTTCGAGATGTCATCCTCCAGGAAGCCCATAGTTCCAAATATTCCGTTCATCCTGGAGCTGATAAGATGTACCAGGATCTAAGGGCAAACTATTGGTGGATAGGCTTGAAAAAGTCTGTTGCCACCTATGTAGCTAAATGCTTGACATGTGCGCAAGTCAAAGCCGAGCATCAGAAGCCGTCAGGCTTGCTACAACAGCCTGAACTTCCTACGTGGAAGTGGGAAATGGTAACTATGGATTTTATCACCAAGTTACCTAAGACAAGGAAAGGAAATGATACAATATGGGTTATAGTTGATAGACTGACTAAGTCAGCACATTTATTACCCATCAAGGAGACTTATAGCTCCGACATGTTAGCCCAGTTATACGTGGATAAGATTGTAGCCTTACATGGCATACCTGTGTCTATTATCTCTGACAGAGATACTAGATACACGTCACATTTTTGGAAAAGTTTCCAGCAATCTTTGGGCACGCGTTTGAATTTTAGTACGGCTTACCATCCTCAGACAGACGGTCAGAGTGAGCGTACTATTCAAACTTTGGAAGACATGCTTCATGCATGTGTAATTGACCTGGGTGGTAGTTGGGATAAGCACCTACCGTTAATCGAATTCTCCTACAACAATAGCTACCATACCAGCATTAAGGCTGCGCCTTTTGAGGCCTTATACGGTAGAAAGTGTAGAACGCCCGTTTGTTGGGCGGAAGTTGGAGATGTCCAATTATCAGGATCAGAGATAGTCTTTGAAACGACGGACAAGATTGTCCAGATTCGTGACCGTCTCAAAGCTGCCCGGGATAGGTAGAAGAGTTACGCAGATCCAAAGCGTAAAGCTTTTCACTTTGAAGTAGGTGACAAAGTATTACTTAAGGTATCACCCTGGAAGGGGGTGATGCGATTTGGTAAGAAAGGCAAGCTAAGCCCGAGATACATAGGACCTTTCGAGGTTATCGAACGAGTCGGGTCAGTTACCTATAAGCTAAACTTACCTGAAGAGCTCAGTGGTATTCATAATGTATTCCACATCTGCAATCTGAAGAAGTGTTTCGCTGACGAATCACTGGTCATACCACATACAGATGTGCATATAGATGAGAGCTTAAAATTTGTGGAAAAACCAATGTCGATTGAAGATCGACAGGTTAAGAAGCTTCGTAGGAAGCATGTGCCTATTGTAAAGGTAAAATGGGATGCCCGTAGAGGACACGAATATACGTGGGAAGTTGAATCCACGATGAAAGAAAAGTACCCTTACTTATTTCAGTAAATCTCGGGTCGAGATTTATTTTAAGGGGGTGAGGATGTAACACCTCGAAAATTCACGTCCTATAAAGTGTTGACACGTGTCATATGTTTGAACGTGTGAAAGAATGTTTTGAAAGGACTAAAGTTGACAAACATGAAAAGTATATGAAAATACGAGTTCTAAATGTCAACAGTGAATAAATATATTGTACATTAACCCTACATGAGGTTTATATCACCAAACGAATAAATCATGGATCATACGAAGCTAAAAGTGAGAGATTACAAACTACAGGGGTCAAATGTGTCAACATGTTTAAGTTATACCTCTGAGTGACCTTTTGACAAACCTGAAGCTTTGTAACGGTTAATTATGCTCACTAGGATGCACGATATAAATTTCATAAAGTTTCGTAATCGTATGAGAAAGTTATGTTCAAATTCGTATGTGAGGGGTTAAAGCGTAAACGTTGAAAGTTAGGACCTTTCGGGTAACCATAAAGTTAACCGAGGACTTAACAAAGTGGGTAAATATCTTGAAGCCCTTATATGTCAAATTAGGGGGTTCAAATTGCAAGAAATAAGCCAGTTGACCTTTCGGAAGGGCCAAGAGACGAGATGCAACATCTTGAAAACGTTTTTGTCTGATCAGAAGACCCAAGCGGGCCGCGTAAGCCCATCAACACCTTTACGCGGGCCGCCTGGACGGCCCAGATACAGAAAAGTTGGACAGCAGCCAAATTTCGCGCATAAACCGACTTTAATCACTTGTTTCACTTCATGGGCGACCCCTAAGCAACCCCTAGACCACTAGGGACACTTGTTGATGAGTTGTGGTCAGTGGTAGACTTATTTGTCAACAATCTATGGTGTTTAAATCACTATATAAGGCCATGATGTTGCAACAATTCTTCACACCTTCATTCTTGCATTCCTGATCATTCCCGGAGCTCAAGACTTCTCTCAAGTGATCTCTGGTCGTTCATAGGACTCTTGTAAGTTGGCTTAACCTTTCTTAGTTAAGTTTTTGCTTAGTTTTAGCTTAAAAGTCAAACCGTCGTAATTAACGGTTGACTTAAAGATTAGTCACTAATGGTCCAGTGATTAGTCGAATCAAAAGTAGTTATAAGTTGGTAATTATGTGGGTAATAAACCTTTAAAAGGGTTCCCCCTGATTCCCACTCTAACTAGGTCAAATGTCGGGTCAAACTTGTCATTAAAAAGTCAACAGGATACTTAATTTCTAATTTATACATGATTAGCAATGTAGGACACATACAACCTGTTTGATCATTAATATAACTTGGTAATTAGTGTAAGAACATGTCTAAACATGTTCAACCCGACAATTTACTGTTTAGACCCGGTTCGGAACTGAAAGTCGCATAGTTTGACTTTTGCTTTGACTTTCAGTTCTGACCCGTTAAGGCATGTTTTAGAAATGCCTCAGAGCTTCATTTGGACCAGGTTACATGCTAGTATAACCCTCTGTGATTATACACCATGGTTCATTGGTTAACCGATTATAACGCATGATTCCGTTAATTGCTCATATGTTGACCATTATGCCCTTTTCACCTTAAAACGTGATTTTTTGCAAATGTAAAAGAGTAGAAACTTTAATTACTGATATATAAACTTGCACCCAAAATTTGATATCAGTTTGAGGTGTAGATTGAGAGTTATGCTCATTAGAGTAATTAAGAAGCTTTATGTTACTTAAACGGCGTAATTAGCGTATAGGCTAGTTAAGCCTACTTTTTGATATCAAAATCTTTACCCACTGATGTAATATATTATTTTGGGATTTTTGAATATTTTTAATTAATTTTAGGCTGAGCATAACTCATAGTCGTAGGCTTAATCCGGTAATTGTCGGTTTTGCCCTTACGGGCCATAAAATAAGTTTTACATATCTAATCAACTCCAAACCTTTTGCTACTGATCCTAAATGATAAATAAATTATTTTAGGCCTTCTAGAATGATAAAAATATCAGCTTTATATATAGAACCCAGAAACGGCTTCTAATCGCCTTATTAAGCGTTTTTAGCGCATAGTATGTACAAAGACTATTTTTAAACATACAAGGGTGATACCTACTGATATTTTAGGTAAATTATAATATTTTAACAGTAAGCAAAAGTTTTTAAACTCAGACTTCAGTTTTGAGCTTTACGGCTTATGTGAAATTACCAAAATGCCCCTACGGTGCATAGTTTGGTTATAATTGATAAATTTCACATATATACTTTACCCTACTATTATAACTTAGTAAACTAAGTGTTTTTTCTGATTATATCAGACCTGCAACTCAGGTTAATACTTAAACTCTTTTATAATCTTTTAAATGACCAAACTACCCCTACGGGGCATAGTTTGTGTTTAAATTCGTTTCGGGCATAATAGAAGACATCTTACTGATGTCACAACATATTTGAAGCATATTAACTTAGGAAACCTGTATATGGCTCTTACGGATACCCGTTACGCTTATTACGCGTTCGGTTCGGCTTACATAAATTAGCCGAAACGGGTCAAACCTTATCGGTTTTATCTCAAAATCCAGAGTGTGTATGAAATACCCATATTAAGCAAGTCTCCGAACTTGTCGGGTCTAAATCACATTCTATCCGGTCTTCTCTTAATAGTGCGTACGAACCGTATCATTGAAACTAACCGGTCTAAGCTAAGGCTTAATTAAGGACCCGTTAGAAATCTAATAGGTTATTATAAACCTTCGTTCCAGATTAGGAGCCCAGTAAAAGTACTTGCATTTGCTGTAATTGATTGATACTTTGCTCAGGTAAATACTCTTAACTTATTTTCCCTATATGGGCTTGGGATACTGTAAGACCCTAAATCGTATTAGACAAAAAGTCGCAGCGGAAATTCGTGCCTTAAAATTTCTTTCATTACAAATGTCTTGACTTACTTGAAGGTTCGTTTTAATATGTATCTTTTACAAAAATAAGGCATAATTCCTGTTTACTAATAATACATACTCAATTATTCCCGTACAATCTATCCTGTGACTCGGTCTTCGATCTCTATTCCTTGTGATAATCACCCGTGATCCGTATAACCTGCACTCACACATTCATTCATAACATTAGCACACATTATATAAACAAGATTCATTCACACACACTTCACTTTACATCATTTTCCAAACTTTAAGCATTTCATCTGCGTATCCATTTCCTGGTGAGGCTTCAATAATGTACCTGCATTACTTTTCATTCTCAAGGTACGCCATTAATAATGTTAACACTCAACGTCTCTAAAACAGGCATACATACGTACTTACATACAAACATACATACACATCTACATCCATACATACCTTTCCTACAGCTTTACATACGTGCATACACTCATATATGTCTTTATGCATACATACATACACAACTACATACATACATACCTTTCCTACGTCTTTACATACATGCATACACTCGTACCTATCTTTATACATATATACATTCATAACTACATACATGCATACACTCGTACATCTCTTTATATATACATACATACATACATACCTTTACGAACACGTACTAGATCACACGTACCTCTTACATACACATACATTATTTACATGGAGCTTAGGTTTAGATTTATAGCCCATAAACATCTAAGGATTGATCAAAATCATGTTTAGAAAGTCCGCCGTAGTCCACGGATAACAAACCGAAGCCTACGACACATAAATCAACCTAAATCACAAATTTCAGACTTTTGAACTTGGGGAGGTCGTCGGCGACGGCCCTAGGGCCCGTCGGCGACGGCCTGTAGTTTTTCCCGTCGGCCAAAACCTCGTAGACAGGTAAATAAGGCGTCTGAGAAAAACTGACTTTCCCTTGCCCGTCGGCGACGGCCTCCTTGCCCGTCGGCGACGGCCTCTCTAAAATGCATTTTCCTGCAGATCCGTTTCGATGTCCGAACGCACTAAAACGCGCATAACTTTCGAACCGTTTACCCGTTTAACCTCCCGTTTCTTCCTACATGCTTGTAAATTCACATTCTATCATATAAACTTAAAATCCCACATCCAGATTAAGGAAATTCTTATCTTACGCTCTATCGGCTTATTATCATTTCCTAATTATTTGACCCGTTATGGGTATTTGCGCATTAATTGGTCTAAGACTAGCAAGACCATACTTCCCACCTCCATACTTGTACAAAACATTACACCAAACGTATAGCTTGTTTCTAAACCACTTATTAAGATCGTTTGCCCAAAATACCCATCAAGGGCATTTTAGTCAACTTTAAATCCCATCCTTCACGACGTAAGACTACGACACATAATTGACCTCAACCATCATGTTTAGTTAATTAAAACACCATATAACTTAATCGAACATAAGAAGTGATTACAGAAATCACTTACCTTACGCGTCCGTGCTCGTATCCAATTCCTTGCCTCTTCTTGACCCGTTAGCCTTTCTCGCTTGAGTCCGTCTTGACATGATTCCTATACTTTCATGTCACCATCACATTCTCGTTAGTATACCCAATTGTACGCATTAACGATCATACCAATCACATAATCCACACTTAACTTCCCTTAGCCATTTCTAACAAGCATACTACACAAAAATCAACTTCATATCCTTTCCAACTCATGTAATTCATCATGTAATCACAAATAACGCATATTAACATAACATGTACCAAACGACTTCCTATAATCCTACCTTTACGACAACGAGTCAAATCACGTTACTTATACTAAGTTGACTTTTGAGAGTCAACTATTAACCATATTTAATTATCGACTTATCATCATATATCCGTAACATCATAGTCGACTATACGGATGATACTATAAACATTTGATCATACACTTGGTGTGAGTACCACCTTCTAAGCATAACGTACAACTAGCCTATACATAAATCTTCTAAGTTCATATATAATTCATCAAATCCTACTACTAATCAACATATAACATTCACACATGAACATCAAACATATCACCACCACATTTCTCTCAATTCAACTTACAAGAATTCATCATATCCATCATAATTCATCAACAATCAACAAGAATTGAACATGGATGATCATTCAAGTCATCATCCTTACTTTAATAAGTGGGTTTCACCTCTAAACATCAAATTAACACAAACCATACATAACCTATGTTCTATATGATGATTCTAACACTTATACATGATCAATTTCACCTTAACTTACGGATTAGAACATAACCCACTTCACACATGATCACCAATCTTTGATTTGGTGTATGGCTTTTGGGGGTTAAATGACTATGTCCCGGATATCCTTGGCATCATTTTACGAAATGGCCACGACCTAAGCACGGGGTGTAGGCGTACACCTGACAGATGCATTATGTAAAAACTGCTAATCCACTAAAGGAATCAACCTTGTGGGCATTATACCTGTGGCGTGTCAGCTAATCTTGCCCGGCCCTTCTAACCGGCCCTGATGGATGACAAATAAGTAAAACTGTATACATGATTATTTTAATAATTGTCCCAAGTTATAAAGATATATTTTGCCGAAGTGCATTCAAATCAATTTTCAAACTCTTTTCAAAATGAGTCAGTTGAGTTGTATTTACCAGTGTAAACTGACGTATTTTCCAAAAAGGTTAAGTGCAGGTGCTAGACAAAATAGGCTGGCTACTCCAGGCATCATTACTCAAGTCTCGCAAGCTCTAGATGTCAAAGTCTGTTGAACTATTGTTTCTATTTTATTTTTGATCCGTCTGTGGATAAACAATCGACTATTGTGATACTTGATATTACAACATTATATTCGGTTGAATTATATCTTACAATTTGCTTCAGCTGTGCATATTAAATATTGTGTTGTTTGACTATTATGTTGCCAACCACGTCACGATACTCCCCACCGGGCCCACCGGTGACACGTGGAAAGTCGGGGTGAGACAATAAGGTTGATACTCGCTCCCAAATCATCCAATGCATGGCTAACAGATATGTTTCCAATCAAACAAGGAAGCGTAAAACTACCTGGATCTCCCATTTTCATGGGCAGACGGTTTTGCAAAACGGCAGAACAAGTTTCATTCATCACCACACATGAAATATCCTCGAGCTTCTGTTTATTCGAGAGGATGTCCTTAAGGAATTTCGCATACTTTGGCATCTGGGCCAAGGCTTCAACAAAGGGTATATTAATGTGTAGTTGCTTAAACAACTCAAGGAACTTACCGTATTGTTCTTCGTTCTTCTGTTTCTTCAGCCTGCCTGGATAAGGTACCTCGGGAGTGTAATCTTTGACTGGCTCCTGGACTTGTGCTGTACTTGCTGGGCGTAGCCTGGCTTACACCTCGTCCGGTGTGTCGGTCGGGACCGCTCCAGTGATCGGTGATGAGTCTGATATGACGGGTCCAGTAGTCTTTCCACTCCTGGTCATGATCGCATTCACATGCCCGCCCGGGTTTGGTTCTGTATTGCCCGGAAGACCACCTGGGGGTCTTTTAGACATCATCTACGCCAGCTGACCAACCTGGTTCTCGATATTCTGAATCGAGGCCTTGTGACTCCTCATTTCTCCCCCGTGGGAAAGAAAACGATCCTCGCTCTGTTGGTAGCGTTTTTCAGCCAACTTATTCGCACTCGAGGAGCTAGTAAGAAGCTGAGCCATCATGTCCTCCAGCTTGGAACTAGACTGAGGGGCCTGCTGCTGGGAACTACTCCCAGTGCCCTGATTCTGATATGAATATGGACGCTGCTGGTAAGGTTGGTTATATGGCTGAAATTGCTGACCCTGACCCTGTGGTGGCGCTGGAGCGCGCTGAGTAAATCCCAATGGGTTTTGATTACCCGTATTCGCTCGCCACCCAAAATTCGGGTGATTTCTCCATCCGGGATTATAGGTATTGCTGTACGGGTTGTTCTGCGGCCTTACCTGATTACTCACAAAATCCACTTCTTCGTGGCCCTCATACACGACTCCCTGAAAGCATGCACCAGGCTCGTGTGACACTCCACACTGGTCACATCCCGAGCCAGCCTGCGCAACCATCTGGGACCTGTCGAATTTCGATGCAAGAGCCGAGATTTATGTAGTAATGGCCGTATAGTCATCTACAGCATGAACTCCTGCGCGGGGTGCTGATGATGATGATGTAGTCCGGCCTCTATTTCCTTCGCGACGCGAGCTAGACTTCAACGCAGCTTTTTCAATGATATCATAAGCCTCATTCGGCGTCTTCGTTCCTAGATCGCCTCCTGCATTCATGTCTAATCGCTCCTGCGTATTGTAGCTAAGCCCTTGATAGAACGTCAAGACCAGCTGTCTCTTGGTGAAGCCATGATGTGGAACATCAAGTAACAGATCCTTAAATCTCTCCCAAGCCGCGTGCAACGACTCTCCCTCATCTTGGCGAAAGGACACAACCCGGTTTCTTAACTTGGTTGTCTTCTCAGGCGGAAAGTATTTTTGCATAAACAGCTCCGCCAGCTCATTCCAGGTCCTGATGGACCCAGCTGGAAGTGACATAAGCCAAGCTCTGGCTTTGTCACGCAACGAGAATGGAAACAACCTCAACCTAACAGCATCCTCCGAAACATCTCTAATCTTGAACGTGGAACAAACTTCGAGAAAAGCCGCTATATGTCGTCCGGGATCCTCATGCTCACGCCCGTCAAACTGCACCGAATTCTGCACCATATTAATAATACTAGATTTAATTTCAAAAACAGGTGCATCTATAGTAGGTCGTAGGATACTCGGCTCCAGGCCTGCCCATCCGGGCATATTTTATTCGTTCAAAGGTCGCTCGTCGTCCGCCATGATTGCGTTTCCTGATGCCCCTGAGCCCTCGGCTTCAGCGGGTACCACCTGTTCCTGCTCACCAGCTGCGAGCAGCAGCCCAATCGCACGAGATCTCGCACGAAGACGTCTCCTCAGATCACGCACGGGTTCGTCTGACGGCTCAACAGGATCGGGAGCGGGTGTTGAGAACATCAACCTGCAAACAAAAAATAACACAATGAATATTTTATTAATATAATAATGCTGTTTATTTTTTTTTTGGCTGAAAAGAAACAGAATATTATTTTAAATGGGCTGAAAATTTTATAAAAATTCGAAAATGGGCCCGAAATTTTATAAAAATTAAAGCAATAAAAATAATCGAATCGGCTAGTGTAAAAATGGTTTTCAAAGCCGAAAATTCAAAGAATAAATGAATAAATAAATCCGGATTCGAATAAATAAAAGGAGTAAAAATTTACAAGTGTACAAAAATAATAGACTTGGAAAACGAATAAATCAAATTAAAACAAGAAATATTAACAAATAAATAAACAAATAAATAATCACGAAAGTATTCACAAATATTAACAAGTATATACACCGATAAAACAATGACTCGGGTCGTTCCTAAAGCTCGCCAAATTTCCCCGGCAACGGCGCCAAAAACTTGACGTGTGCGCGACTATACATATTTTTATAATGAAATTACACAAGATTTGGTTTTAAATTTATAAAAGTGATTTATACTTCTACATCAAAACACACACGAAAGAGGCAAGTGTACCCCGTCACATATGTAGTAAAGTATCGGTAAGAACCAAGTATCGATCCAAGGAAATGGGCGGAGAAATAATACTAGACCTTTGTCATTAAATTAACGGAAGAAAGATAAGTTTTGTGATTTTCTAAAAGCTAAAGTAAACATAAACAAATACTTATAAAAACATAATGGATTTCAAATATGAAAATAGATAAATAGCCTTGCTTTATACACAACCATAGCATGCAAACTAAGTCGGTTTTGCCACTAGAAACATTTGGACAATTCTTCATTTACAAGACTATCAGTATCCCTTTCGAGAATCCTAACATGACAATCATTCGGAAAGCTAAAACGATAAACACACTTTAACCACCTAAAATTGTTCTTTAACGTGCAATTGATAAATGTCTATGAAAATCTATTAAAAATAAGTTAGTCATCCGTTAGGCATTTTCTAACCTCACTTAAACAAGGAAAGTGACATCGATAAACACAATGCAACCACCGAGACAAGCATAAACTAGATTAAATCACAACCGAGTTCATTTTACAAATCTTGCACATAAATTTACCAAGATAGCAATTTTGGCCTAAACTACTAACTAAGCTAACAAATCATGGCAAGAATTCATAACAACACCATTTAACCCGTTAAGGTCCTTACGTGACGGAAAGCTTTCTTGATTAACAATAATTACATTTTATTAAACCATTAACCATTTCTAGTATCATGATGCACACATTTTAACCAAGCTAAACTAGTTAACCAAGTTTAAAGTCTACAAATACATGATTAATTAAACTTCAACTTTCAATTATCTCAACTAACCATACATTAATCATCCAACACAATTACTTATAATCAAGAAATCAACAACAATAACAAGGTTGCAAACTAATCATCAAAGATAATCATAGAAAATACTTCCAAGTGTCATTACAAACAAAGTTAACATACTAATGGTTACAATTAAGCAAGGGATTGTTGTGTTTTTGCCCAAAGGCTACAATAATACATAAACATTAATCTAAAAGCTTGAAACATTAACAAAATTATGGAAAGATTAGAAAACCAAACCATAAACAAGCACTAGATTAAGAATCCGGATAGTAAAGGAGCTAAACGAGACAATGTGGCTTGAATCCGGGTGAAAGCTAACGCCTCCGGAGCCTGAAAATCGCCTGAATTGCTCTCCAAAATTCCAGAGTTACGAGCAGAATGTTTCTGCATGTTTTTTTATATTATTTCTGTCTCGCACGGTCGTGCACTTTATTGGCACGACCATTCACTTTATGCATTATTGGAGTTACTGTGCACCATACCGCATGACATCACCAGATCTTGACCAGTCTTCGATCACGCACGACCGTTCCATTTGAGGCACGATCATGCATCTCCGGGTTATGTTGGCACGGACATCTGAACGGGTTGTGCATTGCCGGGGTTGGGCTGATCATCGGATCCGCACGGGGTGCAACCAACCGCACGCCCGTTCATCTCCGGGTTATGCTTACACGCCGGATCGCACCGTCGTTCATTGCCGGGCTGGTCTACATTGTCGTAAATTCACGGTCGTTCCACTCGTTGCACGACCGTGCCAATCGCCCAGGTCAGATTCTTCACAGAATGTTCGCAGCTTTGTCGTTTCGTCCGGAAAGTCCTCGTTTTCACTATCATCTTATCTGGCATGCTGTTTTAGGCCTGTAAACAAAAGTATACTTGATTAAGTATCCGAATGACGGTTTTACGACCGAAAAAGCATAAAATGGGGATAAAATGGGGGACTAAAATATGTATAAATTAGTGAATATCAATAAGCGAAGAGATGTACGTAAAACGGTGAAAGTGACCAAGTGTTGAACGGTAATCCGATCGGATGGTCATTCGATCGGATGTCAATCCGTTCGGATGGTCATCCTATCGAATGGCAATTCGGTCGGATTGGCATTCGTTTGGTAAGGATGTGTTTGTGTATGATGGATTTGAAGTTTTCGTTGTAGCATTTTTAAAACAGAGAAGTATCTCTACCTTTCAGGTCGATCGATTGAACGGTCATTCTATCGGATAGCGATCCGATTGGCAGGACACTTAGTGAGATCAAGTTCACAGCAGGACGGTCACTCGATCGGATGCTAATCCGATCGGGTGGCAATCCGTTAGCTCTGACTGTACATTTAACTTGTTGAAAATTGCCTAAGTGTTGAACCTCAAGTGCAATCCGATCATATTGCAGTTCGATCGGATGGCAATCCGATCGGGCGGCAATCCGTCCCAACGAATCTGATCATTTTGAACTTGATTATTTTGAAAGTTTGCGGTTTGTTCGAGACGGTTTGACAACGTACTAAACAACGGAACCTCGTCAAGTCCCAAGTCGTCCGATCGAGCAGGAATCACCCAAATCCGATCAGTCTACTGGTTCGTGATGGTTTTTCTTGTTTAACCCGAAATCGGTTGTCTCTTTGACAGAACCCAGATCTTGAACCAACTCATCACTAAGAACGAGTAGAAGATCAGAACGAGCTCCGTATCTATCGGTTTTGAGTGCATTGAGTGTAAAAGAGTTGAAAGAAAGTTAGAAACTGTCTTTCAATCCTTTTAACTTTGAAAATGTTTAGATCTATGCAAGATCGTTGTTAAATCATGTGGAAATCCCTCAGATCCGAGTTGTTCTTGGTGGAATGGGGCCAAAACTTGAAGTTCATAAGAACTCCATGATGACGTCATCCTTAAACACCTCAAATCCGTTGATTTCAAGTTTAAAAGTTAAGATTTAAAGGTGAAAAAGACGAAGGAGTGCGTGTAGATCATAGAAGTACAAGATTTGAGTTGAAAACTTACAAGAATCGCGAGAAATCGAGAGAAAAGAGGGCTTGAGTGCTGCTGGTCGAATGAAGGAGCTGTCACATCACAAGTGATGTGACAGGAGGGTATTTATAGGGTTTCCAAAAGAGGAAAGTGCACAAGTGTCAGATTGGTCACCGATCGGATGGTGGTTCGATTGGATGGCCACTCGATCGGTTGGCCATTCGATCCAGGTGTCCGGCGTGTTGAGTTTTGTCGTTTCGATTCACGTGTTGAGTGTTGCGATGCGATTCGAGTGAGCGATGCGATAGTATTACCCAATAGTCACACAAATAACTTAACTACTATATCTAACATACAATCACTATAAATACTTGCGGTTAGCGTTTGCGATTAGATTGCGATGCGATGGAATTGCGATTGTGATTGTGATTAACACCTCAACATAGACATAACATGCACAAGTAACACGTAATAGCACACACAAGTAAAATAATATCCAGAACACATAATTCGAGTTGCGAATGCGATTGCGATTAACAATTAGTTGATTAACGATAAAAACATGTGATTAAACCTCGATTATTAATAGATACTCCACATAATACAACTAAAACAAATAAATAATGGAATTCGATTACAAGTCGTTAACGTACAATCAATAGTTAAGCAAGGAGTGACAGATCGCAATTAGCAATCTTTTCTTCCTTTGACTTTGACTTCCCAAAAAGCGGGTTGTTACAGCCACCCCTACTTTAGGAAATTTCGTCCCGAAATTCAAGAAGTAGGCGTAACAAACAGTTGCGGGTACTTCGCCTTCATGTCACTTTCGAGTTCCCAGGTAAACTCGGCACCGCGTTTGCCTTCCCAGCGAACCTTCACAATGGGAATGTGTGAGCGTTTGAGTACCTTGGTTTCTCGTCCCATGATCTCAACAGGATTTTCCACGAAGTGTAATGTTTCGTCCACTTGTAAATCTTCGAGAGGGACACGTAATTCCTGGTCGGCTAAGCACTTTCTGAGGATCGAAACGTGGAAAGTCGGGTGGACATTACTAAGTTCCTTCGGTAGTTCGAGTTTGTAGGCCACTTTTCCAATCCTTTCCAGAATTTTAAAGGGTCCAACATATCAAGGCGCGAGCTTTCCTTTCTTGCTGAATCTGATCACTCCCTTCCAAGGTGCAACCTTTAGAAGTACGTGATCGCCAATGTCAAATTCAAGGGACTTGCGGCGTCTATCAGCGTAACTTTTCTGTCGACTTCGAGCTTTCAATGGATTGTCTCGAATTTGGAGGATTTTGTCAGTCGTTGCTTGCAACAGCTCAGGACCGGTAATTTACACGTCTCCGATCTCGTGCCATACAATAGGCGATCGACATTTCCTTCCGTATAATGCCTCAAATGGTGCCATTTGTATGCTAGAATGATAACTGTTATTGTATGAGAATTCGACCGAAGGTAAGTGCGCGTCCTAATTACCACCGAAATCTATGACTCACGAGCGAAGCATGTCTTCAAGGGTATGAATCGTTCTTTCAGTCTGACCGTCGGTTTGGGGATGGAAAGCGGTACTTAGATTAAGAGTAGTACCGAGAGCAGATTGAATCGTTTCCCAAAGACGCGAGGTAAACCGACCATCGCGGTCAGAGATGATGTCACGAGGCATCTCGTGACGACAAATGATTTCGTCGGTGTAGATTCGGGCTAATTTTTCTACCTTAAAGTCTTCTCGTATTGGTAGGAAATGAGCTAATTTAGTCAAACGGTCAACTACAACCCAGATGCAATCGTGACCTGATTGCGTACGCGGAAGTTTCGTTACGAAGTCCATAGCTATACTCTCCCATTTCCACATCGGGATTTCGGGTTGAACGAGTAAGCCAGAGGGTCATTGATGCTCAGCCTTGACCTTGGAACAGGTTAGGCATTTCGAAACATAGAGGGAGATATCCTTTTTTATGCCCGGCCACCAGTACTTATAGCGTATGTCCTGGTACATTTTGTCAGCGCCGGGATGAATAGAATATCGAGATTTGTGGGTTTCGTCCATCAGTAGTTGTCGTAAATTGGTACGCTTAGGAATCCAGATTCGGTCTAGATAATGGAAGATACCATTCACCTTATTCTCAAATTGGGCGCCATCGTTTAGAATCCTTTCCTTCTTCAAAGTTCGTTCGGTAAAACAAGCATGCTGAGCGTCACGTATAAGGGCTTCAAGATTAAACTGGGCTTGAGAATTACGAACACTATGCAAATAGCTTCGTCGACTGAGAGCATCGGCGACGACGTTTGCTTTGCCTGGATGGTAACGGATCTCACAGTCGTAATCGTTGAGGAGTTCCACCCACCAGCGTTGGCGCATATTCAGTTCCTTCTGGTCAAAGATATGTTGTAGGCTCCTATGATCGGTGAAGATCGTACACTTAGTTCCATAAAGGTAGTGTCGCCATATCTTTAATGCAAAAAGAACTGCGCCAAGCTCGAGGTCGTGTGTGGTGTAGTTCTTCTCGTGAATCTTGAGCTGCCGAGAAGCATACGCGATAACCTTGTCTCGTTGCATGAGAACACAACCAAGACCAAGGTTTGAGGCATCACACTAGACTACGAAGTCGTCGTTTCCATTGGGCAGTGAGAGCACGGGAGCATTGCAAAGCATAGCTTTGAGAGCTTGAAAGGCTTCCTCTTGTTTAGTTCCCCAAACAAAAGGTTTGTCCTTATGCGTAAGCGAGGTAAGCGGCACAGCGATCTTAGAGAAACCTTCGATAAATCAGCGATAATAGCCTGCCAGTCCGAGAAAAGAACGGACTTCAGACGGGTTCTTGGGTGTAACCCATCTCTTAATGGCCTCGATCTTCGCGGGATCGACATGAATTCCTTGACTATTAACAATGTGACCCAGGAATTAGACCTCCTCCAGCCAGAATTCGCACTTGGAGAACTTGGCGTAAAGACAGTTTCCCTGGAGAAACTCAAGAACCAAACGTAGATGTCGCGAGTGTTTGGCTTTTGACTTGGAATAGATCAGGATATCATCGATGAACACGATGACGAAGCGGTCAAGAAAGGGTTTGCACACGCGATTCATTAGATCCATGAAAACTACGGGAGCGTTGGTCAAACCGAAAGGCATAACAACAAACTCAAAGTGACCATAGCGGGTTCGAAATGCGGTTTTGGGTATATCATCCTCTTGAATGCGTAGTTGGTGATAGCCTGAGCGTAGATCGATCTTCGAGAAACACGTAGCACTTTGTAACTGATCAAACAAATCATCGATTCGAGGCAAGGGATAGCGATTCTTGATTGTCAGCTTATTCAACTACCTGTATTCGATGCACATATGAACGATCCATCCTTCTTTTTGACGAAAAGGACAGGCGCGCCCCAAGGATTGGTGCTAGGACGAATGAAGCCTTTATCAAGTAGTTCCTGGACCTGACTCGAGAGTTCGCGCATTTAGGAAGGAGCGAGACGATAAGGCGCTTTAGCAATAGGGTTTGCTCCAGGAATGAGGTTGATTCGGAAGTCGATATCACGAGTGGGAGGTAAACCAGGTAATTCATCAGGAAAAATGTTGGGGAATTCACAAACAACGCGAACGTCTTTCACTTCTGGGTTTCCTTTCTTTTCCTTCTCCGCTACTACAATGTTAGCCAAGAAAGCTCTGTATTCCTTGCGGAGATACTTGCTAGTTAGACACATGACATGAGTTAAGACCTTTCGAAGGAGTTTCGCCATACACACAAAGTTGATCACCATTAGCGAGCGAGAAACGAATCATCTAATCGAATCAAACAACTTCAGCACGATTTTCGTGAAGAAAATCCATGCCTACTATGATGTCAAAACTACTGAGCTGAATCGGAATAAGATCGATAGGGAAGACGTGATTGTTAAGTTCGAGCGTACAATCACGTAGAACAGAATTGACAGCGACGGTTCTTCCGGTGGTGACTTCAACATCGAACGTCGAGGGGAGATGAGCGCGCTTACGATTAAGGAGATTTTTGAATTCAAACGGTACAAAACAGTTATCTGCTACAATATCAAACAAACATGAAGCATATATACCATTCACATGGAACGTACAATTAACTACATTGTTGTCTGCTTGAGCCTGACGGGCATTGATGTTGAATGCACGTCTGGGGGATGCTGGCTGTTGCTGAGGCTGCTGCTGTTGTGGCTCTTGCTTCACCACTTGATTGGGGCACATGTTTGCGAAGTGGTTGGGATCACAACACGCAAAGCAAGCTCTAGTATGGATTGCGGGTGCAGGAGCCGCTTGTTGACCTTGAGGAGCAGGAAGTAGAGCTTGTTGAGAAGGAGCTTGACCTTGAGCTGGAGCTGGAGCTTGACGTGGACCTGTACGTCAGTTTGCGGTGAAGTGGCCATACATATTGCAATGAACACAGAACCGGCACGCGAGACCCACCGGGTGATGATAAGTACAAGTAGGGAAAAGTGGGTGTGGCCCAGTGTACGCACGCTTGGCAGGCGGTGCATTGACCACAGGTGCCACTACTTGGCGTTGTTGAGGTTGCGGGGGTGCTGGTACTGTTTGGAGCAGAGCTGCAGTAATCGCACAGTTCTTGTTGCGGGAACTGTTGTTGTTCTTCCTTTTGCGGCGTGAGAGCTTGGATGACTGTGGTGCGGCAGTGGTTTCAGCGGTGGCAGCGGCTGTGACTTGATGCAGATTCTTGGAGGTTTTGTCGAAATAACCCGCCCTGACTCGCTTATCATTGATCTCTACAGTGAGTAGGTAGGTTTCCTCGATTGTCGTAGTCTTTGCAGCCTGAACAAAATCTGCGACGCCATCCGAAAGAGCACGGATATACTTCTTGATTGTAATATCCGGGGTAGTAACCTGACCGGGACATATAATACTCAACTGCTTGAAGCGGGCAGTCAAACCAGCATTATCTCCGCCATCCTGACTTATGTGCCAGAATTCATCCTCAAGCTTTTGGAGTTCATGGGGAGGATAGAACTCTTGCATCATTAGATTCTTCAACTCATCCCAAGATAATCCGAAAGCTGCATCGTTTCCTCGTTTGTTTCTCCCAGCCGTCCACCAATCAAGAGCGCGGGATTGGAAGACGCCTGTAGCATTGACGGTGCGCAGGTTTTCTGGACATTCACTTTGGCGCAGGGTGACTTCGATAGAATCAAACCATTGAAACATGGCCGTATGACCATCTTTGCCGGTAAATTCCTTTGGTCCACAGCCTTTGAACTGCTTGAAGCTAAAAGCGGCCTTAGGAGTATCGGTCATGGACTCTTCCGAGGACTTGCTAGCATTCTCGTTCATTTCACTGACGATTTGTGGGATGACTTTCGCCATTTGCTTAGAGATGAGAGCGACGATTCGTTTGTCATCATGGTTTCGGCGAGCTACGCGCAAGTGGAATGATCCAAACGACGACATTGTCTGCAATAGACATCGCCATAGGACTCAAACACAATTTCGATTAATCCTAGTATAGTCTAGCGATTTTATCATAAAGCTCAGGAACACAGCCATTCATAAAATTCACGTAGGCACATAATCACAGAATCACAAAAGCACATAAGCATATAAGCATATAAGCATACATAAGCTAACCTAAACACATATTTTGCACGTATTCACCTATCCTTCACAGCACGTATAGCGATTAAGTATAGTGATTGCGATCAGCGAGCTGCGATTGCGAATAAAACCAGTGTTTTGTTAGTGCGATGTGGATTGTGTGTGTTTTGGCGGAGCGAGAAACGTGGAATCGAAACCATCAGTACCACCGTACTGTTTATCTCAAAACGCTAACAAATAAACACATAGATTTCACATAAAATTGATCATAAAGTGATAGATCACAGGGTTGGCGGCGACAAAATCCAGAATTAAACACATAAAATCGAGGATAGATTATCTCGGGTGTGTAGACATCGACTACCCAAAGTGATTTGACTATTCACAGGGACCTTTAGTACACATTTTGGCCTTCTGGAGTGTCCTCTCGCTTCAATTTGAGCAATCGGCACGCATCCTTCCAGTTACAGCGTGACTCAAGTCGTTGGAGTCCGTCGAGACTTTGGTGAGATTTTTTGAAAAAATCAAAAGTGTAGAGCGGAACGTGTCCTCAAGGTTCGGGTTTCGCCCCTAACTTAGCGACTACATCCGTGCTTGTATGATAAAATCATGAGATAGATAAGGAGATTTGCGTCAAAGTATGGATTTCACTCCTGATTCAACGCAAATTTCTCTTGTTTATAGTAAACGTAGCAAGTCGAACGAGCGATTCGGTCGAGAGTTTATGGTTTGCACACCTAATCTTGACCAAATCATCCGTTTGTGTGTGTGTCCAGCCTTAGGAAAAGCTGGTCTTGCGTAGAACTGTAGTATGCGATGTTCGCGCAAGTGTGTAGTGTATAGCGAGTTCGAGCGAGAAATAGCGGGTAAGCTCGTACAAAACCCATACCGGGCATGCACAAGTCGGTCTGTTGGTACTTAGACTATAGACTAGGTCGTTTCTAAGACACCGACCCGGACTAGGTCGAGTCTTGCCTAATTCCCTATAGTTATGGCTCTGAAAACAAATCTGTCACACCCCAACCGATGACGGAAACATCGGGGCGCGACACTGAGCGAAACAGATTGTCCAGGAGTTTCCATAACAACTATAATTACCAATTATTTAATCATCATGTCCCATACCATGACAAAACAAGTAGCATAGTTATTACAGATAATTCAAAGACAAATAGTTATGTTTCGACAACTCAAATATAAATAGTTTGTTTCTAGACTCCATCTTAGCTCGATTTCATCAAACAGCAAGCAAACATCCTAATCACCTGTCACATACGTTAACATAGAGGTCAATACACATAGTGTAAAGGTGAGCATACAAGTTTAATAGAATTAGTAGAGTTCGAAAGCGTTTACGTATAACCAGCATGTAACATGTATAATGCGAAGCTAGTAGGTTATCGACAATGAAATATGCACATACTAGACTGCGAGTTGTAGAATGCACAACACATATCACCACTGTGACACGTGAAGAGGTAACTTTAACAACCCCTGTCCACGACAGATGCTGAGTCCAAACAAATAGTACTATCGTTGCTAAGGCGTCAGGCAACAATCACTGTGTTAACATAACCTACAAGCATCCATCGAGTAACAAGTAACATGCAATGACGGCCAGCGTATAAATAGTGTTTGCATTGTGTGTTCGATTGTGATTTAGAATATGTAACGTATGTAACACCCAAAAGTGCATAAAGTAAAAAAGGGATCGAGTATACTCATAGCGATGGAAATGGATTGAAGGGAGCGCTAGAGTGATTTTCCTGAACAGTTAACGATAGTACTATTTGTTTGGACTCAGCACCTGTGGTGGACAGGGGTTGTTAAGGTTACCTCTTCACGTGTCACAGTGGTGATATGTTTTGCGCATTCTACAACTCACAATCTAGTCTATGCATATTTCATTGTCGATAACCTACTAGCTTCGCATTATACATGTTACATGCTGGTTATGCGTAAACGCTTTCGAACTCTACTAATACTATTAAACTTGTATGCTCACCTTTACACTATGTGTATTGACCTCTATTTTAACGTATGTGACATGTGCTTAGGATGTTTGCTTTCTATTTGATGAAATCGAGCTAGGATGGAGTCTAGAAACAAACTATTTATATTTGAGTTGTCGAAACAGAACTATTTGTCTTTGAATTGTCTGTAATAACTATGCTACTTGTTATGTCATGGTATGGGATATGATGATTAAATAATTTGTAATCATAGTTGTTATGGTATGTCACACCCCGACCACGTAAAATAACAAAACGTGGCGGAAACGTCGGGGAGTGTTGTAACAGAATCATTGTTTCACAACCATGGATTAAATAATTTCGTTTTATTGAATTACTGAACTCATTGTTTTAGTACAAATCAGATAATTACAAATATTATCTTTCAAGTTTTTAAAGTCACTAAGGCACGAGTTCATCCTATATATAGCATGTATCAACAATCATCACACAGCAGTACCTGAAACATGTGTAAAAATAGGTACGTCAGTATAAAAATGCTTATGAGATACATAGGTTTTATTTATGCATGATTCGTGACTTATAAGTTTAAAAGAATGTTTTAACAAAAAGTAGTCATGAATCTAAAAAATGTTTTCTCTATAAAATCATGTGAAAATTTATGAGAAATTTGATGATATAAAAGAATGATGCATAAATACTCAAGTAAAATGAGTTTATAAAATAATGTTTTGAATAAAATGTTTGTAGTATATATAAAAATATACTTTGGTTTTAAGAAAGTCGATTAGATAATATATCAAAATATATTTCGGTTCCAAAATCGTTAAACAGCTAGTATATTAGATATACTTTGGTTGTCAAAATAATCGTTTTCGATAGTATATCAAAAGTATACTTTGGATTTATGTATAACATATTAAACTATGTTTTGGTTGAATAAATAACATATTTAAAATATGTTTTGGTAGTTAATAAAATATATATTGTTTTGTACAATATCACACATGAGAGTATATCAAATTATACTTTTGGGAGTATAATAAAATATACAACAATAATGTGATTTAAGAATTCAATCAGACCTAGTGCATCAAAATACACCTTTGAAACTATAGGGATACCACAAAGGCAATCCCTATTTGGATGGAGAAACAAATTGGTTTCAGACATTCCATGACAACAGGAATGGGGTGTCAAATCCTATAGCGCTATATCATACTACCAATCGGTCTGGTGAACAATAAATAAGTACAATTCAACAATTAATTTTATAATCTTTGAAAAATCGGTGTTTAAACCATAAATAATCATTCGGTTTATCAAAAGATGAGTACTAATATGTATAATCAATTATACTTCGAAATCGTGAACATAACAAATAGGTACACATATTTCACCCCAAAACATTTAAAACAGTAAAAGAGGGGACTATGTACTCACTTGAGAGTGCTTAGATGTCTTGAATAACAACCAAGCGAAGCTAGAGGGAGTACGGAATCAAACGGCACCTAATATAGGTAACTATGTTATTAAACGGATCCTAAATCGGGAGATAGGATAGAATGATGTTCTATAAATCAAATGAGTAATTGAACTCATATGGTATGATTTAATAGAGCTAACATTCTGATTTGAAAGTCTACCTAAGTGCTTTTGACCCGTTTCGACCCATTATGGTAGTATAAGCTACTATAATGCGTCGTTTGCGCAAAACTATGTTCGGATGGTTAACTATGTGCTATGTTAAGTCTTACATGCCCAATTATACCTAAACATGTTACTAAATTAGATTAGATGTCAAAAAAATGTTCACATATGCACATTATGGTTTTATGCTTCAAAGGGCATTTTGGTCATTTCCTATGGGCATGTAAACCAATTAACGAATAGCTAACCAATCCTATGTGATCATAAGGTATAACCTCAGGGGTTATTCCCTATGCAACTATGATCACTAAGCAAGCTTGGTCAGATCTTACTGATCGACCCAACAGGTCGGGTTCGAAAGCCTAAGCGGTTGTCAAGACCGCTTAACTTACGACCCTAAACAAGCACTAAACTAGTAGTGACGAGTTAAACATGTCAAAACATGTTTAACCTACTTAGAAAACTGATTTGGTATCAAAACAATGGGTTTTGATACCCGAAAGTAGTTCCATTGCAAAATGCGTGCTAAAACGCATTTTGACCGAAACTTTGACTCGTCACTACACCTAGTTAACGTGGTAATCAGTAGGCATAATCACTGAGGATTATAACCATAGTGATTACAATCACGTTACAAAGTTCAATTGAACTTTGACTTGACCAATTGATGGTCAAAACCGAAAGTCAAACTGTTGGCCAAACTATTTGACTTTCTGCACTAACATAAATAAAAAGAATGAAAGAATGCTCACTAAAGGTCCTTGCTATCTTTTCTACAAAGAATAAGTTTCCAAACACTTGAGAGAGACCTCCCAAATCAGATGTAGAGAAGAAATGAGAAGAATGAGCAAGGAATGAAAGAAAGGTGATGGCTATTTATACTTGTAGCAAGAACACAAGATCATGACATGTGTTTGTGTAGCTTCCAAGCAAAAATCATGGCCATACACTTGTTTGATGCAGGTACAAAGCCTTGGGGAAGAGATAACTTGGCTACCACACAAAGAAATTGCATAAACAGCCCCTGAAGTTGCAACAGAATACTGAAAATAAATTTCTGGTCGCAGGGCACTTCACACGGCCCGCGTGAGTAATGGGGGGGGGGGCTATGCGGCCCGCCTGGCCTTCCCAGTTCAGCACAAGTTTGAAAATTGACAGTTCAGGTCCCTGCACTTGTTTTAAGCCCATTTCAGCCCCTTTTGACCCCCGTTAAGCCATTTTCAAGGCTCTACAAGGTCAATAAAGTTTAGAGGACTTAAAATGTGCTCGGAGAACTCTTGGATGTCGGCTCGTTTGGTCGTACGGTCGCGTTGTTCGTTAAAGTACGACGAAACTCAAACGGACGCGAAAACGAACCAAATTAAGCGACGAATGGAATTTTTGGATGCCGATCACTAAAATAAAAATATTTTAGTGTGTACAAAAATTTTGGATGTCCAGATGTGGTCAGAACGTAAGATATGCGCGAAAATGCAAACTTACGCCGTTTTTGACACTTTTAGTCCCTGTAAGATCAAATAAGCATATTTTCACACACCGAACCACTCAAAGCTTATTTCTAAGCTATGTTTAGGTTATTTGTGGTATGTTTAGCTTATGATCATGTTTTGGACTGTACGTTGCCTTACGAAACAGCAAACTTTTGTAAGTTGACGCAAATAGTCCCTGTGAGTGAATAAACTTGATTTCGCCACACCAAACCTTCCAAAACTTATTTCTAAGTTATGTTTAAGTTATTTAAAGTATGTTAAGCCTATTTCACTATTCCGGAGTGTTTGTTGCATTAAACTGGTTATATTTACGCATTAGATCGCGTATAACCTTCCAGAATGCGATTTAAAGCTCGAAATCAAACAAGAATTGATATGTGCAAACGATACACATATTTATACAAATTCCAGGTATGAAATACAATATTTCATTGGTTTGGTATTTGTATGATGGTTGAATTGACACAGGTGTCACAGTCTCCCCTACTTTAGGAAATTTCGTCCCGAAATTTAATTTTAGAGGAAACTTGTGAAGACAACTGTGATTGTTCCGATTTCGAATGAATCCCTCAAACCCTAAGTAAAACTCTGGGCCATGTTAGGATTCTTAATGAAATTGTCAACTGTCAAAGTGGAGTCCTTGTAGCAACAAAACATGGAGTTTCGAACTACGGACAGAAGAAGGTTTCTTATGAAGACTATCATAGGAAACTTGTGTGTACTTGAAATCAGTGTCGGAGAGTGTAAGATAACACAACATTGGTCAAGGTCCAGGACTTCTAGTAACTTAAATAACGCTACGTTCGCAATGTAATAAGGAACACTTATATATAGGAAGTACCAACGGCGTATCCACCATGCTCCTTTCTACATTGTTCCCGTTTCGTTATTCTCATCACTATAGGTCTTAACACATGACAAAATTTGATGTGGTTTCTGTGCACTGAATTCCATAGTTATGTATGCATCCATAATTACGTAATTCCTTGCACAGTCCGCACAGTTCATTTCATAATGTGTAGGGGAAAAATCAATCGAACAAACACGAAGCAGCTTGACTAGACCATCAAAGGATCTTTTTAATTAGATCAACGAACAATCTTTTTAATTAGATCAACACATGATCTTCTTAACTAGATCGTCGTACGATCTCTTTAAATTGATCACTTAAGGGATATTTTCAATCACATGACATTTCTAACCAGATTTTCGAATTAATCTGTTTAACCAGACCACTCAAGGGGTCCAATTATAGAATAGTACTTTATAATCCAAGGGACTTAACTATGACGTAGAAGTCCATTAAGGATTTAAGATAGTACCTTTTGATATCCTACTATGAATCCCTCATATGGAGATATGGAAGATTCTACGAGGATTTGGATAAATCACATAAAAACACGAAACATAGAAGAAAACATATACACATAATCACATAGTTAATTAACTTGATCTTCATTTTGTTAATTTTCTTGTTAATTGAGCATGCGAGTATTCAAAGCACACTAGGAATTCAATCCCTGAATTCCGTTTGGCACTTTAAATAAAAGGATGAAGATAGGAAGATTTTAATAGGGATTTGACTTTGTTTCTTAAAAAGAAACGAGTATTTAAGATTTTGGGGAGATCACAAGTGATCATAAAATGACAGAACCACACGAGTAGTTTGTCTTAGTGTCGGCATCGAAGGGTTGGATCAAACATTTACACAATCGTATCAGTTTTGTAAAATAAAATTGAAACATCAAATTTTATTTATATAACAACTGAATTGTTCCAATGTTAAAAGATAACAGACAAAGAAATACAAAAGACTAATTGTTCACTGCTGCATCGTTGTTCGCGTTTGCCTCATTTATGTTAAACACTCATCCACGTGCTGGATTTACGTTAACAAGTCTTGGGCAATTGTTTCTGTAGTGAGTAAGGTCACCACAGTTATAACACGACCCAGGTGGGAACCGTGCTTGAACAGTAGCAGGATTTGCAGCAGCTTGATTTGCATAACGGCAGGTATCGACCAAATGTCCCAAACGTCCACAGTGGGTACATTTGTGACACTGCTCTTGTTCCAAATGATGACGGTTGCATTTGTTGCACATAGGTGCGGTACCAACATAATTTTTCCTCTTACGAGGTTGTGCTGGTTGGTTTGGTGCAACCTGATCGTTCTGAGCAGTTATGGCGCAGTTTTGAGAAGTCTTACGCTTCTTCTTCTTGGATTCATCGGCCTGTTTTTCCTTTGGTTCAATTTGAGCAGCCTTGTCAGATGGTCTTGGGTCGCCTTTTCAAAAAAGTTTACCCTTCCTGATATGGGATTCAGTCAGGGTGGCAGACAATTCAATGGCCTGTCTGACAGTAGTAGGGTTGCTGCCAGTAACGATATCCTGAACTAAATCAGGAAGACCATCAATGTACTTCTCAATCGCCTTATCCACAGGCGTGACCATGGCAGGACATAACAGGCTAAATTCCTCATAACGGTCAGTGTAGGCTCGATGTTCACCGCTGTCTTGTTTAAGATCATCAAATTCCCGTTCCAAAGACCTGAGCTCATGACGAGGACATAATTCCTTCATCATTATAGCCCGAAGCTCTTCCCAGGTTTGTGCCATTGCCACATCGGCACCTCTATCTCGCATCACACCGTTCCACCATGTAAGAGCACGCTTCTCGAATGCACTGGATGCAAACTAAACTTTACGCTCATTCGGGCATTGCACGTGCCTGAATGTGCTCTCCAAACTTTCGAACCATTGCAGGAGCGCGGTTGCTCCTTGAGATCCAGAAAACTTCGAAGGTTTGGCAGAGTTGAAGGTCTTGAAATTACACTGGGTGTTATTGTTGTTATATAACTCATGAATCTGAGTTACTACGCCTGGAAGCACTGCAGCCATTTGTTGAGCAACAAGGGCTGCGACTTCCTCAACAGTAAAAGATTGAGCATCACGTCGAGGAGGCATTGTCTAAAAGGAACAAGGGAACATGAGAAACGAGTGAGGTCGATGATTGGAAAAACAAAAGAGGTATTGAAAACACCGACCAAAACATAAGGAAGGTGATCATTCGTTCGTTACCTCGAACAAACAAACGTCACGCAGTGACTAATCAAAGTAAATGGGTCAATATAATGTATCACCGAAGACATGCTCACCTATAAGTGAACACTCACCCCAAGAGTTCCCAGGTAAGAGTGACTGGTCCGTTACTGCGGATTTGTACGAACACTCTAGCCTTAGGCAGAAAACTCAGGGTACAGGCATTCACCCTTCCAGTTTGCATGTGTTCACATTATTTTAGACCCAAACTTTGACGAGATTTTGAAAACTTTGAAGGTTCAAAACCTTACAATAAATCATCCTAGAACAGATGATTGATTTTCAAAGCGGATTCGAATTTTGTATCTTTGTTGTGGTTGTCACCTAAGGATAGGTGACGGTAATGTTTTAAAACTAAACACAAGATAACTTGTGTTAGGGTCCTAGGAAGGTTATAGTCTAGGTCAAAGCATTACTAATAACCTAATTCCCTATAACCATTGGCTCTGATACCAACTTTTATGTCACACCCCGACCACGTAAAATAACAAAACGTGGCGGAAACGTCGGGGAGTGTTGTAACAGAATCATTGTTTCACAACCATGGATTAAATAATTTCGTTTTATTGAATTACTGAACTCATTGTTTTAGTACAAATCAGATAATTACAAATATTATCTTTCAAGTTTTTAAAGTCACTAAGGCACGAGTTCATCCTATGTATAGCATGTATCAACAATCATCACACAGCAGTACCTGAAACATGTGTAAAAATAGGTACGTCAGCATAAAAATGCCTATGAGATACATAGGTTTTATTTATGCATGATTCGTGACTTATAAGTTTAAAAGAATGTTTTAACAAAAAGTAGTCATGAATCTAAAATATGTTTTCTCTATAAAATCATGTGAAAATTTATGAGAAATTTGATGATATAAAAAATTGATGCATAAATACTCAAGTAAAATGAGTTTATAAAATAATGTTTTGAATAAAATGTTTGTAGTATATATAAAAATATACTTTGGTTTTAAGAAAGTCGATTAGGTAATATATCAAAATATATTTCAGTTCCAAAATCGTTAAACAGATAGTATATTAGATATACTTTGGTTGTCAAAATAATCGTTTTCGATAGTATATCAAAAGTATACTTTGGATTTATGTATAACATATTAAACTATGTTTTGGTTGAATAAATAACATATTTAAAATATGTTTTGGTAGTTAATAAAATATATATTGTTTTGTACAATATCACACATGAGAGTATATCAAATTATACTTTTGGGAGTATAATAAAATATACAACAATAATGTGATTTAAGAATTCAATCAGACCTAGTGCATCAAAATACACCTTTGAGACTATAGGGATACCACAAAGGCAATCCCTATTTGGATGGAGAAACAAATTGGTTTCAGACATTCCATGACAACAGGAATGGGGTGTCAAATCCTATAGCGCTATATCATACTACCAATCGGTCTGGTGAACAATAAATAAGTATAATTCAATAATTAATTTTATAATCTTTGAAAAATCGGTGTTTAAACCATAAATAATCATTCGGTTTATCAAAAGATGAGTACTAATATGTATAATCAATTATACTTTGAAATCGTGAACATAACAAATAGGTACACATATTTCACCCCAAAACATTTAAAACAGTAAAAGAGGGGACTATGTACTCACTTGAGAGTGCTTAGATGTCTTGAATAACAACCAAGCGAAGCTAGAGGGAGTACGGAATCAAACGGCACCTAATATAGGTAACTATGTTATTAAACGGATCCTAAATCGGGAGATAGGATAGAATGATGTTCTATAAATCAAATGAGTAATTGAACTCATATGGTATGATTTAATAGAGCTAACATTCTGATTTGAAAGTCTACCTAAGTGCTTTTGACCCGTTTCGACCCATTATGGTAGTATAAGCTACTATAATACGTCGTTTGCGCAAAACTATGTTCGGATGGTTAACTATGTGCTATGTTAAGTCTTACATGCCCAATTATACCTAAACATGTTACTAAATTAGATTAGATGTCAAAAATATGTTCACATATGCACATTATGGATTTATGCTTCAAAAGGGCATTTTGGTCATTTCCTATGGGCATGTAAACCAATTAACGAATAGCTAACCAATCCTATGTGATCATAAGGTATAACCTCAGGGGTTATTCCCTATGCAACTATGATCACTAAGCAAGCTTGGTCGGATCTTACTGATCGACCCAACGGGTCGGGTTCGAAAGTCTAAGCGGTTGTCTAGACCGCTTAACTTACGACCCTAAACAAGCACTAAACTAGTAGTGACGAGTTAAACATGTCAAAACATGTTTAACCTACTTAGAAAACTGATTTGGTATCAAAACAATGGGTTTTGATACCCGAAAGTTGTTCCGTTGCAAAATGCGTGCTAAAACGCATTTTGACCGAAACTTTGACTCGTCACTACACCTAGTTAACATGGTAATCAGTAGGCATAATCACTAAGGATTATAACCATCGTGATTACAATCACGTTACAAAGTTCAATTGAACTTTGACTTGACCAATTGATGGTCAAAACCGAAAGTCAAACTGTTGGCCAAACTATTTGACTTTCTGCACTAACATAAATAAAAAGAATGAAAGAATGCTCACTAAAGGTCCTTGCTATCTTTTCTACAAAGAATAAGTTTCCAAACACTTGAGAGAGACCTCCCAAATCAGATGTAGAGAAGAAATGAGAAGAATGAGCAAGGAATGAAAGAAAGGTGATGGCTATTTATACTTGTAGCAAGAACACAAGATCATGACATGTGTTTGTGTAGCTTCCAAGCAAAAATCATGGCCATACACTTGTTTGATGCAGGTACAAAGCCTTGGGGAAGAGATAACTTGGCTACCACACAAAGAAATTGCATAAACAGCCCCTGAAGTTGCAACAGAATGCTGAAAATAAATTTCTGGTCACTGGGTACTTCACACGGCCCGTGTGATTAATGGGGAGGGCTACGCGGCCCGCCTGGCCTTCCCAGTTCAGCACAAGTTTGAAAATTGACAGTTCAGGTCCCTGCACTTGTTTTAAGCCCATTTCAGCCCCTTTTGACCCCCGTTAAGCCATTTTCAAGGCTCTACAAGGTCAATAAAGTTTAGAGGACTCAAAATGTGCTCGGAGAACTCTCGGATGTCGGCTCGTTTGGTCGTACGGTCGCGTTGTTCGTTAAAGTACGACGAAACTCAAACGGACGCGAAAACGAACCAAATTAAGCGACGAATGGAATTTTTGCATGCCGATCACTAAAATAAAAATATTTTAGTGTGTACAAAAATTTTGGATGTCCAGATGTGGTCAGAACGTAAGATATGCGCGAAAATGCAAACTTACGCCGTTTTTGACACTTTTAGTCCCTGTAAGATCAAATAAGCATATTTTCACACACCGAACCACTCAAAGCTTATTTCTAAGCTATGTTTAGGTTATTTATGGTATGTTTAGCTTATGATCATGTTCCGGACTATACGTTGCCTTATGAAACAGCAGACTTTTGCAAGTTGACGCAAATAGTCCCTGTGAGTGAATAAACTTGATTTCGCCACACCAAACCTTACAAAACTTATTTCTAAGTTATGTTTAAGTTATTTAAGGTATGTTAAGCCTATTTCACTATTCTGGAGTGTTTGTTGCATTAAACTGGTTATATTTACGCATTAGATCGCGTATAACCTTCCAGAAAGCGATTTAAAGCTCGAAATCGAACAGGAATTGATATGTGCAAACGATACACATATTTATACAAATTCCAGGTATGAAATACAATATTTCATTGGTTTGGTATTTGTATGATGGTTGAAGTGACACAGGTGTCACATGGTAACTCCTGGACAATCTGTTTCGCTCAGTGTCGCGCACCGATGTTTCCGTCATCGGTTGGGGTGTGACATAGGGAGCTTTAGCAACAGGGTTAGCTCCAGAAATGAGGTCGATTCAAAAATCAATATCACAACTCGGGGGTAAACCAGGTAAATTTTCAGGAAAGACAGTAGGAAAATCACGAACCACGGGCACCTTATCCATTACCTTCTTTTCCTTTTCCTCTTCCTCTGCTACTACGATGTGTGCCAAGAAAGATTTGTATTCCTTTTGGAGATACTTGCTTGCTTGAATGCACGATATAAGCTTAAGATCCTTCGATGATACTTCTCCATAGACACAGAGTTTATCACCGTTAGCTAGCGAGAAACGAATCATTTTATCAAAAAAACGAATTCAGCACGATTCCCAGGAAGAAAATCCATGCCTACTATGATATCAAAACTACCAAGTTGCATCTGAATAAGGTCGATAGGAAAGACATGATTGTTGAGTTCAAGCATACAATCACGGAGAACAGAATGAACAGTGACGGTTCTTCTAGTGGCAACTTCTACATCGAACGTAGAAGGGAGATTAACCGTTTACGTTTTAAGAGATTTTCGAAGTCTAACGATACAAAACAGTTATCAGCTCCAGTATCAAATAAACACGAAGCATATATACCGTTGACAAGGAACGTACCATTAACCACATTGTTGTCTGCTTGCTACTGCTGGCTACTGCTGCTGCTGCTATGGCTGTTGCTATTGATGTTGTTGCGCTGGTTCCTGTTGTGGATCTTGCTTCACCACTCTGTTTGGGCAGACATTTGCAAAGTGGTTGGGATCACCACATGCAAAGCAGGCTCTTGCGTGAGCAGCGGAGGCAGGAGCTACTTGTTAGCCCTGTGGAGCAGGAAGAGGAGCTGGAAGTGTGGGAGATTGAACTTGAGCCTAAGCTTGATGGGAACTAGTACGGCAGTTGGCAGTAAAGTAGCCGTACAGGTTGCAGTGAACACAAAATCGACATGCGATACCAACAGGATGATGATAAGTACAGGTAGGGCACAGTGGGTGTGGACCAGTATATGCATGCTTAGCCGGCGGTGCATTGGTCACTTGTGCTGCTACCTGGCGGTTTTGGGGTTGCGGTAGGGCAGGCACGGCGTTCAGCGGTGCGGCAGTGACAGCACAATTCTTGTTATTGTTGTTCTTGCGCTTACGGCGGGAAGACTACGAAGCTTGCAGTGCGGCGGCTTCAGCGGTGGGAGCAGCGGTAACTTGATGGAGACTTTTGGTGGCATTCTTGAAATAAACAGCCCTAACTCGCTTGTCATTGATTTCTGCAGCGAGTAGATAAGTCTCTTCGATGGTTGTCGTGTTCGCGGCTTGAACGAAATCAGCAACACAATCTAGTAAAGCACGGATGTATTTCTTGATGGTGATATCAGGAGTAGAGACTTGGCCGGGACAAATGATACTCAGCTACTTAAAGCGGGCAGTTAGACCAGCATTGTCGCCACCCTCCTGCTTGATGTTCCAAACTGTCCTCCAGCTTCTGAAGCTCATGGGGATGGCAGAATTCCTTCATCATGATCTCTTTCAACTCCTCCCAAGTAAGCCCATAGGCTACATCATTCCCTCGCCTGTTCCTTTCGGCCGTCCACCAGTCCAAGGCCCTAGACTGGAAAACGCCAGTTGCGATGATAGTACGGAGGTTATCAGGATAACCGCTTTGGCGTAGGGTGACTTCAATTGAATCAAACCATTGAAACATGGCAGTAGGCCCGTCTTCTCTCGTGAATTCTTTGGGGCCGGAGGCCTTAAACTGCTTGAAGCTAAAAGTTGCGCAGGGAGAGTCAGTCCTAGATTCCTCAGAGGACTTGCTAGCATTTTCATTAAGTTCGCTGGCAATTTGAGGAATGACCTTGGCCATTTGCTTTGCGACTAGAGAAGCGATACGCTTGTCAGGGTGGTTGCGGCGAGCGGCGCGAGAAGTATGCGATCCAAATGACGACATTGTCTGCAACAGACATCGCCATAGGACTCAGACACAAGTCGATTAAATCTAGTATAGTCTAGCGTATCTCCACGAGCTACTTTATATAAAGCACAGGAACACGTCGGCATATAACACATAGTCACATAATCACGTAGGCACATAATTCACATAAACACATAGGCACATAGAGCACAGAAGCACATAATCCACACAAGCACATCTTCACCTATATTTTGCACGTATTCACCTACTTATATTGCACGTATTCACCTATCATTCAAGTTTCGTGAAGCGCGTTCGAGAACATCGAGTGCGAGTAGCGAGTACACAACGAGTAGTATAGCGTAAGCGAGTAACATAGCGTGCGATTTGTTAGCGTAAATGTGTAGTGCAAGTTGTGCGTGTTTATCAAAGCAAACAACGTATAAATCTTCCAAGATCAAAACACATAACAGGTAAAACCCACAGAAAACACATAAAATTGCACATAAATAGCGATGATTCACACGGCGGTTTGCGAGCTCAGAATCAAAACACATAAAATCAGCGATTGCAGGCATGAAATCGAAAATAGATTATCTGGGAGTGAGACATCGACTTCCCAAAGTGATTCGACTATTCTTAGGGACTTCGAGTACACGCTTTGGCTTAATAGACTATGCTCTCTCACTGGCCTATGATGAATGGCACATATCCTTTCGGCTATTCACGTAACTCTAGTCGTTGGAATCCATCGAGACTTTGGTGAGAGTTTTGTAAGAGCAAAATAAGCAGTGGACCAAGTCATCAAGATTCGGGTTTCACCCCTAACTTAACAACTTCATTCCTATTCGTGTGATTGAATCACAAGATGGAAGGAGAGATCTGCGTTGAAGTATGGATTTCACTCCTGATTCAATGCAAATTCTCGTGTTTATAGTAAAAAAGGCGCGTCGAACGAGCGATTTAATCGAGAGTTTGCGGTTTTCACACCTAATCTCAATCCAATTACTCGTTTGTTTTCGAAAATTGTGCGTGTCGGGCTTACCTTAGGAAAGGAAAAGGGACAGTGTTCCAGCCTTAGGAAAGATTGGTTTGCGCGAAGTTATAGTTGCGGTGTTCGCGCGAGAGTGAATTTAAAGAAAGCGTAACAGAAATAGGCTCGTGCAGAACCCCTACCGGGTTCGCACAAGGCGGTCTGTTGGTACTTAGACTATAGACTAGGTCGTTTCTAAGACATCAACCCGGACTAGGTCGAGTCTTGCCTAATTCCCTACAGTTATGGCTCTGATACCAATCTGTCACACCCCAACAGATGGCGGAAACATCGGGGTGAGGCACTGAGCGAAACAGATTGTCCAAGAGAATCCATAACAGCTAAAATTACCAGATATTTAACGTTACGTCCCATACCATACCATATCAAATAAAGGCAGATATTACAGACATAGTTGTTCTCAAAGACAAATCATAGTTTCGACAACTCATAAATTGTTTTATTTGTTTCTAGACTCCCCTAGCTCGACTTCCAAACATCAAGCATAGCAAAAGCATCCTAAAATCCTGTCACATACGCTAAAATAGGTCAATACAAATAGTATAAAGGTGAGCATAAAAGTTTAATAGCATAATAGTAGCGAAAGCGGTTTACGCGTAACCAACATGTAACACGTAGAATGTGAAGCATGTAAGCTATCGACAATGACATATGCACAGACATGACTGCGAGTTGTAGAATGTGCAACACATATCACCATTGTGACACGTGAAGAAATACCCTTAACAACCCCTGTCCACGACAGGTGCTGAGTCCAAACTATAGTACTATCGTTGCTAAGGTGTCAGGAAACAATCACTGTGTAAACATAACATACAAGCATTCATCGAGTAACACGTATAACATGCAAGCGGTTAGCGTATAATAAGTGTTTGCGTTGTGTGATCGATGTGATTTGATATAAGTAACGTATGTAACACCCAAAAGTGCGTTAAGTAAAAAGGGATCGAGTATACTCACAGATCGTGTTTAATGAATCAACACAGTCTTGGATTGAAGGGAGCGCTGGAGAGTTAACCTGATCAGATAACGACAGTATAAGCGTTGAACAATGGGTAAAACGGTGTCGAGTGGAACGAGTGACCGATAGTGATCTGATCGGATGACCTTCCAGACGGATGGTCATCCGAACGGATGACCATTCGATCGGAGGGTTGTCCGTTTGGGATGGATGTGTTTGTGTATGATGTGAATTTTGAAGTTTTCGTTGTAGCATTTCAAAATGTGAAAAGTAACATTATGTGTCCAGCCATCCGGTCGGATGGTCATCCGGACGGATGGCCGTTCGATCGGATGGTGGTTCGTTTGAAACGTTACAAAAATTTCAAGTCCCTTGGTAGAATAGTCATTCGATCGGATGGTCGTCTGATCGGATGACTATTCGTTTGGAACTGATATTCATTGAAGTTTTGTAGAATGTTTAAGTGTTGAAAAACAAAATCACAAGTCATCCGGTCGAATTGTCGTTCGATCGAATGGTGATCTGATCGGACGGCAATTAGTTCAGTAACCTGTTGGTTGAGAATTTGTGAAATCAGTTAAGTTTAGAAAGTTTTGCGGTTGAGCCTAGACGGTATGACCACGTGTCAAACGACAGAAACTCCATCAAGTCCAAGTCATCCGATCGGATGGGAATCACCCCGTTCGATCAGTAACTGTTCTTGACGGAACTTCATGTTTAACCTGTTAAGTCGGTCATCTCTTTGATAGTAATCCGTTCTCAGACCGGCACTTCACTAGGGAACGAGTAGAAGGCCTGAACGAGCTAAGATTCTATCGGTTTTTGAGTGAAAAGTTAAGAACATTGAAGAAAAGTGGAAATCAGTTGGGAAATGTTTAGTTTTAAGAGAAATCAATGTTAAAACTTTGTAGAAATCCTTTAGATCTGAGTTGTTCTTGGTGGAATGAGGTAACACTTTGGTGTTCATGAGAACCCATGATGACATCATCCTAGAACAGCCCAAATTTCATGGTGAAAAGTTGAGATTGATGGTGAAAATGATGAGAAAGTGTGTGCTGATTACAGAAGTACAAGATTCGAGATGAAAACTTACAAGAATCACGAGGAATCGATAGAAAATGCCTGAGAGTGCGTGGGTCGGAGGAGAGCTGTCACATCACATGAACAGTGATGTGACAGGTGGGTATTTATAGGTGAAGGAGGAGAAAGGCAGTGTGGGTTATTCGATCGGATGGCCTTTCGATCGGATGGCCATCCAATCGAAGGTCTTCGGTGAGTTGGTTTCTGACTTTTCGTTTCGTGCGTTGAGCGTTGCGATGCGTTTAAGCGAGTGTCGAATAAGCAATGCGATAGTTTTAAATAATAGTTACACAAATAACATAACTAACATACAATCAACATAATTAATCTTGCGTTTCCAGTTCGCGATGAGATTTTGTTGTGATAGAGTTGCGATTGCGTTTGCGATTAACACCTTTAACATAATTAAACATGCACAAGTAACACATAATAGCACACACACGTAAAACAATATTCAGAACTGCGATTCAAGTTGCGATGCGATAGCGATTAGATAGCGTTAAGTAAAATACTGTTTAGTAGCGTTTATTGCATTGATACTCCACATAATACAACTAAAAACAACGTAAACTAAAGTATCGATTAACGGGTCAAAGAGTACAAGTAATAATTAAGCAAGGAATGACATATCGAATTAGCAATCTTTTCTTCCTTTGACTTTGACTTGTACTTTGACTTCAAAAAGTCGGGTTGTTACAATATGTAACATGAATTTTGAATAATATGCTATTAAATTAACAAATGATAATGATAATAAACTAATGAAGAAACATGATATAAGTTGTGATGGTCTCTTCTATCCAAGAGGTGAAAGCTTCAAATCTAACATGTAAATCCTACAATCTGCATATTATGGTGTATTTGTCTTAGAAAATCCAAGAGTTGTGCGTAAATGAGGTTCAGCGTCGCTTGACTTTTTGCATACCATGAAGCGGGAGTCTCCCCTTCTGGTAGTCCTGACATTGCGGGTGTTGAAGGACCATTGCCCTGATTTGTTGGAGTCACCGTATGGGCGATACGAGTACCGCTTGCGCGCAAGGCTCCAGCATCTGTGCATTCACCTTTGGCGTACTCGTCAATTTGTTGGTTTTGGACGTGCGAGTTGTCCGCTGCCATGCCCATTTGAGAGTTTTGACCGAATGGTGTAAAAGGAAAACCTTGATCAGCCATTGATCAAGAGTAACAACTCAGAAAGAAGACGGAAAAGTGACAGTAGAAATCGGTGGACGCCAATGAAGAAACAACAAACTAATCTAGTGGTTAGTGTCTCGTCCAAATAAGGTTAATCTTTTTCCGTTCTCGTCTAAACAGCGATGATGATCCTGCAAAACAATCAACACACATTAAGCTAGTTACAAGGAGGAGAATAGGGGTTCTCCTTGTAACCACCCTTCAGCGTGAGAATAAGTAACTGTTTTGAGGATAATAATGTGTGTATTAAGTGAGAGAGCAAGAGAGCGATCCCTAAACCTGGAAGTGAAGTTCCCAATTTATAGCTGAGGTGGTTTGTGAAGGAGATGGGCCTTGGGCCTGAGGACGACAACAAGGAATATCCATTCTGCTCCCTCTGCCACGACTGTTAGTGATTCCAGACGAGAGGGTAGCTGGCGCATGCTAAATGGATCCACGTGTCCTGACGATCGTCCTTGTTGTCTGGACTGTCATCAGCAGCTAAGTGGAGATCATGGAGCAGTGGTGGGCACACACTGATTGGTGTCGCGTATACGTCCTTGTGTACCTTTTGGCTCCTGTACGATTGCCCATCGTGCAGCACGATCGGATACAGTCTGTTGAACGCTTATTGGCCCACTGCTCTGCCACTTGTACCTTTTGTACTTGTCCGATGTTTACCTACGCTTCTTGCCTCCGCGCGACTCGGGTATATCCCGTGCAGTCGGCGCAAGGTCGAGGAAGCCAGGTCTTTTATCTAAGGAGCTAAGTGTCAAAATTGATTTCGTTTTGGTCCTGACCCTGTGTGCGATGTGGAACACATCTGTGTAGTCGGCGCAAGGTCGGGGAAGTAATCAATTTGGTTTATCTTGGGTATGGTCTCGCACGCGACCTGAGGTTGACTCGTATGGTCGACGCAGGATTTAAGACCATACCCCTTCAGTTGTTCAAAACAAAAGTACGAATCAACTAGAAACTAGAATTGATTATGTTGAAACATTAAAAAATCAGCTATAATATTGAAATTATATCTCTTATACAAAAAGCAACTCCCACCCCTTTGATTAGCACACATACCCTTTTAATCAACACATACATTTTTATTTAACAGACATACCTCTTCTTTTATATTATCTATATGCTAAAAAAAACAACCAAGCGTTTCATTTATACATACAACATAACCAGACAACCATTTGAAAATTACCAACCCAACCATTATAGGTCATAAACCAAACGGCGCTCCTTTAACTATCATTCAAACCATCGCATCTGTTCATGTATCCAAGGAACAAACCGGTACACAAACTGAATTTTCCCTTTGTGAACCATTATTCGACACTATAAATTAGCAACCTTCCTTATCTTATTTACGTTTGGAAAAGCAAAAACCGTTGTGCATTTCCTTCTGGCGATTCGTAACTGCATCTCTTCGCCTCTGGCGAGTCGTAACCGTCACTTCAACGTCTCTGGTGAGTCATAACCACCGCCTCTTTATCTCCAACGAATTGTAACTGCCCTGTCTTTGTCACGCATATGGATCTTTCTTATCGATCTTGGCGAAGAACTGTGCAAATCGAAGTGATTAAAATCCTGATTCACATATATCAAAAGATTAACTTGGATAATCCCCAAGGACTGTGGAATCTTCAGAACAAGTTAACAAAAATCAAAATTCGAAAAACAGGGACAACGAAGGACTGCCGCAAATAAAGAAATCAAATCGCAGAACCAAAATTCGAATACAAATTCAATGAAGGGCCGTCGAATAAAATACACTGACGCGAGAAAGACGCAATCAAGAAAATAAAAATTCTAAATCGCATCCGTAAAATTTTCTAGAACAATAATCGGATTCAGTCGTACGTGATGGGATGATGGTGGCGCCGTGGCGGTGCCGCTGCCGGATGAGGCTGAGCAGTTACGTTCCCGGTGATGGCTAGGCTGTGGTCATGATGTTGATTGTTGAGTAGTGGTGATGATAGAGAAAATGGTAAGTGTTTCTTCTTATTTTGGTTTCAGAACCAGCAAATGTCGTATTATTGTTCATTAAAAGATTGTTTAATATTTTCCTTATTAACATCATCCCGATAATAATAGATATCTTTTTAATTAGCCAATGCAAAGAGATATCTAATGAATCATATATTCATACGAGTGTTCATATGACATATTTTTTTATATTGCATGCTTTTTGTTTAAACAAGGCTGAGTATATAATTATTCAGTACGTTTTTATCATCCATGTATTTTCTCCACTTAGATTTCCTTTCATGTTTCTTTTTAAAGTATGAACTGTATTTTCTACACTTAGATATTTCATGTTTCTTTTTAATGTATGAAGGTTAGAATTATAAAATTACTTTCATAAGTGGTTGGATAGCAATTATGTACAAATATCTATTTTTTAGTCATACAACTTACACAAAAGTTATGTCTGTTCTTCTTTTTCATTTCAATGTTGGTCTTTCACTCCATGAATATTCACACTTTCTTTACAAAAAAAATCTATATTATTCAAAAAGATTAGAGTACATAGTCAATTTCTTTGAAGCTAACAAATATAAGTTATTAAAAAGGTATTATTAAAAAGTTTAGTGACTTAAAAGATGTATATTAACGGTACTTAATGACTAGATCCGATGCCAATAAAATGTCCACCCAATTCCCTGATAGTTTCATTGCCGCTGAATTCATGTCTCATTAACAAGTATATTCCAAATTAAAGTATTTTATAAATTTATTTATCTTTATTTACAAATCATCTAGCCACTTGCGATTTAACAGGCTACAACAATACATGCCGATGTAAAATATAATTTTATGGTTTTTGAACAATGAAAAACACGTGTTTATATCCGTTTGGGCATATACCTTTCGATTACTACACCAAATATCACTACATTACCGAACGAAACCGATATTGACCAAAGGCCCGCCGCAACGCGCGGGGCGTATTACTAGTTAACATATAAAAAGTAACCACTTCAATACAGATATACACATGCAAAGTCATCTATTTTATTTTATGTATACTTTTCTAAAAATAATCTCACATCATGTTGGATTTGAACTCTCAACCTCTTGGTTGGTCAAACGATGAGATCCTATATTGAATTTATCAAAACGGGAAATTGATTCAAAACCGCGAAATGGGCTATAGGTTTGAAGGAATTAGGGAAATTGGTGAAAATATAAATGGGCTATAGCTTTTAAGGAATCAGGGAAATTGGTGAAAATATAAGTTAAAACTATTTTAAAAAGTTAATAAATCACAAAGTCAAAGGTTGACTTTTCTTGTGAGTAGTCTTCCATTCGGTTAAAAAAAAAGGCCATAGATGAGATAGAACAACTAAGGAGTTCCTTGCTAAAATTTGTCTATGAAAAGACCATTATAGCTTTCATTTAGTTTGTCAATGTGGTAATTACATAAGATGACACAAGATGCACCCACATACAAATATATAAAGTCTTTTAGGATAGTTACGAAGAATTTTTTTCTATAGTGAATGTAAATGTTTTGATACAAATTTTTATAACGGCGCAGCAAAATCATTTTAAGGTAGTGATGTGTTGTTCTAAATGTGGATTGGGCCAAGCGACCCACTCTTGTTCAAAAATTGTCTCCTCATAATTCTTGGGCCGGGTCAAGAGGGTGAAACTCAACTGCCAAAGGGTCGGTCAAACAACAGGAAGTAGTGGTGCACAAAAAACCCGAACCCGGATCCGGAAAAAAAACCCGAAACCGGGTATTATAAAAACCGGGTTTTCTATACCCGACCCGACCCTACCCGTAGGGTAGGGACCGGGTATGCATATTTGATCTAAAACCCGAACCCGGAACCGGGTTTTTTTATACCCGGTTTATACCCGAAACCCGGTTTTTATAATACCCGAAACCTGGTTTTTATACCCGAATTATGTATGCACTTTGATGTAATGTTGTTTAATTATTAGGTTTCTAATGATATTTGACACCGCTACTTAATTATTTAGTATATTTCATTACAAGTGGAAACAAATATGCCAATATATGTTGGCCCTTCTATTTTCTTTGTTTGTTTAATATCATTATTAGTTTTTGTATTTAATAAATTGTGCCTCTGTTTATAAAGTTCAAGAATAACCACATGAAGAACTATAAATTGTGCCTCTGTTTATAAATTGTGCCTCTGTTTATCAATAGATTTGATGTCTATGTGTGAGAGTTATGTTTGATACTATAAGCATAGTTCCGTTCGGGTTTTTTTAATACCCGATGTGGGTTTTTTCCCAACCCGATGCATACCCGAACCCTACCCGATGAATACCCGAACCGGAAATAGGGTATTATAATACCCGGGTTTTATAAAACCCGACCCGAACCCGGGTATATAGGGTATACATTTTTGGTAGAAAACCCAGACCCGACCCGGTTTTTAAAAAACCAGATTTTGTAAAACCCGATCCTACCCGAAACCCGGTTTTTAAAAAAACCCGATTTGTGCACCACTAACAGGAAGGATTCAGACTTCGTATGTTTGGTATGGAGCTTTTAGGAGCTTCAAACTTTAAGCTTTTAAGAAAAAGCTCCTGCTCAATAAAAAAAAAACCTTGTTTGATTGAAGAAGCTTGAAGCTTTTAGGTTAGGAGCTTGAAGCTTTTGGTTGAACGCTCCTACTAGTAGCGTTTAGAAGGAGCTACAAGCTTTTAGGGAAAAATGACTATTTTAACCTCTAAATATAATGAACTTTTTAATGAACAAACTTTTAAATTTTTTAGTTATGCCCATTTTAGTCATTTTATACATTTTATTAAAAACTCCAGTTACTCTGCCAAACATCAAATATATCTAAAAAACTACAGCTACTAGCTAACAGCTACAACTAACAACTATCAACTTCCAACCACCAGCTATCAGCTACTTTTGCCAAACATACCCCTGAGTGTTTGCATTCCACAAAATCAAAGATTGCAGAATTCAAGTTCAACAAAAAAACAAGTTAAATGTAAAGGAAGTAGCCGCCATTAGAACACTCAATGTCTATGCTGTTGGCTTGTAATATTTTGTGGGTACAAAGGGCATTTTGGTAACCGACCCTTGATACGTTTTCCCTCGGATCACCTGGCTTGTGCAAGCAACCCCATGGCTATGTTCTTCTTCAAGCATGGACTAAACCCTCCACTGGTAACCTCTCCATTCTCATTCTGAATCTCACTGTGACTCCACGATGGCAGAGAAAAGCCCCACCAGCCTGATTGCGAATCACCTCCGCTCCAAGAAACCCCTCTTGCCAATGGCCCAAGTGAGCCCAGCCTCCATCAAATTCGACAAGATACAATCTTTTAAACTACTTATCATCTCCATCAACAAATCTGTTTAGCCCCACATGAACAATTCAAATACTTGATCTTTTCGTATAACTACAATTAATATTGAAACAGATCCTTTACACAAGGCATAGAAAACACAATTAACGGACGATAAAAGAAGAAAAATGGATTCAGACTGATGAACTTACAAGTGAGCTTAGACGGGAATGAAAGCTAATCTGGATTGGTTACTTCTCAATCAGTTAGTTAGGAGGAGACAGAAAATGCTTCTTTAGCTACTGTTTTCTTTATAAAACTAATAGTGGTTTCATTCCTAAAAAGCTCAATGAAGATGCTGTAAAAACGTTGCCGCTTAAGTTACCTTACAAAATCATTGATATGTTATAGCTCTTCTAATTACTGCCGCTAAAATATTCCAACAACTGTATTAATTAATATAAACACTTTCAAGCCTTGATAAAACACTGTCTGTCAATATGTATGTCTTTAGCCGACTTCGTCTTTATCTGGTATCCATGATTTTATTGTTTACATGACACGAATGAAGCTAATCTCATATGCTGCATGCTAGATCGAATGCTTGATGATGATGACTTTAGTATTATCAATTTCAGGTCAGGGTGTCCCACCCACCTCTGGATATATCTTAGAATAAAGTGGCCAAATGATCTTTACCTAAAGTGGGAGGAATTTTGTGTACATCAACATATAGATATATGGATAAATTACACTTTTCGTCCTTTATGTTTGTATCGGATTGCAATGGATATTTAAGTAAAATTTCAATAATTACAGTCACAGTCCTTTATTTGTAAAGCTCATTACACTATTCGTCCTTTGGCCCTAACCTAGTTTATTTTACATGTTAAGTCTAGTCATGTGCAAGGCACATGAGGATATTTAAGTAATTTTACCCCATTTAGTTTTATCAAATAGAACTCATGAAAAAGAAATATATTAAGGGCATGTTTGGTTAAGCTTTTTAAAACAACTTATTGACTTATTGGCTTCTTGGAAAAGTCAGGATTTTGTGACTTATTGACTTATTGGCTTTTTCCCCTCACATACACCCTCTTTGCCAAACATCATTTTAGAGCTTATGACTTTTCAAAAAGCCAATAAGTCAATAAGTTGTTTCAAAAAGCTTACCCAAACATGCCCTAAATCCAAAAATTGATGCCCTTCTCTCTCTCTCTCTCCTTCTGAACGCTCTCCCTCTTTCTCTAACAAACACCACCACGGCCATGGCTACCACCGCCGCTGGAATAACCACCAAATCTGACCCTCTTCATCTGCTTTCTCTCTCTCTCTCTCTCTCTCTAGCCAACAAATCCGTGAAGAACGAAGGTGTCAGCGGTGTGGTGTTGTGGTATTCCGACGAGAAACCCTAGATCGACCACCATCTCAAATAACCACCGCCGTTAACCCATCTGTTGCGATTGTGTTTAGGGTTTTGTTTTGATTAAAAAAACAACAAAGAACAAGAAGAAAGAAAATTTGGGGCTTAATCAAGTCGATAGATCAAGAATCTGCTCGTTTTTTGTTCTCCCGATAGATGGTGATGAGAATTTAAGAAAGGCACTGAATGGCTGGCAAGAATCTGCTCGTTTATCCTGAGATCTTTTTGCTCGATATCCAAATTTTGGAGCCCTATTCGCCTAGTGTTGGACGGAGCTCTGCTTCAAGAATCGAGCCTCTTATCAAGCTTTAAATAGAAATTACCAAATAACATATCCTGGTGCTCTTTGAACGGGATTGATATCCAGAATCAGGAAACACAACCAGATCACTTATATTTAATTGTTTTTACTTTAATTTGGCAGGCTAGATAGTCTAGTTGGCTTGTTGACTTTTGGGTTGATATTAAGCATCGTTATGTTCCAAGTCCAAGTCTTAGTGGAAAAAAGAGGAACAATGACAAAAGGATAGTGGAGAGGTGACAATAATGGTGGTGACGGTGGTGGTGGCTCTAACAGTGATGGTGAGGATTGGTTGGTGAGAGATAGAGAGGGGAGATCTGAAACAAAGACATGTGTTTTGTTTATTTGTTAATTTAAATATATTATTAAAATTACTAATATACCCTCAGCAAGCCACATGCCATATTTAACTAAAAGATTTAACCAGGTTAGGGATAAAGGACGTATGGTGTAACGAGTTTTACAAATAAAGGACTGTGACTGTAATTATTAAAGTTAAAGGTTATCCATTGCAATCCGATACAAACATAAAGGACGAAAAATGTAATTTACCCTAGATATATATCTAACAAGTTTAATGTCAGTTAACGACTCAAGTGCACTTTATTCAGCTTTCCATAGTGCAAGTCATGTGGGTAAACTAACTGCTTTAGAGATATGGGTACATCTGTTATAAATTGTGACAAGAAAATATTCCAATTAGCAAAATGGGTCTATTTGGGGGCGCTTTTCATCCCAAACAGATCACCTAAAAAGGCATGTGGTTAAAGGGGAAATGGGCCTATTTGGGGGCATGTTTTATCTCAAGCAGGTCAAATTAAAAATTAGCTAAAAAGGTACCTGGTGAAATGGGCCAAGTGTATTTTTAAGGCATACAATCTCCTAATACGCTTTTTCAAATATTAGTTTTTATTGTAATAATATGATAGCGTAATCATATATAAATTTGACACGTTAGTTAGCTAAAACAGGTCAAATTAAAATAAATTAATAGCTAAAAATGTATGTGCTCAAATGGAAAATGAGCCAATTTTACAAGGCATAGTAACCTCCTAATACACTTAAAAAAATAACTTATTATTGTAATAATATAATTGTGTAATCATATTTAACACGCTAATTATTATTGTGATACCATTATTTTTCCAATTACAGGAGTAGGCATGAATGTTGACAATGATAAGCCAACGACATCCTTGAATGCAGCGCTGCAAAAGTTAACTTGTTGCTATCAACTACGGAGAGAAGACATCACTTCATCCTTCTTTAACAAATTCGAGCACCTCTTCCATATTTTAATTAACCACGGTTAGTTGTAATTTGAGTCAACCCTTTTTAAGTGGCATGTGTAAGTCATATGCTACTTATTTTAACAGATTTTGGTGATTCAGTAATATGCAACAAAGTCAACCAGGAAGGATACATCTACAAAGGATAATGAATATTAGATTGTTTATTAAAGAAAATTCCCAAAGTCTTTTCACTCTCCTCAAAGAGTAGAAAGTGTAACTCATGATTTCTTTTACTCATAATGCAAGACATGGCTCCCTCCATAGGTACTATTGCACATATAATCCTAATTATTGTCTGTATTTCATCTGGTATTTATAAATTATAATAAAAGTTGTAATTAAAATGAAGAAGCATTACATCTAACAAAATGATCTACTTCACTTAAGTAAGGAGTGGAAACAAACACTAAGATTAGCTAGTCTGATGATTAGCTAGTCTGCAAGTTAGAACAGCAAGCTTAAAAGACTTGAACATTTAATGGACAATAGGAGAGAAAAGAAGGAAAGGTATACATATGGCTACTGTTCCCAGATTGTTATTCACTAATACGTTTTCTTAGTTTTTTCCGTTTCTAGGCAATGGTTTCATACACATTATTTGTTAATTGTTGTTTTTATTCGGCTTTCATCATTGGTCTTAACCTGGACAGTGGGCAGAGGATTGTTGTCCAAGAAAAAAACGAAGATCAAGATTTGCCTAAAGAAAACGTAGTTACTGGTCAGGTCAGACAGGCCTTCAATTTAGCATTACGTAATTACATGTATATTTGTACCCAAATGGTGAAAAAAAATAATATACTTTACTAGATGCATGCATAAAATTTAATGGTGATATGTATAAAGCGAGGTCATTGATTGGTACCATTTTCTTGTAGTAACATATTCATGTAGTCAGGGAGGCCATCATTGAGTTGTAACAATGTGACTTTCTAATTGCAGGAGTTTACATCTTCTGGATATTTACTGGCCATTTCTGATGATGGTGAAATGTGTGAGCTTCATCCAGATGGCAATAGGTATTGTATTTAGTGTGTGCTACTTTAACTTGTACATAATTGCATACGCTACTCCTTGCCATAAAAGAGTACAAATTTGACTTATGAGTATCAAGTCATGAGTTTATTAGTGTCAGTTGGTTTGTGAGTATGAGAGAGTATAAGTTTACGAGTGTCAAATGGTTGTTTTTTTTTTACTTTCGGGTAATAACAAGCATTGTTTGGCTGCAAAATATGAATATGAATATAAACTTGAAATGCATTGTTCCTTCACTCTGATTGCTCTACTAAGATATGAATTTTGTTTGTACAGTTTGGACTTTTTCAAAGGACTGGTGAAGTGAAAACTTGGCTTATCCATCAAGATGAATAGATGATGCTACAAATGGTTTATGTGATTAACCATGTATGTTTACAAAAATTTAAAGATTACATAAAGACTGTTTTACTTTTACATGCAAGTCTTGTAGTTTTATGCAGTCAAAGAACAAATGTTTGCATATTTACTCTAAACTCGAGTTCAGATTTAAACGAATGAATTTATTTAGTAAACCCCACAAATCATTATTTGTATATTTGAATACAACAGTTACATAGTAAATGAAATGAAACTCGCGCTTTCTAGAAAATAAGCCAGTGTTACCAGAAAAGAATTAGAAATTCATGTGGAACCCAGTGGCATCAGCTACAATGAAGAATGTTGCAATGAACAAAAACTAATTAGCTGTAAAAAAAAACTGGAATAAGTAGTTTAGTTGCCACCCTCTCGTGACAAACCAAATCAACTATCTAGTCTCATAGCGGCCTTGTGTGTCGCCCTCTAGCACGACCACATAGTAATGCATTCTTGGGAATGGGCAACTCGTCTCTCCACGAATGCGCAGGTGAGTACACTCGAAGATAAAACTGTTGCCCCAAATACTGCCTCACCCAATTCTCCGATCGTATGTTCCACATCCCCACGTTGTCCAGTGCAATATAGATTGCTGTCCATGCCTTTGGGTACACCTGTAGTAAACACACCGCCTTGGTCTGAGAGTCATGTAATTAATTAAATGCATTTACACCAACAAAATCAACTTATACCTGAACAGTACTACGAGCAACCGTATCTCTCAGATTGTAGCGCCATCTACTTGCTGGTGTCCACTGTCCGCCATCCATTCCGACAACAAAGAACGAGTACCCATCGATGTGCCATGATTGGACAGTATCCTCCCAGTTTTGGAACACGATTTCAGCAAAAGACCGGAAATCAGCATGCATTACAGAGGTTGCAAGATACGCATTGTTCCCGTTGTATGACTTGTCAGAGATGCTTCCAATGCTAAAGACTCCACCAATATTGAAGTAATCGGCTAGTTTCAAAGGAGTGTCTCCGGCAACAAACGACACACCGTTGACCGCATATCTTTGCTTTCCGTTGATCCAAGGAGCCGAATTGGATAGAATAATCGTGCGGCTAGGCTTGATCATACCGTAATGGTAAGAGCCTTGTGGGTTTGGTCTGGGTCCGCTGGCAGTTAGGTTCCATCTGATTCAAGAATGAAAAAGATCAGATTTTTGTAAATGCATTACTAACAAGTGCTATGCAGAAATTACCTCAAGGATCGGGCCTGCATGAGGGACCAGGCAATCTGGGTGGTAGGGCCTCCAGGAGGAGGACCGGAGACCCCAATTTTGGAGTTGCGGTAGTGGAGAATGGCAGTGGTCGTGAGCACACGACGGGTGAAGCGTGAAGACACCACAACATAGTAATCTTTGACTGGCTGGTTGGCAGTGACCAAGACGGAAGCGGACTGTCCGAGGTGGAGATCGAGGGAAGTGTAGGTGTTCTGGACTGTGTGAGATCCTTCCACTTCCACAAGTTTCATTGTATGTCCCTGGATTCTAAAGTTGATGGATGTTGTCAACCCCACATTTGATATTCTGAATCTGTATGTTTTCCCTGTAAATGCATGCATGTGGTAAATTAAGCTAGCTACTTAATTAAACATATAGAAAACACAAGTTAACAAGCATGACGCACCATGTTCAACTTGGAAGGTGTAACCATTCCAGCCACGGCCATTGATGAGGAGTCCATCAGGAGAAGAAATGCTTCGACCCATGTCCAATATGTGTCTCAGCCTCTACAAACACCAAACACATTCCTTTACTTTTACATTCAGTTTCAGTTTTGATGCAAATGAAGGTAACCAACCTGGTGGCTTTTTTTGTACCAATCACCAGCAAGAACAGTGTGATCTCCAGCAGGGAAAGGAAAAGGGACTGGAATACGAGGGCGGCTGTAGATTTTAATGCCGCCATAGCCTCCAGCAGCCTTCTGAAGGCCAAGTGAGGGGAAGTAGAAGAAGCTACCGATCTGATCCTTGGCTTGAAGCATGTAAGTGAAGTTCTTGCCAGGTGGGATTGGGCAAGTTGTACCATAAGTACCATCCTGCCATGAGTTTCTTCTGTGTTGTAGCCCGTTCCTGCAAAAATAAGCTCGGTTCTGAGTTATGCATGACGGGTCACTAGTACATATCTTGTCCGATTTTCATTCATACCAACCATGTAAATGCGATCCATAAAATGTCAAATTAGTGACCAAAAACGAAAAGGGCCATAAGTATTCCTCTATTAAAAGGGGTGACCTTTTCAAAACATCTTTCCATACCTAAAAACAAATAAATTCCCAAGATCTAAGATGCAAAATAACACATGGGGCCAATCATTTATTACATATAACCACTGCCAGCTTTTTATTTACAGAAAAAAATAATATTATCATATGGTGTCAATTAGCATATACCATGTTCATAAAAATAATACAAGTATAAATAAATAAAATTTGTCAGAGATCTAGCAGATATATGCGACCAAGAGCTTAAGCCCACTCCCTTTTGTACCATACTACCAACAGCATTATTATATACTCTTGGTTTCATGAAAAAATACAATAAATTTATATTTGGAACGCCTTTCAGTGAGATCTCAGTCTGAAATTACTAATTTGCTCGTGTTTTGGTCCAAACGAATTTCTTATACATACACATATTTAAGTAAACCTGTTTGAATTTAACCAAATTAGAAGGAAACAAAAAAAAATATCATCTTGATCTGGAATCAAGAAATGGGCTGTGATTAATCATGAAACCCAAAAGTGTTTCTTTACTTTGAGGACATCAAATAACTCATCCTTCCAAAAAGGGGAAATTTACCCACCACATCAATCAAGTGAAACCAAACAAATAATGAGCAAAACCACTGTGATTGGAAATGCTAATCATTATAGATTCCCTCCCTTTGTTCCAAATACTAAAAGTTAAATTTATGAAATCAAATCTTTATAACTTCAAATAGCAGAACTGAAACAATTCTTCACCAAATTACTTTCCAAGTTTCTCGAAAAATGAATTTATTTCCTTTTTATTGTTTGTTTTATGTTATTAATTCTGTGGGTCATCTTCTTTTCTACCAACATTCAATAGCCAGGATAACAGCAAAAAATACAACTAACAGAATCAAGATCTGCATTAAGTAAACAAGAATGAATCAAGAAGAAGTTACCAAGAAAGGAGGAAAGGCTCATTCAAGTAATTGTAGACACTAATGATCAAGTTATCATTGGTGACACAATTGATTTGAGGTCCTGGAAACTGCCCATTGATCAGTATTCCCTGCAAAACCCAACAACATTCAAGATCAAGAAAGAAACCCTCAACTCAAATAGTGTTGTTGATGTTAGAGAGAGAAAGTAAAAGAATACCTGTTGCTTGACACCCATTGGATAAATGTCACCATAAGTGACTTTCCAAGTGAAAAACCTATATGGGTCTTCACCATTGATGCTGCTTATGACATAAAACAGAGCACAAATCAGAACAAGGTTTCTTTTTTCCACCATTGTTGTTGAAAAACCCCTCTGCACAAAAAAGATTCAGTCTATGTATGTATGTAGTATCTACATATAGTGGTGGAGGGAACTGGGAAGAATGCGAGAGGTGAAGGGGGTGCGTGTGTGTTTGTAAGTGTATTCAGAGGCTCGTGAGTTGTCGTCTGCAATGTAATGGAAAATACATAGAGAATATATAGAGAAAAAGTGAGTGAAGAATCTCATGTGGGTTTTTATCCGCTGTGAGACGGTGTATGGTACAGATCAATGGATCCTACTTCATTTTTTATACCTATTTATTTAAATAGGTCTCGCGATATGCGCATATAATATATATATGTGTGGGCCATTGGGGGTAAAAGTGAAAGTGCACTAATTCTAACGTTATTTTACTAATTTCATGAAAATAGCGTTAAAAATTGAGGACGGTTAATCATGCATCATGTTGTGGTGTTAATGGCTGAAAGACAAAAGGGTACATGCACTAATCAGTCTTTGTCCCGATTGCTGAGTGTTATGTGCCTTATGTCCAAGGCTTGATGCAAAAATACTATCGAGCCGGGGGTCTCACTGGAAGCAGTCTCTCTATTCCTACGGGGTAGAGGTAAGGCTATCTACATCTTACCTTTCTCAAACCCTACCTTTGCTTTGCTATTAGTGTGATTTACTGAGTATGATGATGATGATTTATTTATTTGGCTTTGTGTTGAATGTTTTGTGAAGTTCTTGTGAAGATCTGTTGTGAAGATGAATCTCAATATTCTAAATGATGTTGTGAAGTTCTTGTGAAGATCTTTTCAATCTCAATATTCTCCTGTTCATCATCATCATTTAGAATTTTGTTTTTCCACATCTGGGTTTTGTGAAATTCTGAGAGAGAGAGAAGGAGAAGATGAAGATCTGAGAGAGAGCGAGAGAGAGAGAGAGAGAGAGATGTATGTTATAATAATTACAAATGACCAAAATGCCACTGAACAAAATGACAAAATAGACATGTTGCAACAGTCAAAAAATGGGGTTTTTGAATTTTGGACTAAAATGACAATAAAAGTGAAACTACAGGGACCCAGATTTAAAAAGTTTTAGATTTGGACTAAAATGGCAAAAGTGCCCAAACCACAGGGACCAAAATGACAGTTTACTCTTGTAACAAACTTTAAGTTACAAAAGCGGTCCAATGGTTTTTTATTCTACTTATACTTCAACCACAACTTAAACTAAAACACCAACAGTCTTTTGGTTTTGGGTTTTTAACAAACTTTTGTTACAAAACTACGTGACCAAGTAGTGACAACCAAGCCATTCGTTAAAACGCAACAATTGCACCCCGATTGGCCCATCCCATCGGTGGCAAGTAACCCATTGCGCCATCATCACCGTGAGATGCAACTCATCAGCAAGCCGCGTAGCAACTGCGGCAAGCGAAACTTCAAAATATAAAGGCGTCTCTCAAGCGCAATAAAAGCAATTTCGAGTATCGATATCACATTTATTTTAGTTTAGTTTTGTTTTGTTTTGGAAGCGGTTTGTTTCGTTGAGAAGCTCTCGCGTATTAGAATGCAAACCAAGAAATAGATACTTAGAAAACATATATGCATATATACACACACATTAAGTCCTTGGTCACACAAATCTAACAGAAACACAATAACTAATTGACACATTTAACTACAATATTACATTTACACTCGTTAACAACAAAAGGTATAGAAAAATGTTAGTTGTTATCGGTCAAAAGTCAAAAAAGGAACATGAGATGCGATGACAAACCAAATAAAAATACTAGTCCCATAAATTATTTTACTAGATAATATATTAAACTAGTGAGGGATGAACATGTTACCAGGTAAATATATATATAAAAAAATAGAGGAATTACGATTTGAAAAATGGATAGTTTTAAGGAAAAATTCGAAATTCCGCAAGTCAACTATGTCTTGGAATCATAGCACGTTTTGAATCAATTCTCGCCGGTGATTGTAGGCTCAGTCATTGATCACTTTAGATGGCAAGGGTGCATGTGATACTTTGAAATGGACCTCATTTACCCACTTTTAATGGAGATGATTAGGACTAGCAATTAAAAAATATTCTCCTTATTTATATTCCTAGTAGGTTAGAAATCGTGTATAAATATACTTTTTTTTAGCCAAGTGGGGCTAGCTCGCTTGGTAGAGGCTCTTGCCTCTTAGTGGGAGGTCTTGGGTTCAATCCCAAGCAAGAGTGAGTTATTTGTAAATATAGTAGTTTGGGAGAGTAACGTTAGTCATTCAAAAAAAAAATATACTTTTTTTAACCGCATCGTATAAATGTAAAACATGGTTTAGAAAAATATTAAATAATTAGTAATAAATATTTAGACGGTTTTTAATTAATCTTTTTTAAATTAAGAAATCGAATTCAAAGTGATTAATAAGAGAAACAGAAAAAGAATTTTTGGATCATAAAATTGTAACACGTTGCGTTACCTGTTACTTGTTTATCAGGTATAAATTTTTATTTAACGATTATTTTTTATTAATTCCCTTTTCAAAACTAAGAAACTAAGTATCTATAGTTACATAAGTAACCTAGATGTGTATGTATCCTATAATTTCTATAGGGAGTTAATAATCACACATGGTGTATACGGGCCATATAAGGTTATTATTTTTTAATAATCAACATTTCACAAAATACCTAAGTTTCTCAAATACTTAGAATTTTCACATAACGTTGAGACTTTCTCGAAAAGTCATTATTTTTTATTATGTTGGCGTATTTGTATATATAGAGTGGGAATCCTGCGGAAAGTGTGTTTTTCCTAGAAAGTCTAGGAAGCGGTCTGGGCCATCCAATGGGTGTGTTTAATGGTTGAGATCATCTTGGTGGCATTTTGGTAATATGTGTTTCTTAAAAATACGAATTTTTAATCGAATACGAATCGAATACGAATTGGGTTTTTTATTCGAATACGAATTCGAATCGAATTGGGTAGGTTTTAATCGAATACGAATCGAATTCGAATTCAAGAAAAAATAAAAAATATTCGAATAATTCGATATTCGATTCGATGAACACCCCTACAAAAGGGCATAATGGTCAACTTTTAAGCATTTAACGGAAACATGCAATGAACTAGGATTTCTATGGAACCAAGTTGTATAACCTCAGAGGGTTATACTAACCTATAATATGGTCCTAAAGGAACCCTAAGTCAAATCTAAACTAAGCTAAATCGGGTCAGAACTAAAAGTCAAAGCAAAAGTCTACTTTTGCGACTTTCTGTTCCAAACCGAGCCTAAACTCAGAATTGTCGGGTTGAACATGCTTAGACATGTTCTTATATTATTTACCAAGTTATTTTAATGTTAAAACATGTTCCATAACCTCTGCATTGTTAGTTATGAATTTATTTGCAAAAATTGATTCTGTTGACTTTTTATTAATAAGTTTAACCCGACAATTGACTAAGTAAAAGTGATAATCAGTAGGTTCCCTTTTAAGGGTTTATTACCTACATAATTACCAACTCGTAGCCACTTTCAATTCGAATAATGGCTGGACCATTAGTGATTAATCACTAAGTCAAAGCTTAATTACGATAGCTTTGACTTTCGGTCATTAAGCTAATAAAACTTAAACTAGAGAGGCTAAGAATGCTTACAAGAACTCTTAGCATGAGATTAGAATAGAAGGAAGCTCTCTTGAACTCCAGGAAGCTCCAGAGAAAGTGTTTTGAAGTGAAATTTCAAGTGTGAGCTCAAATGAAGCAAAAGCAAGTCCCTTATATAGAGTTTTGGATTGTCTAGGATTAATGCAAGTGTCCCTAGGATGTTACCAGATGTTCTCAGGTGTCCCTATGTTGTTAAAACCAGTTGCACAGACCCTGGTATCGAAAAACAAGCTTGCAAAGGAGGTGGAATAGCTGTAACCTGCAGCTGTCCATTTTACTGCCCAGTTACAGGTCTTACGGACCGTAAGCCTAATCCCTTACGCCCCGTATCCGTAATTCAAATTGTATCGCCCAGTTAAGCCTTCTTACGGACCGTAAGGCAAAAGCTTTGCAGTCCGTAAGCCTTCCATCAGAGACAAAAATTTTGAGAACTTTTATATTTGACCATGCAACTTTTTAAACTCGATTCTATAGTCAGTTTCAGCTAGAATGGTCCATATAATCAGGTCTGTATTGCTGTAACACCCCAAAAACGGGTTTGGTAAATTAAAACCTGGTTGATATAAAGAAATGAGTTTTAATCTCTTATTTAACCAAAATGAAACTAGAGGGACCAAAACCGCTAAGTGGGAAACATGATTTTATAAAACAAAAAATTAAAACAACACACACACATAGTGTGTGTGTGTGTGTGTGTGTGTGTGTGTGTGTGTGTGTGTGTGTGTGTGTGTGTGTCGATGATCAGGAAGGAGAAAGAGGGTTCAAACCCTAGTTTCTTCAAAATCTTCAAATTGAAAGGCAAGATGAAGCTTAAACTCATAACCGAGCATAGATTAACGATCACCTTCACAAGGGGATCGCAAGTTATGTTTTAAAAGTTAGATTGGTGATTATGCATGAAGTGGGTTATGTTGTAAATCATGAATTTGTATGAAATTGAGCATGAGTATGTGTTAGATTCATCATTTGGAACATGGATTATGCATGGTTTGGGTTAATTTGATGTTTTTAAGTGAAACCCGTTGATTATGGTGATGATGACGACTTGAAAGATCACCCAAGTCCAACTTCTTGCTTAAGATTGATGTATTATGATGTGTATGATGGATTCTTGCTAGAGGAATTGAAAGAAATGTGATGCTAATATGTTTGATGTTCATGCATGGATGATTTATGTTGATTAGTAGAAGGATTTGGATGAATTATGTATGAGATTAGGAGATTGTGCATGAACTAGTTGTACTTTATGTTTAGAAGGTAGTGCATACACCAAGGGTATGATGATATTATGAAGAACTTAAGTAGATCACTAGTAAGTGATTAATAATGTAGTTATGAAGTGGGTTTTAGATGATGTGATGTAAATTGATGATTTACTTATGTTAATGATGTTTGGAATCAAACATGTGTGTGAATGTTTAAAGAAATTGGATAAGAAATGATAGATTAGCATGTTATAAGGTTGAATGATAAATTCCATATAAGATTCGTGTAATGAAAAGGTTGTGATGAATGATGAATAAGCTAACTATCTTGAGAATGATATATGATAGTTGATGCTTGATAAGCAACATGGAAGCTTGGGAAAGAAGCGGGTCAAATGGAACTTATGTGCACGGGAAGCGTACTCGGATGCAAGGTAAGTTAAGCTTACACCCTCCTTGTAGAATACCTCTTCATTGTATAGATTATGAATATGATAAGTTTATAAATGAGGTATGAAGTTCCGATAAGTTTTGATACGGGTCGGAACATGTGTTCATGACAAGAAACTAGGTTTGATGGTTAAAAAGGGATAAAAGGGTATTATGGTAATTTTGGTTGCGAATTAACGAAGGAATAAGTTACATGGATGGGATGATGGATAATTAAAATCCCACAAGGATAAAATGGATATTTAGATTTAACGGGTCAAATGGTGAAGATATCACCATTTGACAATATCGATTAATGAATTGTTTTGTCAAGCGTTGTGAATTCACAAAATGAATAGCGAAAGGAAAGTCGTTGCTATTAACGAGCAATTTAGCGGATGAAGTATTAAAACGGGTTATAGCGTTGATCCGAGCCAGGTATGTGTAATTAGAGTTATAGTTAAGTAGTGAGATTGGCTAAATATGAAATGAAGTCCTTTGTTGTAAAGGATGGAGCGAAGTTGAAAAAAATGCCCTTGATAGGTATATCGGGCGAATGACTTTAAAAGGTTGTTTAGAAACAAGCCATTAGATTAAATGATTACTTTGGACATGTATGAAAGCGAAAAGTATGATCTTTGCGAGTCAAAGTCCTTAAAAATACGTAAATACCCTTAACGGGTCAAAATAACATTTAAGTGGAAATGGGTTGGGATGTTGTAAGAAACCCGTGTTTGGAACCTTATGTGATAGACGACGTTGAAATTATAAGGTTCATGGGGAATTTAGGTCAAACAATCAAGTTATGTTGATGAATGCATGAACGGGTCGAATAAGTGAAAGCGGGTATATAAAGCCGAGAGCTTTAAGTGAATATTTTCCTTAACCGGATGTTGGATTTCAAGTTCATATGATAGAATGTGAATTTACAAGCATGTAGGAAGAAACGGGAGGTTAAACGGGTAAACGGTTCAAAAGTTATGCGCGTTTTAGTGCGTACGGACGACGAAACGGAACTGCAGAAAACTGCAAATTCTAGAGGGCGTCGCCGACGGGTATGGGGCGTCGCCGACGGGCTCCAGAAAGTGAGTTTTTGGCTGACGGGTTATTTGACTGTCTACGGGGATTTTTGGCTATGGATAATTGCAAGTGCCGTCGCCGACGCCCTCCCCAAGTTCAAAAACCTAAAAATTTGTTATTTAAGTTGATTTATGTATCGTAGGCTTCGGTTTGTTATCCGTGGACTATGGCGGACTTTCCAAACATGATTTTGATGGTTCCTTAGATGTCTATGGGCTATAAATCTAAGTCTAAGTCCCATGTAATTAATGTATGATTATGTAAGAAGTATGTGAGAGCTTGTATGTGTATATATGGGTATGTACATCTGTAGATGTGTATATATATGTATGTGTGAAGGTACGTCTGAGTGTATGTATGCATGTGAAGATATGGGAAGGTATGTATGTATCTGGATGTCTACGTATGTAAGCATAAAGGTATGCATGAGTATACAAGGGTTCGGTAAGATCTTGAATGTGTAAATGTGAGTATGCAAGTAAGTAGAGATGTAGTAATGTATGTACGTATGTAGATATGCATTTATGTATATGTGAAGATACGTATGTGTATATGTACGTATGTAGAGACGTAGTAATGTATGTGCGTATGTAGATGTGTGTTTGGTATATATGAAGGTACGTATGAGTTTAGGCATGTTTGTAGAGATATAGGAAGGCATGTACGTATGCAGATGTGTATGTATGCATGTAAGAATGTATGTACGCGTGATTTAGGTACGTTGAGTAATACGTTATTAATAGTGTGCCTTGAGAATGAAAGGTAATGCAGGTACATTATTGAAGACTCACCAGGACATGGATATGCAGATGAAATGCTTAAAGTTAGAAAGATAAGGAAATGGGAAGTGTACGAGATTGAATCATGTTTATGTATTGTATACTAATGTTATGAATGCATGTGGTGAGTGCAGGTTGTACGAATCGCAGGCGGTTATCACGAGGAATAGAGATCGAAGATCGTGTCACAAAGTAGATTGTACGGGGATAATTGAGTATGTACTTTAGTAAACATGACTTATACCTTATTTATGTTAAAGATTCATATTAAAACAAACTTTCAAGTAAGTCAAGACGTTTGTAATGAAAGAAATTTTATGGCACGTATTTCCGCTGCGTCTTTTCAGTTAAAGCGTGTTAGGGTCTTACAAGTTGGTATCAGAGCCCTGGTTTGAGAGAATTAAGTACGAGAGGATAGGTACTTGAACTCAAACCTATGTGCTCTTGTGATAAGAAACCCGTACAATCCATGACTCGATCAAGATCTAAAGGTAGAAATGGAATGAAAACGTGCATGTATGCATTCATATGAAGAAACTAACGGTTATATTATGTGTAAGGTAAGCATAACTGCTTGGAAAGGATGATCCGTGAATGCAGTCTAGACCGGCATCAAGGCAAGTGATAAGACAAATGAACCCCAGGTACGTAAATTCAACGTGTGGGCGTATGAAGTGGTATAATTAAGCAAGCGAAAGAAAATTATAAATGAAATATAATAGTGACATGGCAATGAAGTTTTGAAAATGTTACACGTGCCGAAACTTAATTCTTCGAACATAAGGTGGCGATTACACGAAGGCACGAAACTAGTATGTGGATTGTGTACCTGGCCAGTACACAAGAAATGTATGACGTTCGTGAGACCGTGATAATTGTTACAGGTATGTCCGTTAGAATTAAGTAGTAGGTGGACGTGAGGGTGAAGAGAAATGTAAGACTCTCAGGAATGAAAGTATGAATGCTATGTTAGAATCCGCGAGACGGATTCGAAACATGAAAGAAGTTAAAGTATGAATGCTATGTTAGAATCCGCGAGACGGATTTGAAACATGAAAGAAGTTAAAGTATGAATGCTATGTTAGAATCCGCGAGACGGATTCGAAACATGAAAGAAGTTAAAGTATGAATGCTATGTTAGAATCCGCGAGACGAATTCGAAACATGAAAGAAGTTAAAGTATGAATGCTATGTTAGAATCCGCTAGACGGATTCGAAACATGAAAGAAGTTAAAGTATGAATGATGTGTTAGAATCCGCGAGATGGATTCGAAGCATGAAAGGAATAAAGTATGAATTACCTGTTTGAATTCGCGAGGCGGATTCAACACATGTAAGGAGGAAAATGTACGAATGATATGATTGAAACCGCTAGATGGATTCAAACATAGAAGGAATGAAGGGTATGGATGTTACGTTTAAATCCGTGGGACGGATTTAAAACATAAAAAGGATGTAATGAATGCCTTTATAAGTAAGCATGAATGGAAGGAAGTACGAATGTGTACCCCAATGCATCTAGGATAAGTAAGAAAAGTCAGTTTACCTTAAAAGGTCAAACTGCAAAGATAGGCAAAATAAGTAACCAGAATAAAAGAATTGCATGTAAGGAATGAAACATGGAATGTGTAATAGCATGTACATAAGAAGTTGTGAAAGGATTATAGATGAGTAATCATCTAGTATAATGAATGTTTGAATGAAATATGCTAACTGCTAAATTGTTGATGATAATGTTAGAACTCTTGATGTGACTATTAAGTCAAACATAGATGTGTATGTGCAAGAGGAGATGAGAAAGGTTTCGGGGACGAAACCTCATTTAAGGGAGGTAGACTTGTAACACCCCAAAAACGGGGTTGGTAAATTAAAACCCGATTGATATAAAGAAATGAGTTTTAATCTCTTATTTAACCAAACTGAAACTAGAGGGACCAAAACCGCTAAGTGGGAAACATGATTTTATAAAACAAAAAATTAAAACACCACACACACATAGTGTGTGTGTGTGTGTGTCGATGATCAGGAAGGAGAAAGAGGGTTCAAACCCTAGTTTCTTCAAAATCTACAAATTGAAAGGCAAGATGAAGCTTAAACTCATAACCGAGCATAGATTAATGATCACCTTCACAAGGGGATCGCAAGGTATGTCTTAAAAGTTAGATTGGTGATTATTTGGTGATTATGCACGAAGTGGGTTATGTTGTAAATCACGAATTTGTATGAAATTGAGCATGAGTATGTGTTAGATTCATCATTTGGAACATGGATTATGCATGGTTTGGGCTAATTTGATGTTTTTAAGTGAAACCCGTTGATTATGGTGATGATGACGACTTGAAAGATCACCCAAGTCCAACTTCTTGCTTAAGATTGATGTATTATGATGTGTATGATGGATTCTTGCTAGAGGAATTGAAAGAAATGTGATGCTAATATGTTTGATGTTCATGCATGGATGATTTATGTTGATTAGTAGAAGGATTTGGATGAATTATGTATGAGATTAGGAGATTGTGCATGAACTAGTTGTACTTTATGTTTAGAAGGTAGTACATACACCAAGGGTATGATGATATTATGAAGAACTTAAGTAGATCACTAGTAAGTGATTAATAATGTAGTTATGAAGTGGGTTTTAGATGATGTGATGTAAATTGATGATTTACTTATGTTAATGATGTTTGGAATCAAACATGTGTGTGAATGTTTAAAGAAATTGGATAAGAAATGATAGATTAGCATGTTATAAGGTTGAATGATAAATTCCATATAAGATTCGTGTAATGAAAAGGTTGTGATGAATGATGAATAAGCTAACTATCTTGAGAATGATATATGATAGTTGATGCTTGATAAGCAACATGGAAGCTTGGGAAAGAAGCGGGTCAAATGGAACTTATGTGCACGGGAAGCGTACTCGGATGCAAGGTAAGTTAAGCTTACACCCTCCTTGTAGAATACCTCTTCATTGTATAGATTATGAATATGATAAGTTTATAAATGAGGTATGAAGTTCCGACAAGTTTTGATACGGGTCGGAACATGTGTTCATGACAAGAAACTAGGTTTGATGGTTAAAAAGGGATAAAAGGGTATTATGGTAATTTTGGTTGCGAATTAACGAAGGAATAAGTTACATGGATGGGATGATGGATAATTAAAATCCCACAAGGATAAAATGGATATTTAGATTTAACGGGTCAAATGGTGAAGATATCACCATTTGACAATATCGATTAATGAATTGTTTTGTCAAGCGTTGTGAATTCAAAAAATGAATAGCGAAAGGAAATTCGTTGCTATTAACGAGCAATTTAGCGGATGAAGTATTAAAACGGGTCATAGCGTTGATCCGAGCCAGATATGTGTAATTAGAGTTATAGTTAAGTAGTGAGATTGGCTAAATATGAAATGAAGTCCTTTGTTGTAAAGGATGGAGCGAAGTTGAAAAAAATGCCCTTGATAGGTATATCGGTCGAATGACTTTAAAAGGTTGTTTAGAAACAAGCCATTAGATTAAATGATTACTTTGGAGATGTATGAAAGCGAAAAGTATGATCTTTGCGAGTCAAAGTCCTTAAAAATGCGTAAATACCCTTAACGGGTCAAAATAATATTTAAGTGGAAATGGGTTGGGATGTTGTAAGAAACCCGTGTTTGGAACCTTATGTGATAGACGACGTCGAAATTATAAGGTTCATGGGGAATTTAGGTCAAACAATCAAGTTATGTTGATGAATGCATGAACGGGTCGAATAAGTGAAAGCGGGTATATAAAGCCGAGAGCTTTAAGTGAATATTTTCCTTAAGCGGATGTTGGATTTCAAGTTCATATGATAGAATGTGAATTTACAAGCATGTAGGAAGAAACGGGAGGTTAAACGGGTAAACAGTTCAAAAGTTATGCGCGTTTTAGTGCGTACGGACGACGAAACGGAACTGCAGAAAACTGCAAATTCTAGAGGGCGTCGCCGACGGGTATGGGGCGTCGCCGACGGGCTCCAGAAAGTGAGTTTTTGGCTGACGGGTTATTTGACTGTCTACGGGGATTTTTGGCTACGGGTAATTGCAAGGGCCGTCGCCGACGCCCTCCCCAAGTTAAAAAACCTAAAAATTTGTTATTTAAGTTGATTTATGTATCGTAGGCTTCGGTTTGTTATCCGTGGACTATGGCGGACTTTCCAAACATGATTTTGATGGTTCCTTAGATGTCTATGGGCTATAAATCTAAGTCTAAGTCCCATGTAATTAATGTATGATTATGTAAGAAGTATGTGAGAGCTTGTATGTGTATATATGGGTATGTACATCTGTAGATGTGTATATATATGTATGTGTGAAGGTACGTCTGAGTGTATGTATGCATGTGAAGATATGGGAAGGTATGCATGTATGTGGATGTCTACGTATGTAAGCATAAAGGTATGTATGAGTATACAAGGGTTCGGTAAGATCTTGAATGTGTAAATGTGAGTATGCAAGTAAGTAGAGACGTAGTAATGTATGTACGTATGTAGATATGCATTTATGTATATGTGAAGATACGTATGTGTATATGTACGTATGTAGAGACGTAGTAATGTATGTGCGTATGTAGATGTGTGTTTGGTATATATGAAGGTACGTATGAGTTTAGGCATGTTTGTAGAGATATAGGAAGGCATGTACGTATGCAGATGTGTATGTATGCATGTAAGAATGTATGTACGCGTGATTTAGGTACGTTGAGTAATACGTTATTAATAGTGTGCCTTGAGAATGAAAGGTAATGCAGGTACATTATTGAAGACTCACTAGGACATGGATATGCAGATGAAATGCTTAAAGTTAGAAAGATAAGGAAATGGGAAGTGTACGAGATTGAATCATGTTTATGTATTGTATACTAATGTTATGAATGCATGTGGTGAGTGCAGGTTGTACGAATCACAGGCGGTTATCACGAGGAATAGATTCATATTAAAACAAACTTTCAAGTAAGTCAAGACGTTTGTAATGAAAGAAATTTTATGGCACGTATTTCCGCTGCGTCTTTTCAGTTAAAGCGTGTTAGGGTCTTACAATTGCTCAGAATGCTTTGCCATGCATTAGTGTTGCCTTGTAGTCTTTTGAGATGGCCATTGAATGAAGAATTGTCGGTTTTTGCACATGTGATTCCATTTCTTGAAAGTTGAATTATTTATCACAAAATTTAACCGGATGCTTATGAAATCTTTATCAGATGTTCATGAGAGTGCATCTATATTTACAAAGCTTTGGGAACATTAAAAGGTCACTCAGAGGTAGGATTAACATTTTGACACTTTTAATCCCTCCAGTTATCTTTTAACATGATCCGGGTTTATGACACGTGTCATTATTATATTGGACATGATTTTTGCGAGGTGTTACAGTCACGCTCCTGAGGTGATACTCCGCTTGTGGAAATTTGGGGGTGTGACAGTACGACACAACGAGTGATGCGTATGATGAATATTTATGGATGTCGGCCAGAAGTTGTCGTGATTGTCTTGTAAATTTCTGTGAAGGTATTGTTATTATTATTATTGTGATTATTATTATTTTTATTATTTACGGTTTATTATGATTATTATTATTTTTATTATTTACAGTTTAATATTATTATTATTGTTATTATTATTATTATTATTTTATTAACACTATTATATTAGGTGTTATCTTTCTTTATGAGAGGCGATATTTGAGGATGTCAACCGCTGTCAACGTTCCACTTTTATACGAGGCCCATCAGCGGATACACGGGTTTCCTGGGATGTTGGGTAGTCTTGATTGCACGTACTAGGAGTGGGAAACATGTCCAACCAATTGGAAAGGGCAACACCATTGTGGTGACCACGATGCTCCTACCCTAATATTACAAGCGGTCGCGTCTCAAGATTTATGGATTTGGCATGCGTACTTTGGCATGGCCGGTGCGAACAATGACATCGTAGTTTTACAATTTTCGAATCTTTTAGACGATGTCATAGATGGTGTTGCACCATATACTTCATTCTATGCAAATGACGTGGAGTATAAGTAAGGGTACTATCTCACATACGGTATTTATCCAGAGTGGGCGACGTTTGTGAAAACTCTTTCGTGTCCAGATGACGAGAAAATAATGTATTACAGGAAGAAACAAGAGTCAGCAAGAAAAGATATCGAGTGGGTCTTCGATGTGTTAAAAAAGAGATGGTCTATCATTGCCCAGTCGTCGAGGATACTTGAAAAAAGTAAAATGAGAACGTCATGCATACGTGCATCATTTTGAATAACATGATATTGGAGGACTCGGGCAGAGAGTTTTGTAGAGAAAGTTATGATGAAAGTAACCAACCGACGAACCCACTACTTATATACGCTGAAAAAGAAGTTATCCGAGCGAGAATACGTGACAGAGACACACACCATAACCTTCGATCTGATCTGACCGAGCACCTATGGTTTTATCGTGAACAAGGAGGAGACGGCGAAGACGACGAGTGATTTTTTTAGTGACATTGAATATTTTTTTTATTTAAATTATGACATACTATATTTTTTTAGTTTAAATTATTGCATTTTATTTTTTTATTTAAACTATGAATTCTAAATTAATATATCAAAATTAAATAATGTTTAAATTTAAAAAAAAATAACTAGGTAATGATGATGGGGGCTTTAAACCGTTGCATGGAAGTTAAAGGAAGGGGCTTTAAAGCCCCGTGTGTGACGTGGCGGTGAGGTGGCGTGATAAAGCCCCTAGGGGCTTTATACCTCACCCTGTAGCCTAATAAGGTAGTTTTGGCATACTATATTATTTACCAAGGTTGGAGAACTCGCTAGTCGCTAGCGGGTCGGTGAGGTAGGGACTAGCGACTACTCGGGATTACTCGGGATTAATCGGATCGGACTTTTTATGTATAATTTTAAGTTTTTATACATATATACATATATTTTTATACGTAATTTTTTTAAGTGGACAAGTTTTGACCGGAATCTGGGAGGTTTTGGCCGGAATATGTGTTTTTTCCGATTTTTTCTGATTTTTTCCGATTTTTTTTTGTTTTTTCCCGATTTTTCCCGACCGACTAGTCGCGATTAGGGCCGACTAGGCCGACTAGCGATTTTTTTACTGATTAGCTGAAAATGACTCAGTTGATGGGCGACTAGCGACTAGTCAGCGATTAATCGCGATTTTTGCAACCATGTTATTTACTTGTCACACTCTTACTCACCATTAAACACATTATCTATAACCCTTTTACAACCCAATCACCCGCTTATAACTCGTCAGCATGTACAACTAATTTAAAAACTTGATAAAGGGGTCGTGTTTAGGTTGACCTGAATTTATGTGTATACGCAGTGGCGGACTTAAAGTAGTATTAAGGTTAGCACGGGCTACCCCTCAACCATGTCTACGTAGTGTAAAAATACCCCTTAACTTTATTTCGGTAGTGTAAAAATACAACTCAACTTCGTTTCCGTTATATAAAGGATACCCCTGATCCTAAAAAAAAAATTACGATACCCCTAACCTTTTAGGCTAGTTCCGCCACTGTGTATACGGGTTAGTGTTGAAATCGTTAACACAAATAATAATATGAGTCAAGTTCAAGTTGCACATCTCAACTCATCAATCAGCCAACTCACAACATGTCAACATGCTAACCAAACATAATTAACATCCCTAAACTTATGTTAGTTTACCGTGAAAAATATATAATAGCTGACAATTTCCCCCTTGATTGCTGAGTTTTCCATCAGAGATGCATAATGGGAAATGTATATTTTCATTTGTTTTGTAGGAAAAAAGATATGTTAGATCATTACAAACGACCACCACTTTATTACATATTATAATAATTAAAAAATGAATATATTAAGGAGATGAATCACCACATTCTATTTTATCAAAATTTAAGAAACAAATGTCACATAAAAGATAACAAAAATGCATACATCAAAACTGAAATATTTAAATTTAATAGTTAGAGGCTAAAAGATTTAGATTTTAAATGATAGTCATGGATAAGTTGAAGAAATAAATTATCTTACACTAAAACTATTGACAACTGTTTTTCGACTGGAAAACAAATTTCCACCGACAAAATAATTATTTTATGTATGATTGTATTTATTTTACACAGAAAAAATATATATGTATTCACAAGTATACATGTTATCGGTTATTTATTTCACTTTGAATGTCAGAGTTCATTAGTTGCAAGAGGTGTCACATGTAGCGTAAATAATTAAATAATCACATATATAAATAATCTAATCAATTAAATGGTTAACACGAATAAAAGGGGAAAAATTGAAGTTTGACTTTTAGTTTAAAATCTCTTTTATCCACTTTAATATATTGTGTGTTGAGTAAAACGCCATTTCGTTCATGAGGTTTGAGCAGTTTTACAATTTTGGTGTAAAAGTTTGTTTTTCCGCTTCTACATCCAAATGGTTTGAAAATTTTCTATTTTCATCCGGCTCGTTAACTCCATTTACTTTTTTTCGTTAAGACATGGGTATTATTTTTGTTTTTATTTAGTAAGGGTATTTTTGAATACATGTACATTATGTTAAATGCTTGTATATAAAATGAAAAGAACCGAATTGCCCTTCAAAGTTATAAAAAAAGGCGAAAAGCCAGGGGCGGACCTACCTCTTTGGTAGGGGTAACCCCCGCTACCCCTTGGTCGGAAAAAAATTGGAAAAACTAGTGTAAATTTTTCCAAAATTTGACGTTTTTTCGATTTCGTTACGGCTTATTTATAACACGTTACCCCTTGGTCGGAATCCTAGATCCGCCACTGCGAAAAGCATACACCCCCTTGTACAGTTGTATGATTAAGTTATTGTGCATTTTTTTTTTTCTCAATTTTTATGTTGAAAATGAGTCATGGAGTAGAACATCACATAATATACCGTTCTAGTCAAAAGGGAATGACACATGGGACCATCAACAAGCGTTTACCAATTTGTCCAATACAGACTAAATAATGCCAATGGGCCATGTTACTTGTCAATCATCAAGAAACCCATTGATCCACCACCCCCTTAATTAGTTGTCATTCATCAAGCATACACAAAGCAGTAAGCCACTAATGGTGTTTTTTTTTCACAGGGCAGTTACAGATAACAGCAACCCAAAATGGTCACTGGGCAAAACAGGAAGCTCCAATTCTTTCCCTCCCTTTATCTCCTTCATATATGTCACTTGTGGTATAGCTTCAGTCCCCACCATTTCAATGCATTCCACTTTATAATCACTCAAACTGACCAAGAATCGGTCTAGCCGTTTCTGCAGTTTCCTATTACCAAACAGCATCGGGTTTGCCTTTGTATCATAAGTCCAACCAACTTCTTTCGGGTTCAGTTCAGTCCACGCATCAATCCATCCATCTGCCAGAGGAAACTCTCCATCTAATTTCTCGTCCCAATTCATATCACCACAAAATATCACATTCGTGTTTTTCTTGAGCAAGTCGACAGCCTCGTTTGCTTGTTTTACACGTTCTTTACTGTACATTTGGTCCCATTTTGGCGGGCCAGGACACGGGCTCTCGAGATGGGTTGTTGCAACCACCAAAGAAGAAGTATCTCCTCCTTGGGCCAAAACTTCTGCGATACATAACTCTCTTCCCATTGCAGAATAACTAAATGGCTCACAACCAAAGGATTTCACAGGCAATTTGCTAAGCTGCAAATTTAATTAATCTTTATGTTAAAACACACTTCTTTCGCAAACAGATAATTAGTTGCTTATCCCAGTGTTACAACAAAGTTTTGAGGATTGTAACAAAGTATATATATTTGATCTTTAAAAAAATTTACAAACATGAAACTTCAGTCTCTTGTTAAGAGTGAAGCTAACAACCTGCATGCAAAAGTATGGCCTGGTGTGAGAAGAAAGTGAGCATCTATAAGACTTCCACCAGTTGGATCTTTGAAAAATGGCATATATATCAGGAGTCACCTCCTACAATCACATTTGCACACATGAATCAGAAACAACATTTATGAATTTCATTCTCTAAAGATAACACATTAATACCTGCAAACATATGACATCAGGAGAATGCAATTGAATAATGTCGCCTATGGCTCTCATTCGTATACGAAGCTCAACATTTTCAGCAAACCAAACATTGTAACTCAAAATCTTCAAATCCTTTTTTGGCACAACTTCATCTGTTATATGTTCAACGCTATTATATCGTACAGGAACCACAAACCATGTAATTACACCAACACGAGAACCAATATTCTAATTCACTCTAAACGCTGAATTATAAATATCATATGAGTATGATTCAGTGGATCATGGAATACAGGAATAATCATATTGACAAAATATGCAGTACACGCATAAGGGTTGTAGCTGCTTTTTTTTTCATTTGGTTCTTGATCACATAGTAAAACAATACTACAAATATACCATAAGAAAAAAAAACAACACACATCAATCCTACTATAAAGAAGATGAAAGAAAACCAAGAATTAGTGTGTAGCAAAACCTAACAGTTTGGGCCATCTAATCGTTTTACATATTGGGTTACCTTTTATAAGATTTTTTTTTTAATAATAATGGTAAAATAAATATTTATTAAAGAACTGGCCGAGTTACATCAAAGTCGCAGGTAAGAAACGAAACATAATCAAGATTTGACTGATCGACTAGTCAGAACCATAGATACAAACATGACAAGAAACTGATATAAATGAAACAGAAATTACACGAAGCGCTATTATTATGTAATTTCCTCCTACTTATCTTTTTGTATGAAACAGAAAACACGAAGCGATTGCAGCATGCTTACCAGAAGAAGAGGTGATGGTTTTTCTCTTATCTTTTGCTGACTTTTTCGCAGCCCCAGAGCAAAACAAACAACCCATGTCTCTCACAACCTCTCTCCCTAGTCTCTTTTGCTGACTTTTTGTATGTAACTCAACATATACACAAAAAAAATGTAGTATATGTTAAGTTATTCTGCCGTGTTGACTTTTGTTTATAGATTACTTATGATTTAAAAATTGGTAAATAGAAAAGGGTCCCAAACCAAAGTAAGTAGACGTTTTCAAAGATGAAAGCCTAAACAAACAAAGTCATAGTCATTCATAAGAAACAGTTTAAAGAACAAATCTGGCAGTTGGGTGTTAGGGAATCGGGGGTACAGGCCCATGAAGATATGGGTGACGGAATTAAGGTTTGCTTAAGGTACTTTTGATCGTTTCAGGTTGAGATTATGACTTGAGACTGCCTTGATTTTAAAACCCCCGCCTCATACATTTTTATACTTGTTTTACGAATAATTTTATCCATAAGTATAAGAAATTCAGTCATCACTATTCGTTCACGGGCACTCCCCTCATCGCCCCCATCGTGTAGGGCGGTTTGGAGCTCGCTCGATATGGTTCAGTTTAAAATTTCCAGCCGAGCCGGCTCAGATCGTTAAATTGACTCGCTTGTTAGCTCAGATTATTTTACTTTTAATATACTTTTTTAAATATACATGTAATATATTATAAAAAATGATTATTATTTGTAGGCATTTACAAGTACAGTAAGATATCTATGACATATTTGTAGGTTGGTAGAATGCTAATGAAGTTATACTATATTTAGTTGACGTTTGAAAGATATTTTATATGTGGTTTACCTTGATTTTGCCTTGTAATATAGTAAGTTGAACTTATTTTAGATATGTTCTTTTGAACTATCAAATGATTTTTACAAGAAATATGTTTTAATGTTTTTTTTTAAATTCGAGCCAAGCCGAGCTCGAGCCAAGATTTTTAGCTTGGTTTCAAATCCGAGCCAGCTCAGTTTATAATTGAATTGTTATTTTGATTGATATCATAACTCGTCTAATTCGACTCGCTAGCCGAGTCACAACCAAAAAAATTATTGTCGTCCCAAAACGACATTGATAATGTAATATAATTTGAATACACAAAAATATAGAATAAACCAATAGAAGTTGAATGAAAATGAATAAGATTATTATCGTTTATATAGTAAGTTTTTACGGAATATTATATCGTTTCAAATTATTAACTCACGAATCGAGAAATCTAACGTCGAATCAAATAACTCGCATGAAAATCGAGGAATCTAATGTCTACTTGAATAACTCGCACGAGAACCAAGGAATATTACATCGAATCGAGGAATCTTATGTCTAGTCGCACACGTATCGAAGAATAATACATCAAATCAAACAGTTTAAAAAAATAGAAATCCAATGTATACGAACCGTATAAGGTTATACAGCCCGTATAAATGGATCGTAAACATTGTATACAACCACCTCAAAATCTTATTTTCACATAGTATATACGAACCTTATAAAAACACGATGTGAAAATAAGATTCCCATGTGTTATCGTTTAGGACCTTAAAAAAGTACAAAAATTGGGCCCCAGGAAAGTGGGCCAAAAACGATCGCCCACTTTGCCCCTCCCCATAGTCGGCCTGAAACAGTGAAACCCAAGTAATGATTATTAACACAAGACCTAAAATAACATTTCTGATATAATTTATAGAAGATTTAAAGCTTACAAAACATGTTTAATCTGATAATCTAGCAAACAACCGTTGATGTGTGTTACTTTTCAAAAAAAAAAAAAAAAAAAAAACCTAACTACTTAAATAAAAGGAAAATGTGTTTTAATTTCTTCTTAAAAGCATGCAAACATACATTACTTTTTTCTCATTTTTGGGTGCTTTATTTGGAGTAGGATTATTGGGCTACAAAATTAACACTCTTTCTTATTAAGAAAAATTGAGGTTCAACACCAACCATCTTTAGAGGAGTGTTGACACCCCCACTTAGATCCGCCCATGGACTTATGTCTACATTCTTTCCTGGTTTTTTCCCCCTGAATTGCCTTAAATACTAAATACACCATTATACAAACATTTAATCCATACCAAAAAATAATCATAAGCTCCGCTCCATCTTCGCCTGCAATAAATGTAAAATCATTATCAATACACGAAAAGTTTAGTTTAGGTCCGTCCAAACAGACACGAGCTTACCTTCAAGAAACCGACAACTACATTGAGGTCACAAAATGTTTAAATAGAGCATGATACCAAGAACGAGTCCCCAAAAACCGTCCTTATAAGGCCTTGTTCCAATGAATCTTGATGTATCCGCCTCGCTTGTTGCATTGGTCGAGTTCACCACCGTGTCTGTTCTATTGCTTATTATCTTACTGCACCACATTCAAACATCATCAGCCTCAATCTTACAAAAAGGCTAATGCAGCAACCTGACAACCTCAATCACTTTATTTTATAAAGATATTTGATTTGACCCTAACCCATTACCCCGTGCACTTTCCCACCTCTAGGTTCGAGTCTTGGAACAAACACTAGCAAGCAAGATCACTACTTTATGACAAGAAAGATCATGCCTTTTGAGTTTTGACTCCTCAACCCCTAAGGCGCCTTGATTTGCTCTTTAAGTATATATACATAAATAGAAGATTAACCACTCCCTTTTGTAATATTCACATAAAAGGAATATTTTTTTTATTCTATTGGTTTAGAGTCGTGTTATGAATTTACATCGAGATAGTTGGTAAACGGGCAACAAGCTGCTCCGCTACCCCTTTTTGAATAGCAAAACTAAATCTTTTAAAGACTACGTCGATAGATCTCGTGGTCATAACATTACTATGCATGACCCTTTGAACTCGACTAAGTAGCTACACAACCTCTGGCGCCAGAAAACCAAAAGTATCAAAAGCAAATGGGATAAACACGTGCTCGTTGTCGTTGTCAAGGAATATTAACCATCTTACACTTATTTCCAAAAAAACAAGAAACAGTTCTTGCAAATAATTTTTTTAATTTTTGGGAAATGAAAATTTGGACAAAAGATGACAGAAAATGTAGCTAACCTTCCTGGAAACACACATGCCCCGTGACCTGCAGTTGGTACACAAACCAGAACAATTAAAGTAAGGTAGCAGTGAACAGATACAAAACTAATGGGCCCCCTGCATGGTCCTTACAAGGGCTAAAATGGTAAAACAATCATAGTGGTGTATAGATTTCATTGCATCATTTATTTGGGTCTAACCATTATTAGCCATATTTTGTGGGTTCGACTGCTTTCACTTTTCACTCCATCAGTCAGAAAAACAAGACAGGTATGCGTATATTTTTGTTTTGCAAGTGGAGGACACTGTGTACACATACTCATAAATGTTTTTCTACAGTAGAAGAATCCAATGAATCAAAACAAACTCTAAACTTTGTAAATCATTGTTGAAAGTTTTTGTTGCTTAAAAGAAATTGATCAGTAAAGAGTTCATAATGTTAACAAGATGAAGATTAAAATCAAAGACACTACACTAGCATGAATGAATAATGTTGTAGCACATTGTGCAAAGAAGGAAGTACTCACTTGGATCAGTAGTGGTGATAATGGCCACACCTTTGAAATCACAAGACCCTCCAGCTCTTCCTTGTTTCTCATAGTAACTATCAAATGCATAAGAAGCATGATTCTTTACATTGTTCGGTGAATAACAGGTTTCCCCTGGTTGAATCTCCGAACAATTTGCTCTTCCAGGCCCACAAGCCCAATCCAAAGCTGTTTGCAATGTTTTACCATCAACACCATCCATTGCAACACAAAATGTTTGATTTGTAGTATCATTTGCCAGAAATTCACCACTCCCGGATACATGAAGCAAGTAAACCGGAGTTGAATTCGCATAAAACAACCCCCAATGCGCCTCAGAAACCGGGGATGACCTCAAATCTTCATTGAACAATTCATATATGTAAACACTAGAGGTCACCTCAGGATGAAATGGGGTTCCACTTCTATCAAAAATATGCTTAATCAAATTAGAGTTATATGTATCGGCATTATCGATCGTTGCATATGGCTCTTTTGCGTCACCTTTTGAAGGCCAACCAGTTTCAGTAACAAGTACTAAAACATCAGAAACATTCAGATTCTTCATTGAAGAATAAGCTGAATCGATCATAGCATCAAGAACATTGGTATAATGCAATAAAGTATTTGGATCCACCATTTCTTTTGAAGGTGTTAATGGCTTAAACAACGAATTATCGAGAGGGACGACCCCTTTGTTCTGCATAAAGACATAGTAGGGATACAAATTCATCATTAGTGGTGAACCAGTCCTTGAAAGAAACTGAAGTAGTTGCACTATAACAGGGGCAAGGGTTTCATTGAAATAAGCTTGAGAAGGTGGGAATGGGTCAAGAATAATATTCGAAGCATGTGGAGTCGAAATCTTGATCTGGGTATGCAAATTGGAAGCCACTAAAGCACTATAAAGTGCTTCAATAGCTGGCATTAACATGGAAGACAACGAAGGGACCGTTGTTAACACCTCATCGCCAACCGCCACAGCGGTGATGAGGGTATCCGGGTAATAAGCTACCACATTCCGGTTAATCCAGTTGGCTGCAGTGGTGTTGGATGACCCAATACCAAGAATTTGGTTATTGGGTACCGAAATGATGACCCGAATCTTGGTTTTCGATAGGGCTTTTAGAATATCCGGGTCCGCATCATAAAGACGGATATGGGTTACCTTTTGTTGTTGCAGGAATGAAACTAATTGTGCAGGGGGAAGCAAGTTTGATATATCTGTACCTATGTTAACTCCCACATAAGGTTCATCTCTTGCTTGTTGCACCTTAACCTCTGCAAAGTAGATAAGAAAGCTGACATTAGGGTTTCACTCTTTTCATCATTACTTGAAGAAAAATCAAATCTTTTCAAGTGGGGTTTATGAATTAGTATTCAAAAGAGTGAAAAAAAAAGGATTTTTTGAAGTGGGGTTTGTAACTTGGTAGGTTTCTTGAACTTTGTGCGCAATAATATGTACTTATTGACATGGTTTCTAGTATCTTTCAAGCATAACTGAACTAGGTTTATGAAATTTGTGAAGAAAAATTAAGTTGTGTACCTGGAAATGCAGCAGTGAAGATGGTGGAGAAGATGGAAAAGAGAGCAAGGAGTCTAAGAACTGCCATTAGAGAGAGGTGTGAGCTCTGCAACTTTCATGTTCTGTTATTAGTGGCAAGAACAAGAGGAGGATGCAGACTATCAAGTTGGGCAAGAAATCTTTTGAGAAATAATTTTGACTAGTGAGATCTAGAGCAATTGAAACATAGGATTTTGTAGTTAATTACTATTATACCCTCAAGAGCACTGGGTTGGGTTGGGTCCCCCCACACTTTTGGAGCTTTGTCCCTTTGCACTTTGTTCCTTTTTTTTTTTTTTTTTTTAATATGGGGATCATGCATTGATGCAAAAGGTCGCTATTCCTCTGTGTAAAATTAAAGGGGGTTTAAAGTTTGGTAGGAATTTTTAATGCATAATAAAAATTAAATCTTTCTGTAGATATTTTAGAAATCGATTCGGTTTGATTTTCTTCCAGTTTGATGTTATAGCTATGACAGTGTATTAGGGGTTTGGAAGAAACGCAAAGGTTTTTGATAATATCTTGTTCCGGGTGGGAAAGGTGGTGGACGATATGAAAGAGGACTCGTTCATGTGGATCAAGAACAAGTCGAAGTTCACAAATTTGAATTGGGAGAGTTGGCGTGAGTTTAATGTGAGAGATGTCGTTTAGAGTTGAGAGATGTTTATCTTGTTTTGTATGTTTTATTTCGTCTTGCTTTCCGGGATTCTTAGCTACTTGTTGGTCTCTTTGTTTTCATTTTTATAATTATATAAAAATGCCACTGTTAAAAAAAATTAGGGGTTAGCACATGATTTTTATTTGAAGAGACTAAAAAAAAGTAGTTGTCATTCTAAAAAAACTCAATTGTTTTATACAATGTCTTTTGCCGAAAGTACTTCAGAAAACTATTATAATATTTCAATAAGATGCCTCGGTTTATTGCTTCTAGTGTACTTGAGTTGAGGTATAATGAATGGTTTTTTTGGTATATTAAAAAAGTTAACTATGAATTTTGTAAATTTATCAGATTTAAAAAGAAAATAAAATATATTACGTAAGATGAAATCTTTCCTATATTTAGTACTGCTTCTTCTGGTTATATATTTTCAATATCTAATCTGATTTAGGCATTAATTTATATACTATTATTTTAAAACATTGTTTTGCTTTAGTTGTTGTATAATCTGCTTTATATGTTGTTTCCATATTTTAAGCATTTATTTTCTTATTGGACAATATGGGCTGTGGAGGACCTCATTCCCACCTAAAAAAACTCTAATTATAAATTATAAATTATTTATATACTATTATTTTGCAACAAGTTTGTGTATATATGAGTTGTACATGTGCTTTAGTGGTTTTTTTTGTTCTAAATGAAGTTGTTCAAAATTTATATACTCTTAATTTGTAACATTGTTAGGCATTAAAACTTGTATTTTTAGCTTATAAAGTTGGACATTGCTTTATGATAAAACCATGTACTATAGTATTTATTTATATACTATTAATTGGTAACATTGTTAGGTAGGGATGAGCACGGTACCCATTCGGTACCGGTACTGTAAAACAAGAAAATTGGGTATCGTTACCGAATACACCGGCCGTAACATGGAGCTCATGTATAATGTTTAGGGGCTGTTTGGTAACTTTTGAATGGTTAAGTGCTGAATCAATAAGATGTCTGAACTATTAAATGCTTAAGTATTATGAGGTCTGAACTATTAAGAGACAGTATAATGCTTAACCGTTTAACCGTTCAGAGACAAATGTCTGACCAATTCAGATTAGAGGTCTTAACCATTGTGACTTAGTATAATAATTAATCATTCAGATGCAAATGTCTGAACCATTCAGATGCAAATGTCTGAAACATTTACTCACGAAACAAATAGTATGAATCATTAAGTGTTGAACCAGTAAGAGGTCTGTCCAAACTATTCAGACCCTCATTAAGAGGTAAACAAACAACCCCTTAATTATTAACTAACCCATGCCAGCTGAATTTGTAAGCCACGCGGCAGGGTTTTACATCTAGTTTGTATACAATTTTACTTTGCTTCTTATTGTTTAAAGATTTGTTTTAGAAAAAAAAAATATTGTATTATTTGTGAATTAAATATTGTTTTCGTCCCTGTGTTTTGTCAAAAATCACTATTTCAGTCTATGAGTTTAAAAATTGCGATTTGAGTCCTTGTGGTTTCACTTTCGTAACCATTTCAGTCTCTGTGGTTTCACTTTCGTAACTATTTCAATCCATTTATTATGTTAGTACAGGGACTGAAATGGTTACGAGGTGGACTGAAATGGTTACGAAAGTAAAACCACAGGGATTGAAATCGCAATTTTTAAACTAATGGACTGAAATAGTGATTTTTGACAAAACTCAGGGATGAAAAGAGTAATCAACTCTTTATTTGTTAAAAATACAAAGTTAGAGCATTCACATCCAATCCACTAAAAATATACATACATTCCACTAAAAAACAACTCCTATATCAATATATTTCCACTAAAAACAAATACTTTTTCTCTCCCCTTTTCAATATATATTACATTTTCTCTCTCCTCCACTCACAACCACTTTCAATATATATTAAAAAAATATAGGGGGTGAACAGTGTCCCCCCAAATATACAGATGAACAGTAACATTTTCTCTCTCCTCCACCCACAACCACTTTTTATACTTCTTATATTTTAAAAACCCCCCACACAGATTTTGGTGGTTTGAATGAGAATGCTCTTAGAACCGGTATTTGAATTTTGAAGATTATTTTAAAGCAAAAAATGTTAGGAGAGGAGCGTATGAGAGAGAAACATAATCAAATTCTCTTGAGATGATGTTTAAGAGAAAAAAATGTTTGTTTCTTATTTTACTCACCAAAACAAACTTCCATCAAACACAAGACCAAAAGACCAAAACTGGGACTACAATGAAGAAAAACCTGTACTATACGGATATTATACAATGACCAAGCCCAAAACCAAAACTGTGCATTACGTTGTACATGCGCACATGTTCTCAATGCATAAACAACACACTTTTCTAGTTTTCTTCATCATCTAAGGGCATTAATGAAAGCCATCAACGAGTCAACATCTCTCTTTTCGGACGGATACTTAATAGGCCTTGACGAGTGCTTCGGGAAGAAAAGGATTGTCGGGAAGCTCCCAAGCTGCAATTCTTGTTTCGCGAACGTCTTCTGGTCACCGTCGGCTCTAAATTTCCCAACCTTTACACCACTTCCAGCCAACTTATCAGCCAGTTCCTCATACGAGGCTTCCATTGCCTGCAAACACAATGAACGTTTAACACTATGACAATGTGTGAAGTATATTAAATCGATGCATATGGTATAACCAGGATCGTGTTCATTACCTGACAGAAGGGGCACCAGGGTGCATAAAGAACAACCATCCAACCGTCTTTTCGGTCTTCCATCTTCAGAAGATTCTCAATACCAGGCCGGCTCAAGTTCACGATGTTTTGGTTCTCAAAGATATCAGAACTCGCATTACCATTCACCGAACCATTCCCATTTACGTTTTCCTCTTTAAGGTTTCCTTTATGCAGCCCGCATTCTTTAGCTTTGGCATCCTCCCACCACCACCTTCCTTCCCTCTCGTGTTGACCGGGCAAGACGGGCCTCGTGCATGGCTCGCACCCTATCGAGATGTACCCCTGAGCATGCAGCGTGTTAACCGGGACCTCCATGGTTCGGAGGAAGTTCCATATATCGTTACCAGCTACATTAGCAACAGGGTTCCACTTCACCAAGCTTCCCGACCCACCATCCATCCCTTCAAAAACTGGATCCACCTGAACCACTGGAACTTCGGATCTGGTCCCTGGAGACTGGTCTTTTCTCTGACCCGTGATCCAAGCCCGCAAACCCTTCAAGGCCCGCCTCAAAGGTCGCACCTTTCGCACACGGCAACATTCTTGATGACCGTCTTCATAAAATGAGAAAAGACCCTTGGTTCTAACCAAGGCCTGTACTTCCACAGCATCCGGGAACATGTACTCAATCTGGATGCCATAGTGTTTCTCAACGGTATCAAAGAATTTGTACGTTTCTGGGTTTAGCCTCCCGGTGTCAAGGCTAAAAACCCTGAACGGGCGTCCGGTCAAGTGAGCATACTCTATCAAAGCAACATCTTCTGCACCACTGGAATCAAGGTACAATATTGGGATGTTAAGATTGTATTCCAACATGCATAAGCTAGTTATAAATAATGCAGAAACAAGTTGTAGTGTTGGATTACCTGAAAGCTATAGCAATATCATTCCCATATTTTTCAAGGGCTTTATCCATGATTTCAAGTGGAGAAGCTTTATCAAGATCCTGAGCCAATTTCTCAATGTCCTCAACCTCTATTGATTTGTCCACAACATCTGTATAAGTAACCAACACAATAAGCAATTATGACACACATCCTAAGTTACCAGTAATGTTTTAAACTTCCAATTTTTTTTTGGGTGTGCCAGCCAAATGCCTATATGCACACCAAAAAGGGTTTTTTTTGTCCTATATGCACACCCTGCAGTGTCGAGTTGTGGCCAAAGCGTGGCGTTTTGGTCCGGTCAACCAGACAAAAGACTGACGGGTGTCTGACGGGTCTGTTGACCGGATCAAAACGGCGAGCGTTGGCCGCGTTTTGGTCTTGTCAACCAGACAAAAGACTGACCGGGTGTCTGGTTGACATGACCAAAACACGGCTAAAGCTCGGCGTTTTGGTCCGGTCAACAGACCCGTCAGACACCCGTCAGTCTTTGTCTGATTGACCGGACCAAAACGCCGCGCTTTGGCCACATCTCGACACTGCGAGGTGTGCATATAGGACAAAAAAAAACCTTTTTGGGATGACTATCTACACACCAAGTGTGCAAATAGTCTCCCCTTTTTTAAATGATAATTTTTTTTTTAATTTTAATTTTCAAAGAAAGCTTTAGTGATCATGAAGAATACTTATAAAGTTACAATATAAAAACGAACTATGCAATTTACTTGTAACAAAACCGGTAACATTTTAGCAATTTTAATTTTCAAATACTTGACCTAAAAAAGTCAAAATTTTCTCACCAGTGAGTAAACCTTAACCTAGTACTATGATTATTGATTAACATGAACCCTGGATTATATAAAAGGGCATAATAAAATAAATTAATCCTATAAAACGACTAAAATGCCCCTAATTGATCCTAATAATTGCATGGTTGATTTATAAACCCTAGAAAAATAATAATAATGATCATACCAGGGGCAAACACAGTGGCAGCAGAAGGAACGATAGAATCATTCCTCTTGGGTTCAGCATTCAAAGCCTTCACAGCCTCAGATCGTTTCCGGGATAAATTAAGAGCCGCCGGTGACGGAAAAGATCGATCTAAAGTTTGCAAATTGCCTGCACTAAACTGAATCCCTGCAATCATAAATTAAATAAGAAACATTGCAATTCAAAACACCATCAATAGATTAGGAAACAGAAACAGTAAATAAAAGGGTAAAATCAATGAATATACCTTGTTGTTGTTCCGTACGAGAATTAGAAGAGGAAAATGCAATTGAAGCAGAAGTAGAAGTAGTAAAAGCCAACGCCATTGATGATGAAGGTTGAAAGGAGATGTAAACAAATTGAGATTTGTGAATTTGATGAAGGAGGTTGGGGGGAATTTATGTAAAATCAGAGAAGAAAAAGGACGATCAAAGGTGAGGGGCGCCCTGTAAGGTTCATTGAACCTGGACGTGTTTTGAACGTGTGTTTTTACATCAAAACACGCACTCAGCGGATGACGTGGCACTTTCTAAAGCAAGTTGAGGGTCGACATGTTTAGCTTAGTTAACGGCTTACGTCACCTGGCAGGGAAAAAAGTTATTAATTATATATTTTAATAAGAGGAAGGTTCAAGGATAAAATTACATGGAACACTTACTTTTTTTTTTTCTTTTAGAACGATGATTATATATTGGATATCACAGGGGCCAGATATATCTGTATGAATAAACCCCAAATGCAACATGTTAATCAAGCATTACGTATTAAATCGAATTATCACGTGGTAAGCATTTAGCACCATTATATGATACAAGAACCAAGATGTTTACACTATACTCTAAGTTTTAATAAAATAAGCTAAAAGTATTTACATGTACTAATGGTTGAACACATCGTATTATGGTTGTAGTAAAGCCGAACCAAAGTTTATTAGTTTATGGGGTGAGTACTGGTGGTTCTATAGTCACATAGCGGATGAAAACAATATCCATGCCGAAGGTGTTCATGTCATGACCACCAGTCTGAGTCCATCTAATTTATGGCACAACCGACTTTGACATATGAGCGAGAAGGGATTGAAGATGTTGGCACAGAAAGGGAAGTTTCCAGATTTGAAGAAAGTGGAAACTGAATTATGTGAATCTTGTGTCCTTGGTAAACAAAAGAGAGTCACTTTTGTGAAAACAGTGAGGACATCGAAAGCTCAAAAGCTAGAGCTTGTTCACTCGGATGTATATGGACCAACATAAGTTTCATCTCTAGGAGGCTCGAGATACTATGTTATTTTCAACACGTAAGGTATGGGTCTATTTTCTTAAACATAAATCTGATGTATTTGATGCTTTTAAGATATGGAAATCTGCTGTTGAAAATGAAACTAATTTGAAGGTAAAATGCTTAAAGTCGGACAATGGTGGTGAATATATAAGCAAGATGTTTATTGACTATTGTGCCAAGAAAGGGATAAAAATGATCAGGACGGTTCCAGGAACTCCTTAGCAGAATGGTGTAGCTGAAAGAATGAACAGAACACTTAATGAGAGGGCAAGAAGCATGAGGTTGAATGCAGGGATGCCTAAAACATTCTGGGCAGATGCAGTTAACACTGCAACCCACTTGATTTGAGAACGGTTTTCGTTAGATTAATTAAATCAAAGAGAATGTCGGTTATAACCTTACGAGTGAGGAAGTCTTGTATGTTTTGGTTTTGTTAACCATACAGTTTGATTTGAAAATGTTTTGGTAAGATGTTGACCCGTTACGATTAGTTGATGGTTATTCAGTTACATAAGTAATAAAACCATCAACACGAAATTATCAGTAGCTGATGAATTGCATGTTATCAGCAACCCATTACTAGTCATTGCCTAAGTTGTTGTTAATGACCATTTATCACTAGTGTCTTGTTACCACTAATGCCTGATTATTCCTGATTGTAGTTGTTGCTAATCCTATTTGCCACTAATCATATATGTCATTAATAGACCAAGTTGTTGGTAATCTTAGTTATCCCTAGTGATGAGTAACAACTTATTAATTACACTCGGTTCTTACTAATGACCACCTCATACTGATTATCATTCTGATGCAACTTTTCATCAGTCATGTGAATCCGAAACAACTTCCAATGTCATTACGTTTACTTGTTTAGTTTATCATTACAAAAAGGTTATAACTTTCCATGATCTCGAGAAATGTAAGGTTCTTTCATATACATGTTTGAAAATTAATGTCCTTAACTTCATTTATATTTTATCTTAAGGCCATTCTGTATACCCACCATTCATCAGTCACTTTCACCTTAACGTCACATTACCAACACCTCCATCATTCACTTCCACCACTCAACCTATGTTATACCCAGCACTCACAATTCACATTTATTATAACCTATGTTATACCCAACACTCACAATTCACATTTATTATTGTAATTTAGTACAATTCAATATATAGGGGGAGGGAGCGGGATAGAGGTAAACGAAACGCACATTGTTATTTTTTTGCAGGATGAGTGTGCCGCCCCACACAACCATGTAGGCTCCCCGTACCCTCTTCCCCACATGTATAACACATCCCATAAAAATTGTTGAGGTTGAAAGCTCATCTTTTTTTAGAACGACAATTTTTTTTAATTCTATCATCTGTGAAACTTAAACCCAAGACTTTCAAATATATGTGTTCTTAAAGGTTTTGTTTTTACGAGTTGACCACCAACTCTTTGTTGTTGAAAGCTCATCTGGTGACCACATATCAAATAATAAATTGTGTAGCCTCACACATGTAAAAGAAAAATCGATAAAGAGGCGACAACCACCCATTGCCATGCTTTAGAATGGATGTCACAATCCCTTTATAAATAAAAGACAGTGGTGCAATAATTATGTCTTTTGTTATCAAACAATTATTTTCAATAACTAAAGTATTGAAAATAGAATCTTAAAAGTTTGGTACGTCTTTGGAACATAATTTATTATCACATATCTCAATATAATATGTTATACTCATTTTAACTTGTTATAAATCTATAAAATTTGGCTTGTTACAAATGTTTATTCATTATGACTTATTATTATATTCATTTCAACTTGGCATGATACAAGTTGTTTTAACTCATTATAAACTTTTAATTATGTTTATCATTCAAAACTGAAATATATGATTCAAATGTACAGTAGTGTCTTTACACAATATATCATAAAAACATCAAAATATACAGTAGTGTTTTTAGTCTTTACACAAGATATCATAAAACATCAAAGTGTATCAAGTCATTTTGTTTGAAGTTTACAAAAGTATAACATTTTGGATGGTATTGTTGTATACTATCACTCTAAAACATGTTAAATATTTTAGTGTAATTGGGATTGACTTGGTGATCAAAGTGAATAATAATACACATCAAGCAAGTTAGGAGGTGCGGGAGTGCACTCTTGTTTGAGTTATTATAATTAGAAGTGTAAGGGCGGAGCCCGTACTCTACGGGGGTTCCAACGGGGCAACGCCGTCTTGGCGGGGGTCCAGGGGCAGCTCCCCCGGGAGCAGGGTCCAAGGGGCAGAGCCACTGGCTGCATCAGAAAATTTTATTTTCTAGAAATTTCCATAGTTTCGAAATATAAAAAATTGGCAGTTTGGTGACAGTTTTTTGTCTTAAAATTGAGATAACTGCTGGTGTGCGTTAAGCGTGATATGATTTTATTAATATTTTAAGCCCGTTTTACGCATTAGTTCAAGTTTTAAATTTATAAAACACGATATTATACTAACACTAAATACACACTTAGGCAAGTGTACCCATCGCGAGCGTAGTGTTGTGTTGGTAAGATATCGAGGTCGTCCAAAGACACAAGAGCTTTTAATACCGGTTTAGCGTCAACGTCTAATCGATCTAAATTTTTGAGAAAAGAGTTTTTAAAACATGAAAGTAAATCTAAAAATAAAAAGATAAATAAAAAACAAATAGACAAGATAGAATCACTTGGATCCAACTCATCTTTAATGTATCATTTGATGATTTTTTCACTTTCGGACTTTTTAAGAGATTATCTTAGTTATAGTAGTAGGCCCCTCTTTTGAAGGCAACGTTACCCTCAACCCAGTGGTTTGAGTCAACAGGGATACAATCCCAAATGGTCGAAATATTGAAAGATAATTAAATAAGTTATTAATGCGAAAAGTGGTATCCCCCTCTTTTGAAGGCGACGTCACCCTCGGCTAAGTGATTTTGAAGCTGGTTTAAAGTTTTAATAGTAGTTTACATATGATGGGTTCAAGCTATTTGCACCCCCGCCATCTAATACCCTTGGGTCATTGAAGGAGGTCCCAGAAAGTTTGAACCAAGTCCTCGCAGGATCTATACACTGAACGAGACAAGAACTTTACCAAACCACCCTCCTAACCCCCTTCCAAGCAGTTAACGCGATTTATATAGACCGTAAAGACACGAATGAGCAAATCAATGACATCATGAAGAAATAGTAAAGAAAATTCACTTTCAACATAAGAAACTAGTTATTAAAGTCATTAATACATACCCAATTAAAAAGTGCCGAAATATTAAAAATCAAAAGTAATACATTAAAGACTTGTCTTCACCAAGTGATGTAAAAGATTAGCCAAGAACTCTTACGATCAATCTTGGATCCCGAGACTACTACACACTCTAAAGATGATAGATGGATGATGGTGGTGGGTGTTGGTGTTGTAGTGATGGTGGAATGGTGGCAAAGTGAGAGAGAAGTGGTTTGCCAAGGGATGTCTTTGAAGTGAACCAAGCACCCCTATTTATAACCTGAACAGAGCCCCGGCCACGGCCCCGTGTCCAGCCTTCTTCTCTTCCTTCATTAAATGCAGCTGTAAGCAGAGGGCCCCACACGACCCCTTGACCTCTGGACACGGCCCCGTGGTCAACTCTTTATTGTACTATCAAGATTCTGCGAATCCAAGAGTTGACCACGCCCCATAGTGAGCTGGGCATGGCCCCATGGTGGGCGTAGAAGCTTCTGCAGAGTTTGTCTTGTTGTGCAAGGTCTGACCACGCCCTATGCCCAGTTGGGCACGGCCCCGTGGTCGGCTTCTGTTTCTTGTTTTTGTCTTGGGAGATGCTGCCGAGGGGTCGGGCATGTCATATTATTCCTTCTTCTTGTATTTATGTTGGTTTTTGGCTGCTTATGTGTTCCTTTTATTCTTTTAAGTTCATTTGGTCCTGTAAATTTAAAAGTAAGAAAGAAACGTGCTTTTCCAACATTAGTACTAAAAAATGGTTGGTTTTATGCCTCTATTGATATAATTTATATGTTGCATTTTGCACACATCAACTGCCATTAGGCAGTTAATCACCCCCAACCCCAAATTTCATAGACAGATTTTTAATCACAATTCCCTGGTTCAGACGAATTCTCCACACACATACCCTGGTTCAATTTCTTGAAAATCAGAGTTGTATCCGATTAAATTATTCAGGTGAACCATCGAAATAATTTGATCTGAGAGTGATTACACACCTCTCTAATAATCCGGTTTTCTGAAAATTCCCCGACAAAATACACTATGATTAAATTAGAATTAAGACAAAATTACATAAATCAAACTTTATGTATACTTAAAGTAACAACTTTCATCTTCAGATTTAAAAAAAAAAAACTCCCTAACCAACATTTAGTTTTTTTGTTGCAAGATTCAACCATTATCATAAACTCACTTTCTTTTCTTTGTTAAGTCACCTCATATGGGTCTTTTGACATCCTTATTTAATATTTATTTATTTTTTGATAAAGTTAACGGTGAAACTAATGGCATAATCGCTCCACAAGCTCCAATCGATACTTTGTTCTCATCAATTAATATCTTATATTAATTAGCGAGCGGAAGCGTGTACATATTCTAAACCGATTAAAATCATGTTAAGTGGTACAATTGGGATTCGTTAAAACAATTAAACAGACCATCTATTATTCGTGAAAACATACCTCTTTACGAAAACCAAAGCCTCACACGATGAATCGACGAACAGTCACGCTAGTTGACACTTGTTCACAAACCCGAGATCCCGGGTCAACTCGTTGACACGAATCCCGAAACCCGAACACGTGACCTGAGAACTCCTTCACGATAAAAAAAGTCAAACCTGGTCAAATCAGATGATTTTGGTTGTTGTAGTGTTTCGAACTGATTTGCTTGAGGGCAAGCAAAGGTCAATTGTTTTTGGATTGGTATTTTAGGTGTTTAAGTGTTTGTTATTGCGTGTTTTTACATGCTTATTAACTTGGAGTTATTTGACTACAAGAAAATGTGTTTTTGTAGGTTAAACAAGTAATTTCTGAGCTTACATGAAGAATCTACAAGGTGGAATGGTCAGGAAATAAAGAAAAGGGTAAATTAGACTTTTCGTCCTTTATGTTTGTAGCGGGTTACAATGGATGACCTTTAACTTTAATAATTACAGTCACAATCCTTTATTTACAAAACCTGTTACACCTTAGGTCCTTTAACTCTAACCTGGTTAAAACTTTCAGTTAAGTGAGGTCATGTGCAACCCATGTGAGGGTAAAACAGTCATTTAATACAAAAAAATGTCAAATTTTAAAAATTATAAATCTAAACCATTATCATCATCATCTCCCCTACTCCCTTGTACTCTCTCTCTCTCTCTCTCCCTCTCTCTCTCTCCATACCATCATCATCATTAGGCCACCACCACCTACACCACCGCCCACCAACACGGTCGACCACTGACATCATCACCATCACCATTGACTCCATAGTCCTGCCACCATCAAAAGAACCTTTTCTACTTTAATTAGACACGAGGCACTGTATTTCTCCATCGTTCTTCTTAAAGAATGTTGTGCTTCTCTTGAAAGTTTTGCAAAAAAATCAGACAAAAATAGAAGATGAAGTTCATACACTTTTCTTGAAAAACATTTTTCATGGTGATTGTACGATTGTTTGTTAATGTATACAGCTCAGATTAGCTTTCTGTATATGTAGTTTTGTGTGGAACAAAAGTTGATGTTTGTTTTGCTGCAAATTAGGGTTTTTAGGGTTTTGGAATCGAGGTTTGTTGGTTGGTAAATTAGGGTTTTTTAAGTGTTCATACGGTTGATGTGTTAAAGATTTGAAGTTTAGTAGTTGTTTAATGGTTTTTGAGTTGTTATTTAGTGATTTTCTTGTTAGGGTAATGCAAGTTATAGCGAAATTGAGGTTTATTGGTTGTTAAATTAGGGTGATTTAAGTGTTCGTACAGTTGTTTTGTTAACGATTTGCAGTTTAGTAGTTGTTTAATGGTTTTTGAGTTGTGATTTGGTAATTTGATGGTTTTTGTTTATGTTCGTGATGTGGAATTTGTATCCTGAAGTGATTTCGATTGCATTGTTATGGTTTTTTCACATGAATGATGGTTTAGTTTTAGGGTTTTCTTGATTTGCTTTGTAATTTATGGATGATGAACTAAATTTTGTCAGTATAATGCAAGTTATAGCGAATTTGAGGTTTATTGATTGTTGAATTAGGGTGATTTGAGTACCTGTGCGGTTGATATGTTAAAGATTTTAAGTTTGGTAGCTGCTTAATGGTTTTTGAGTTATGATTTCTGTTACATATATTATGGATTTAGTAATTTGCTGCATTTTGTTTACGTTTACTATGTAGAAGTCATCTATTTGTGGAGTGGTTCCAATTGCATTGGTACTGTTGTCTACATATTTGAGGTTATCGTTTTACACTCTGTTTCTTGATTTATTTCGTAATTGATGCATGATGAAGCAAATTTTGTTAGGATAATGCAAGTTATAGCGAAACCTAGGTTTATTGATTGTTAAATTAGGGTGATTTGGATATTCGTACGGTTGATACGTAGAGAGAGAGAGAGAATACAGGGGGAGAGAGAGTACAGGGGAGAAGGGGAGATGATGATGATGACGATGATAATAGTTTAGATTTATAATTTTAAAATTTTGACATTCTTTTTTTGTATGAAATAACTGTTTTGCCCTCACATGGGTTGCACATGACCTCACTTAACTAAAAGTTTTAACCAGGTTAGAGTCAAAGGACCTAAGGTGTAATATGTTTTGCAAATAAGCACGAAGTTCCTACACACATCTACCACATAACATGTACTCACTTTAATAGTTCACGCCCATATAAACATTCCACTTATAGCTACTCAAGAGCAAGCATACGATATTGCACATAACACTTTCATATAACATGTTAGATCATCCTCAGATAACATACCCGACATTTAGACACGCAATTTACTACTTATGTCATTTCAGCTTTAACATCCAAAACTGGGCTGTTTTCGGCTATTTTAATAAAATAGTTAACTTACTCCAAAAATTACCAAACTTTTACAGAATGTTTTAGACAATCCAAATATTACTGTGTAAAAATATCGGGATCCAATTCATTACCAATATTTTATAAAAAATCATTTACCGGACTGCAATCAGATTCATCACTTTCTGACTGCAGTCCACGGAATAATTTATTAAAAATTCATCGTAAGTCTGATTGATGAAATTCTAGTTGGAGCATTACAAAGACATCAGTGGTCATCTACAGTACAAGTTTCGTGACCTAATTCTACATAGATTTCAAGTTATGATGAAAAACATAACACATATTTTCAGCAGTAAAAACGCAGCTTTTACTGCTGTGAAAACGACCCTTTAAAAATAGCAAACGAAGTCCAAAAATTATGATTCTAGTGCCATTAGAACCGTATTTCGAAATAACACATTATAGATTCAATAAAATTAGTTTTTCGATAAATATCGACCTGTTTACAGCCAACTGAAGTTGGCTGTAAATGTTTGGACAAAAGCTGTTTTCAGCTTATAGTGCTCTAACACAAGTTCTATTTGTTCCGTTAACATGTTTAGTGATCAACAACGTATTTCTAGTAATCACAAGCAAGAATCAACATGTACCAAACAACATTATACTAACAACACTTCATCATATTTCATCTTTATGTAAACCTTATGTTTAAACTTTTAGTTCATGTTCTTTTAGTGTTCTTGTTATAATCAACCTACTACATCTTTTAACTACTAAAAATAGGAAGTAACCAAGAGTTACAAGGAGCTTACAACTAGCTTTAAGCTAGGGAAGATCTCAAGAGAAAATGATGAAGAAGTATGATGAATGAAAGCAATGTATGAAGCTCCTTCAAGTCCTTCAAGCTTCAATCTTCACAAGGCACCTTCTAACACATGAATGGAGCTTGAAAATGGATGAATATGGTGGTGATAAGGTGGTGATGGTGGCGGTTATAGAGGGAGCCGAGAGGAGAGTGTGAGGAAGGTGGGTGATCTTTGAGTGAAGATATGATATGATCTCTTGAATCTAAGGCACCATACTTATGATCTCTTATTCTAATATTTTTTACACTCCAACAAGCAAAGATCTATATAGAATATGAATAATATCTAGTGGGATTTGGGTGATCTTGGGTGGGTCCTTTGTGACCGTAAGTAAGCATGGGGGGGGGGTTAATTGTAATATTTGATGATAGTTGGTAAATGATAGTTAGATTCCAAGTATATGGTTACATATGTTAGTTAGTGGATATTCTAGTGGGTGTTATGGTGTTCGGGGATCATAACTAGCCAAGAAATAATTAAATAATGTTTCTTGCAATATTTTGGTGTCCTGGGTAATGTCCGGTTGTTCGGTCAGATACCGGTTTGTTAAAGTGCTAAGTTGTTCCGTTTAGTGTCTTTTATGTATCTTTTTGTAACACTTTTAATTTCCAACACTTAGGAAGGCATACAAGACTATTTAGTCAATTTTCTACACAAGACTAGTATGTTAAAAAGCACATGTAAGTATGGCACAGTAATCAGAAAGCAGTTAAGTAATTCAGCACAGACATCAAGCACTTTAATTAACATTAATGAATCGTACGGATACATGTAATTAAGAGGGTTGTCACATACATAACTCGTTTTAATCTGTCTTGTTTGATGCAATGCCTTTGGGGGGTTAATGACCATGTTCTGGATATCCTTGGCATCATTTAAATGCAAATGGCCACGACTTAAGCACGGGGTGTAGGCATACACCTGACAGTTGCGTATGTATAAAGTATAACCACTCGTTGAGGCTAACTCGCGGTGGGACTATATTATTGGTGTGTCTATTAATCTTTAACGCGGTACTTCTAACCCGAGCTACTGAATGGATGACAAACATGTAAATCTGTATACAAGATTATTTTTAGATAATTATCCCAAGTTATAAAAGATTTTATGCCTTATGCATCCAAACCAATTTTTATAAATAATTTTCAAAAGAGTCAGTTAATTGTATTTACCAGTGTAAACTGACGTATTTTCAAAAGGTTAAGTGCAGGTACTAAGCGTAATGGGCTGGAACTCCTGAGTGATTAAATAAAAAGTCTTGCAAGCTTTTATCACTTTAAGTCTGTTGAACAATTCTTCTTTTGTTTTGATCCGCCTGTGGATCTTCTTACATTCCGTTGTGTAAAATTTTATGTTACTTTAAACTCGGATTGTATAAATTACTTTTAGACTTCCGCTATGCATTTAAACAATGATTATTGACTATGATGATATCAACTACGTCACGATACTCTCCACCGGGCCCACCGGTAATACGTGGAAATATCGGGGTGTGTAACAACTCTCATTAAAAATACTATTTCTTATCTTAATTTGTCCAATAGGAAACCCTAATTGAGACCCCCAAGTAATAGTGCATGGCCCCCAAAATTTTCAGAACAACCGGAACTAGGATCAGGGCCCCTAAAACTTAGGTGGGGGGGGGGGGTATTCCCTAATCGATATTATCTTCACGGTTCGTTGTCAAAATCGAATTTTAGCGAAACGTCGACTCATCCAGGCTACAATTACACGAGGCTACCCTATGCTAGGAGGGGTTCCCTCGCGCCACGCGCCAGGCCAAGCCCTATCGCCACGCGAGGGGGCCAGTTTTTCAGTATAAGTAGCAGGCATTGGCACTTGAATTTTGGCATTGGTTCGACGTAAAAACTCTTTTCCTACACTGAGATATCATCTATTTACTTCAAAAACACACACACAGCACGAAATTCTGGCGCGATAACAGGTTAATAACTCGATCACTGCTACGATTTAATGTCCGATCGAGTGAAACCGGCCCGATGGATGTTTAAGTGCTGCCCGTATTTGGGCTACACTTTGTCATTCGTCGTGAGGGTTTTGATCTCGTGAGTTATCGTAAAAGTTGTATTAAGTTACTGACCTAGTTTTCGTGTGCATTGTTATTTGAATTAGGTTAACAAGGCTAAATCAGTAGGCTAAACTCTGCCCGTTTAAATCTGCAATGTGAGTCATTCTCTTTTTATCAAATTGTTTTCTTAAAACTCTACTTGTTTTCAAAGTTATAATTACAGGGATTAAGTCTTTGTAATCTTCAATTACTGCCGGTATGTGGGGTTTTGTATACATTACTTGATACCCGTCACCATTGGACAACGGGTTAGCCAATGGGTGATCTGACCATAGTCACAGATACTGTCGAGTGACAAATACCGATTTGGGGTAATTGGTTGATAGAAACAATGTAATCACCCTTAATACTGTATATTATAACAATGTGTCATTTTGTGCAACTTGAGTGACTCGCCAGTATTTCCCTGCTGATAAAACCTTTTTAAAACATTTTCAGGTGATCTGCTGTGATCCAGGAAAAAGTGCCGTGTAGCACTCCAAGCTTGAAGAAGTGGCTCAATAAAATAAATAAACATGTTTTTGTAAAAACAGGGATTTCCCAGTGAAATCACCTTTACTGTAAATTATGGGTGTAATTCCCAAATTGTGAAATAAATAAATTGGGCATTTTTAAGTTTTAAAAGATCCTGTTAAAATTCCGCTACCAACATAATAATTACCACGGGTTTTCTGTCCCGCGGCTCCTGAAACGGGTAAAACCGGGCCGGGGGCCGTGACAGAAAAAGGTGGTATCAGAGCCACTGATTTAAGCCAATTAAGTATTTAGAAATACTTAATTTTTCTGATTGCCATTTTGTGATTATGTGAAAAATTCAATTTATAAAATTTTAACTTAGAATTTTTGTGTGTTTCTTCACATATGCTAAACAGCATGAATGAGTTGTTTGAAGCTCTTCAGAATATCACTCTCCATTCTTCTGACATGGAAGTTTCCAAGGAATTTTCCGGTTATTGGGCCGACACTGATGAACCCATGGAATTCCAACCCCAACCCCAGGAGAAACCCAAACCGAAAAAGAGAAGAAGACTCGTAGGCTGGAGGCGTGTGCGTAGGAAGAAACCAGCAACACAGAAAGTCAAAAGGACTGAGAATCCAATGGATAAAGGAAAAGGAATAGAAATCAGGGAAAGTTCCAGGAAATCCCACGATATGCCATCATGGGAGGAGCTGGATCATAAACTGGCACTTAGTGACCTCATCGGACCTGCCGATGAAAATCTCTTCAATTACCCGGCGGAAGCACAACTTCCAGTTAATCTGGAACCTGCTATCCCAGATCCTATTATCCACCCCGACCTCTACCAGAAGAGCTGGAAGAATGGTGGACAACTGACTGGCAATTTCAGAACCTTTTGAATAACCCTAATACCTTTTTCCCTCAATTTGACCCTGAGCCTCCACTACACCCACCAATTAGCACTGAGAACTTGGCTGAACTTCGCCACTATGGCGAGGAGCTGGTGGACACAGGAAATAGAATCCGAGATGTGGGGGAGAGGATATCATGGAAGTACGACGAGAGGGAACATCGTTTTTGAGTTGCCAGCTGACGGGGATGGTGTGACTGTGTGGTTGTGGTTGTATAATAACAAAATAATAATAATAGTAATAAAAATAACTTAAAATAAAACTCTTGTAAGATAACTGGTGTGTACGAACGCATAGTAATATATAAAATATGGAAGTCGAAAAATCGACAATTTTGGCGCTATATGTGTTAACATGATTATGTGTGATTGTTTATTATGTTTGGTTGTTATTCATTTTGTGCTAATAAGTTATATATATATATTAATTACCAGATGGAACACGCTAGTAATGAACCAGTTAACGAGGTTAATCAATCCGAGCAAAACAAAGGAGATCAATTTCTTAATAGGCAAGATATCGAAAATATCGTTGCTCAAGGAATAGCCAATGTTATTCCAGCAATTCTTGCTGCTGTCCGAAATCCAGTTGAGCCCCAACCAATTATTCCCAGCAAACGTACTCACGGCGATAATTTCAGTAATAGTATAAATGGAGGCGACAACATTAACAATAACGATGATGTGATCCAGGCCCCAATTCTTAAGAGAATGAAAGTTGCAATGCCTGGTTGCACTTACAAGGAATTTCTTGCCTGTAAACCTGTTGAATTTGCAGGAAATGAAGGGGCGACTGCTGCACTGCGTTGGTTGGAGAAAACCGAGGCAGTAATTAAGATAAGTAAATGTGCCGAGGAGGACAAAGTCATGTATGCTTCTCATCTTTTCAAGGAAGAAGCATTAGAATGGTGGAATACGGTATTACAAGCTAAGGGAAGTGACATGGCCTATGCCATGAGTTGGGAAGAATTTAATCATCTGGTGAAAAGAAAATTCTGCCCAGAATATGAAAAAGAATAAATGGCGAACAAATTCCTGAGCCACCGAATGGTGGATGTTGATTGTCGAGGGTATACTTCGAAGTTTTTCGAATATGCTCGAATTGTGCCTACTCTGGCTTCGCCAGAACCGGTACGTATCTCTCGCTATATTTGGGGTTTAATTAGCGAGATCCGTGATATTGTCAAAGCTGCGAGGCCCCGCACAATCGATGATGCAGTGGAATTAGCTAACACTTTGACTGACGGACTGGTGCGTACGCGAGAAGAAAACCGGAAGAGAGAATTGGCTCAGAAAATTTCCCAAGGATTTCGTGTGGGTAATAATAGCAATTTCAAGAGAAAGGGGACTAGATCATCTTCCACTCCGCCGTTCTGCAGGAACTATAAAAAGAAACATTTTGGAAAATGTAATGAACCCTGTAACTTCTGCAAAGCTATAGGACATCGTGAAGAAGATTGCAGAAAGAAAACAAAGATCTGCTACAACTGCGGCGAAGCTGGCCATTTCAGACCAGAATGCCCTAAAGTGGTTAAACCAGTAGATAACAAGGCCAAACCTACTGAAGGGACTAACAAGAAGAACGCAAGAGCCTTCCAATTGACCACGCAGGAAGCCGAACTGATTCCTGACGTAATAGCTGGTACGTTCTTAGTTCACGACGTTTATGCAAAAGTATTATTTGACTCTGGTGCAAACCAAAGTTTTATAAATACTTCATTCTGCCAAGCTCTTAACCTACCCTTAATCAACCTTAGACAAATTTTTACGGTAGAAACGGCAGATGGGAATTCTGTCAACATAGATAAGGTTTTGCAAAAAGAAAATATAGAACTTTCAGGTCATAAATTTTCTGTAAGCCTATTACCCATGAATTTAGCTGGATTCGATGTCGTATTAGGAATGGATTGGTTAGTAGCCAACCATGCTCGAATCCTTTGTGATAAAAATTCCATAGAAATCTGTGTGCCCACAGGAGAAGTAATCGTGGTTACAGGAGATAAGCCACGCAAACCCATGAAGTTCATTTCAGTAATGAAAGTTACTAGTTATGAACGAAAGCAAGGAATAGTTTATATGATTTCAGTAATCATTAGCACTGAGGGTAAGGAACTTAAGGAAATTCCCATAGTATCAGAATACTCGGATGTATTCCCAGAGGAGTTACCAGGATTACCACCAGATAGAGAGGTAGAATTTAGAATTCATTTGATTCCTGGAACTACACCCGTAGCAAAGGCATCCTATCGATTAGCACCCACTAAAATGTTAGAACTGAAAAAGTAATTAGATGAATTGCTCAGTAAAGGATTCATACAACCTAGTTCATCCCCTTGGGGAGCACCAGTGTTGTTCGTAAAGAAGAAAGATGGTTCGATGCGAATGCGTATCGATTATAGGGAATTGAATAAGGTTACAGTTATGAATCGATACCCATTACCTAGGATTAATGATCTTTTCGATCAACTTCAGGGGGCTAGATATTTTTCTAAGATAGATTTATGCTCCGGATATCATCAATTGAAGGTACAAGAAGAAGACATACCTAAAACCGCTTTCAGAACTAGGTATGGTCACTACGAGTTTACAGTCATGCCCTTTGGATTAACAAATGCTCCTGCAACATTTATGGACATGATGAATAGGATCTGTAAACCGTACTTGGATAAATTTGTAATTGTCTTCATCGACGATATACTTATTTATTCCAAAAACCAGGAAGAGCATTGTGAGCACATGCATGCACTCTTAACTTTGTTAAGAAAGGAAAAGCTTTACGCCAAATTCTTGAAGTGTGAATTTTGGCTACAGGAGGTGCAATTTTTAGGTCACATGGTGAATCACGAAGGTATTCACGTAGATCCTGCTAAGATAGAAGCAATCACCAAATGGAAGGTCCCTCAATCAGCTACGGAAGTTAGAAGTTTTCTAGGATTAACTGGATACTATAGGCGCTTTATTAAGGATTTTTCTAAGATAGCTGTGCCATTAACTAAGCTAACCTGTAAAACATTTAAGTTTGAATGGGGACCTAAGCAAGAAGAGGCTTTTAGGATTTTAAAACAAAGGCTAACCAACACCCCAATTCTTGCATTACCCGAAGGGACAGAAGATTTTGAAGTATACTGTGATGCTTCTAAGCTAGGATTAGGATGTGTGCTGATGCAACGCAAGAAAGTAATTGCGTATGCCTCAAGGCAATTAAAGAAGCACGAGGAAAACTATACGACACATGACTTAGAATTAGGGTCGATAATTTTTGCCCTTAAGATTTGGAGACATTATCTGTATGGAAGTAAGTTTACAGTTTATACAGATCATAAAAGCTTCAAGTACATATTTGGGCAAAAAGAATTGAACACGAGACAAAGAAGATGGATGGAAATTCTAAGTGACTACGACTGTGATATTCAATATCACGAAGGAAAAGCAAACGTAGTTGCAGATGCCTTAAGTCGTAAGTATCACGAAAAGCAAAAGCGAGTTCGTGCTCTTAGACTAAGTTTACAATTAGACTTAATGGAACAACTGAAAAATATTCAAGCCACAGCAATCAAGGATGATGCTGAAGGAATGAAAGGACGAATAAAGGAATTAGAATAAGGAAGTGATGGAATTTGGAGATTCCACAAGAAGAGGATTTGGGTACCTAAGCAAGGAAAATTAAGAAATAAGATTTTAGAGGAAGCCCATAGATCTAGGTATACCATGCACCCTGGTAATAATAAGATGTACCAAGATTTAAGGAATAATTTCTGGTGGATAGGAATGAAAAAGGACATAGCTAGATATGTATCTAAGTGTCTAACTTGTTCACAAGTTAAGGCAGAACACCAGAAACCTTGAGGGTTACTCCAACAATTAGAAATGCCTGTTTGGAAATGGGAAATGGGAACTAATAACCATGGATTTTGTTACTAAGTTGCCCAAAACCAGAAAAAGGTAACAACGCAATTTGGGTAATTGTGGATCGATTAACCAAATCAGCTCATTTCCTACCCATGAAAGAAACCTTTAGTATGGAAATATTAGCAAAGTTGTACGTAGACGAGGTAGTGTCCTTACATGGAGTCCCACTCTCCATTGTATCGGATAGGGATAGTCGTTTCACTTCACATTTTTGGACAGTTTCCAAGAAGCCATGGGGACGTGATTAAATTTAAGTACAACTTATCATCCCCAAACAGACGGACAGAGTGAAAGGACAATTCAAACATTGGAAGACATGCTTAGGGCATGTGTAATAGATTTTGGTGGAAATTGGGATGACCACCTACCCTTAATTGAATTCTCCTATAACAATAGTTATCATGCAAGCATTGAAGCTGCCCCATTCGAAGCACTGTTTGGACGAAAGTGCAGAACTCCAGTTTGTTGGGCAGAAATAGGAGAAAGCCAATTATCAGGTCCTGAAATCGTGCAAGAAACCACCGACAAAATCACTCAAATCAAGGAAAGACTGAAAACGGCTCGTGATCGCCAGAAAAGTTATGCAGACAATAGACGCAAGCCGCTAGAATTTCAAGTTGGAGATAAGGTACTCTTAAAAGTTTCTCCTTGGAAAGGAGTAGTGCGGTTCGGGAAGAAGGGAAAGTTAAGTCCAAGGTACGTAGGACCATTCCCAGTAATCCAGCGAATAGGACCAGTTGCCTATCGTTTACAACTACCAGAAAAGCTAGCTGGGGTACATAACGTCTTTCATGTATCCAACCTCAAGAAATGCCTATCTGACGAATCCCTGGTAGTACCTCTTCAAGATGTAGAGGTAAACGAAAAGTTAAAGTTTATAGAGAAGCCACTGCAGATAGAAGACAGAAAGGTCAAGTTTCTCAAACACAAAAGACTAGTACTGGTCAAAGTCAAGTGGGATTCAAAGAGATGACCGGAGTACCTTTGGGAACTGGAATCAGAGATGAAGCGAAAATATCCCTACTTGTTCCAGTAAATCTCGAGGACGAGATTTTAATAAGGTGGGGAGGATGTAACAACTCTCACTAAAAATACTATTTCTTATCTTAATTTGTCCAATAGGAAACCCTAATTGAGACCCCCAAGTAATAGTGCATGGCCCCTAAAATTTTCAGAACAATCGGAACTAGGATCAGGGCCCCTAAAACTCAGGGGGGCGGGTATTCCCTAATCGATATTATCTTCACAGTTCGTTGTCAAAATCGAATTTTAGTGAAACGTCGACTCATCCAGGCTACAATTACACGAGGCTACCCTATGCTAGGAGGGGTTCCCTCGCGCCACGTGCCAGGCCCTCGCGCCACGCGAGGGGGCCAGTTTTTCAGTATAAGTAGCAGGCATTGGCACTTGAATTTTGGCGTTGGTTCGACGTAAAAACTCGTTTCCTACACTGAGATATCATCTGTTTACTTCAAAACACACACACAGCACGAAATTATGCCGCGATAACAGGGTAATAACTCGATAAATGCTACGATTTAATGTCCGATCGATTGAGACCGGTCCGATGGATGTTTAAGTGCTGCCCGTATTTGGGCTAAGCTTTGTCATTCGTCGTGAGGGTTTTGATCTCGTGAGTTGTCGTAAAAGTTGTATTAAGTTACTGACCTAGTTTTCGTGTGCATTGTTATTTGAATTAGGTTAACAAGGCTAAATCAGTAGGCTAAACTCTGCCTGTTTAAATCTGCAATGTGAGTCATTCTCTTTTTATCAAATTGTTTTCTTAAAACTCTACTTGTTTTCAAAGTTATAATTACAAGGATTAAGTCTTTGTAATCTTCAATTATTGCCGGTATGTGGGGTTTTGTATACATTACTTGATACCCGTCACCATTGGACAACGGGTTAGCCAATGGGTGATCTGACCATAGTCACAGATACTGTCGAGTGACAAATACCGATTTGGGGTAATTGGTTGATAGAAACAATGTAATCACCCTTAATACTGTATATTATAACAATGTGTCATTTTGTGCAACTTGAGTGACTCGCCAGTATTTCCCTGCTGATAAAACCTTTTTAAAACATTTTCAGGTGATCTGCTGTGATCCAGGAAAAAGTGCCGTGTAGCACTCCAAGCTTGAAGAAGTGGCTCAATAAAATAAATAAACATGTTTTTGTAAAAACAGGGATTTCCCAGTGAAATCACCTTTACTGTAAATTATGGGTGTAATTCCCAAATTGTGAAATAAATAAATTGGGCATTTTTAAGTTTTAAAAGATCCTGTTAAAATTCCGCTGCCAACATAATAATTACCACGGGTTTTCTGTCCCGCGGCTCCTGAAACGGGTAAAACCGGGCCGGGGGCCGTGACAGGGTGTGACATATTGGAAGCCCCAATCAGTCGTCGTTTCCTTATCCCCAGTTTCTTATTCGTAAAAGGTATGTTTCAACTTTTTTTAGGTTTTTATTGTTTCACATTGTTAATCGTCTCTTTCAAAGTACACATTTTTTTAGTTTTTTTTGTTTATTTATCATAACTTGCAATCCGATTAGATTATGGATCTAAAGGATTCGACTATGATGCTACCATTCTTTTACTAGCACTACTAGAAAACTGCTATTATTCCCACGTCAATTTCCGTAGGAAATCCGTGGGTAACTGCGTTTACCCACGGATTTCCCACGAAAATGGGCTGTGCGAATTTTGCTCGTGGGTAATTTTTTTCTGACGCATTTCCTACGGAATTTCCTACTCCTTTCCCACAAAAATGTTTCGTTAGAATTCTCCTACTTATTTCTCACGGAATTAATTTTCTTAACTTTCCGACGCATTTCCTACGGAATATTTATTTTTTAAAATTTTGTGCTTAAAACAATTATATTTATATTTATTATATAATATTTATATATTTTAATTTTCTTACACAATTCCTACGAATCTTTTTTTTTTCTTCCTACACAATTACAACGGAATGTACTCGTTTTTCCTACAAAGTTCCTACGGAAAAAAAAAATTCCTACACAATTCTAACGGACTGTATTCTTTTTTCCTACGCAATTCCTACGAAATTTGTATTTTCCCTACACAATTCCAACGGAACGTATATATTTTTCCTACGTAATTCCTACGAAATTAAGTTTTTTTTCTTACGCAATTCCAACAAAATGTATTTTTTTTCTTACGCATTTCTTACACTGGAAAATAAAATAATTTTGTAGTGAAAAGGCTTTTCGGAAATACACTTCAAGCTTATATACACCAATAGAACATTTTCTAATCAACCCAATACACATTCAATTCGAAAACAAACCCGTCAAATTACAATCCTTTGTTGAATGCATAACAAACTACATTAAATTCCATAAATAAACTACATATAATCTTATATAAGCTAAACTAACAAAATACCTAACTCACTAGAAAAATTTTGGCATCATCATCAACAAAAAATCTATATCATTATCCGTAGCTTCTCTTGTGTCGTGCCACATCTACAAATAAGAGTAAACAAAAAGAGTTATTACAAGCTGCAGCAAAAATGTAGTTAAATCATCAAGCTGCAGCAGAAATGTAGTTACATATTAAAAAAAATATATACTTGAGACTATTATATCGTAGAGAACGAAATTCTACATAACTAACCTTGAGCAATTCGGGAACAAATCTGACCAAGAGTAGCTCTGCCAACAGGTACCTACCGTCATGATAACAAATCTGAATTCAGTGCAATAACAATGCATACAAAACATAATAAAATGATAACAGATGTCTTATGTTGAAAATATAAATAATAAATTGCTCATTCTTGAACAATAACAAGAATGAATTCAGTGCAATAACAATCTGAGCATCACTCGAACCCGAATCCACTGTGAAACCAGTCCGAACCAAAAGTGAACCGAACCCGAGATAACTTGAACCAGGACCCGAGATCTTAAACATCTGAACGGAACCACATAACCACCTCCACCTTCGTCACTCGCCGTCGTCGGCGCAGTTCCGGCGCCAGCCGGCTGCCATCGTCAACATCAACACCCCCCCTGCTACATCCTGAAATCACACAAAATGGCCGAAAGAAAAGGACCGGGATCTAAAAGATTTGAGATGATAAGGAACTAGGAGGCATCTTACCGGAGAAATAGCGCCGCTCGCCGATCATCGTCTTCATCAGCATCTCATCATCATCATCAGCCGGTGTGGCGCTGCAACTCGGACCAGAGAGAGAGAGGATAACATGTGTTGATGTGAGTGTAAGATGAAGAGGGGGCGGGTTTGAGTGTGCGACGACCTGAGAGACGGCCGGAATTCGGCTCCGATCGCCGGAGAAGGAGAGAGGGGCCAGTGGTGTGCGTGTTTTAGCTTAGGGTTTCAAAAATGAAGATCTGAGCATAAGGGGAGCTTTTTATACCTAGGTTTTCATCAAGTGGGTTGGGCTTATAAGTCCATCTTTAGTGTTTGAGCGGCCCGATCGTGTTTTTGGAGCCCGTTTTCGAACCCATTTATTGCGTATTGTTGTAAAATAGAGTTTTAGGGTCGAAAGCTCGTGAAATTATGTCGTACGTTATTAATAAACGCATACGTCTTTCAGTCACGTTAAATCGCGTATAACACTTCGGTTGTTGTTTCTAACCGTTTTTCGATCCATTTTCAACTACGGATAATAAAAATTGAAAACGAAGTAAAATATGTCATAATTTATTAATATCAATACGAATTTCGAGTCCAGTGCTTCCGTTTCGTCGTTGATTGTCAGTGCGTTACTGTTTTCGCGTTTTCCGTTTCGTCTCTGTAAACCACCGTTCACGCACTGTAAAGTCGGATAGGCGTTCCTAGGCACTCCAAAGGCCTAATTAAGTAAATCTTCGTCTTAATCACTATTTATTATCGCGTTAATCACCTATTAATCACGTTATTAAGAGCCGTAAATCACCGGTTGTCACAACCACCATGGTGGTTGTCCGTTAAACCACAAGAAACGGGGGTGTTATGTGGTGGTTCAAGATGAACAATAGGTTGGGGAATTGGGGTGAGTAGTGTTTGCAGGTGGATGTGTGGTTATATCATGTCATGTCATGTTGAGTGATCTTGTATCGTAATGGACACTAACAAGTCATACAACCCCTAATAGACCATGTGGGCCTTGATATATCTTAATAGCCCAATTAAGGCCTTTATAATGTAACATTCGACGTTGAAGGGTTATACCACGTTGTATTGAGTGATATTATTTTGTAACGAACAATTACAAGTCATACATGCCCTAATAGACTGTGTTAAGCCTCGATATATCTTAATGGCTCGTTCAGGCCTTTATTTTGAAACATTCGATGTTGAAGGTTACAACACGTTGTATTGAGTGCTATTATATCGTAACGAAGATTTACAAGTCATACATGCCCTAATAAATCGTGTTGGACCTAAATATATCTTAAAGGTCCGCTGAGACCTTTATTATGTAACATTCGATATTGAAGGGTTACATCACGTTATATTGAGTGCTATTATATCATAACAAAATATTACAAGTCATATATGCCCTAATAGAGCATGTTGGGCCTTGACATATCTTAATGGTCCGTTAAGGTCTTTATTATGTAACATTCGATGTTGGAGGATTATATCATGTCATGTTGAGTGATCTTGTATCGTAATGGACACTAACAAGTCATACAATCCCTAATAGACCATGTGGGCCTTGATATATCTTAATGGCCCAATTAAGGCCTGTATAATGTAACATTCGACGTTGAAGGGTTATACCACGTTGTATTGAGTGATATTATATCGTAACGAACAATTACAAGTCATACATGCCCTAATAGACTATGTTAAGCCTCGATATTTCTTAATGGATCGTTCAGGCCTTTATTATGAAACATTCGATGTTGAAGGGTTACATCACGTTGTATTGAGTGCTATTATATCGTAACGAAGATTTACAAGTCATACATGCCCTAACAGGCCGTGTTGGACCTAAATATATCTTAAAGGTCCGCTGAGACCTTTATTATGTAACATTCGATATTGAAGGGTTACATCACGTTGCATTGAGTGCTATTATATGGTTGCCAAGAATACGAGTCATACATGCTCTAATAGACCGTATTAAGGCCTGTATGGATTCCTACGATTTTTCTACGGAACTATTACATTCATTATTTTCCTACGGATTTATGACGAATTGTTAAAAGGAATGGTATTTCGTAGGAATTGCGTCAGTATTTTCCTACACATTTCCTACAGATATATATAAATTTGTTTTAAAAATATCATATATGCGTATTACAAAAAAAAAAATATCCATTCCGTGAGTAATCTGTCGGAATTTCCAACACACTTCCTACGGAATTAATTTAGAAATATTTTTATTAAAGAATAAAACTTTATATTTTAATATCATTAATTTTATTTATTATATTTTTTAATGATAAATTGGATTCCTACGCATTTCCTACTAATGATTAAAATGAAAACGAATTTCGTAGGAATTGCATCAGTATTTTCCTACACATTTCCTACGGATATATACAAATATGTTTAAAAAATAACATATATGTGTATTACAAAAAAAATTATCTATTCCGTGAGTAATCTGTCGGGATTTCCAACACACATCCTACGGAATCAATTTAGAAATAACATATATTTTTATAAAATAATAAAATTTATATTTTAATATCATTAATTTTGTTTATTATGAATATTTGTTTGCCATAAATTGGATTCCTACGCATTTCCTACTAATTGTTAAAATAAAAACGTATTTTTTTCTTACGCAATTCCAACAAAATGTATTTTTTTTCTTACGCATTTCTTACACTGGAAAATAAAATAATTTTGTAGTGAAAAGGCTTTTCGGAAATACACATCAAGCTTATATACACCAATAGAACATTTTCTAATCAACCCAATACACATTCAATTCGAAAACAAACCCGTCAAATTACAATCCTTTGTTGAATGCATAACAAACTACATTAAATTCCATAAATAAACTACATATAATCTTATATAAGCTAAACTAACAAAATACCTAACTCACTAGAAAAATTTTGGCATCATCATCAACAAAAAATCTATATCATTATCCGTAGCTTCTCTTGTGTCGTGCCACATCTACAAATAAGAGTAAACAAAAAGAGTTATTACAAGCTGCAGCAAAAATGTAGTTAAATCATCAAGCTGCAGCAGAAATGTAGTTACATATTAAAAAAAATATATACTTGAGACTATTATATCGTAGAAAACGAAATTCTACATAACTAACCTTGAGCAATTCGGGAACAAATCTGACCAAGAGTAGCTCTGCCAACAGGTACCTACCGTCACGATAACAAATCTGAATTCAGTGCAATAACAATGCATACAAAACATAATAAAATGATAACAGATGTCTTATGTTGAAAATATAAATAATAAATTGCTCATTCTTGAACAATAACAAGAATGAATTCAGTGCAATAACAATCTGAGCATCACTCGAACCCGAATCCACTGTGAAACCAGTCCGAACCAAAAGTGAACCGAACCCGAGATAACTTGAACCAGGACCCGAGATCTTAAACATCTGAACGGAACCACATAACCACCTCCACCTTCGTCACTCGCCGTCGTCGGCGCAGTTCCGGCGCCAGCCGGCTGCCATCGTCAACATCAACACCCCCCCTGCTACATCCTGAAATCACACAAAATGGCCGAAAGAAAAGGACCGGGATCTAAAAGATTTGAGATGATAAGGAACTAGGAGGCATCTTACCGGAGAAATAGCGCCGCTCGCCGATCATCGTCTTCATCAGCATCTCATCATCATCATCAGCCGGTGTGGCGCTGCAACTCGGACCAGAGAGAGAGAGGATAACATGTGTTGATGTGAGTGTAAGATGAAGAGGGGGCGGGTTTGAGTGTGCGACGACCTGAGAGACGGCCGGAATTCGGCTCCGATCGCCGGAGAAGGAGAGAGGGGCCAGTGGTGTGCGTGTTTTAGCTTAGGGTTTCAAAAATGAAGATCTGAGCATAAGGGGAGCTTTTTATACCTAGGTTTTCATCAAGTGGGTTGGGCTTATAAGTCCATCTTTAGTGTTTGAGCGGCCCGATCGTGTTTTTGGAGCCCGTTTTCGAACCCATTTATTGCGTATTGTTGTAAAATAGAGTTTTAGGGTTGAAAGCTCGTGAAATTATGTCGTACGTTATTAATAAACGCATACGTCTTTCAGTCACGTTAAATCGCGTATAACACTTCGGTTGTTGTTTCTAACCGTTTTTCGATCCATTTTCAACTACGGATAATAAAAATTGAAAACGAAGTAAAATATGTCATAATTTATTAATATCAATACGAATTTCGAGTCCAGTGCTTCCGTTTCGTCGTTGATTGTCAGTGCGTTACTGTTTTCGCGTTTTCCGTTTCGTCTCTGTAAACCACCGTTCGCGCACTGTAAAGTCGGATAGGCGTTCCTAGGCACTCCAAAGGCCTAATTAAGTAAATCTTCGTCTTAATCACTATTTATTATCGCGTTAATCACCTATTAATCACGTTATTAAGAGCCGTAAATCACCGGTTGTCACAACCACCATGGTGGTTGTCCGTTAAACCACAAGAAACGGGGGTGTTATGTGGTGGTTCAAGATGAACAATAGGTTGGGGATTTGGGGTGAGTAGTGTTTGCAGGTGGATGTGTAGTTATATCATGTCATGTCATGTTGAGTGATCTTGTATCGTAATGGACACTAACAAGTCATACAACCCCTAATAGACCATGTGGGCCTTGATATATCTTAATAGCCCAATTAAGGCCTTTATAATGTAACATTCGACGTTGAAGGGTTATACCACGTTGTATTGAGTGATATTATTTTGTAACGAACAATTACAAGTCATACATGCCCTAATAGACTGTGTTAAGCCTCGATATATCTTAATGGCTCGTTCAGGCCTTTATTTTGAAACATTCGATGTTGAAGGTTACAACACGTTGTATTGAGTGCTATTATATCGTAACGAAGATTTACAAGTCATACATGCCCTAATAAATCGTGTTGGACCTAAATATATCTTAAAGGTCCGCTAAGACCTTTATTATGTAACATTCGATATTGAAGGGTTACATCACGTTATATTGAGTGCTATTATATCATAACAAAATATTACAAGTGATATATGCCCTAATAGAGCATGTTGGGCCTTGACATATCTTAATGGTCCGTTAAGGTCTTTATTATGTAACATTCGATGTTGGAGGATTATATCATGTCATGTTGAGTGATCTTGTATCGTAATGGACACTAACAAGTCATACAATCCCTAATAGACCATGTGGGCCTTGATATATCTTAGTGGCCCAATTAAGGCCTGTATAATGTAACATTCGACGTTGAAGGGTTATACCACGTTGTATTGAGTGATATTATATCGTAACGAACAATTACAAGTCATACATGCCCTAATAGACTATGTTAAGCCTCGATATTTCTTAATGGATCGTTCAGGCCTTTATTATGAAACATTCGATGTTGAAGGGTTACATCACGTTGTATTGAGTGCTATTATATCGTAACGAAGATTTACAAGTCATACATGCCCTAACAGGCCGTGTTGGACCTAAATATATCTTAAAGGTCCGCTGAGACCTTTATTATGTAACATTCGATATTGAAGGGTTACATCACGTTGTATTGAGTGCTATTATATGGTTGCCAAGAATACGAGTCATACATGCTCTAATAGACCGTATTAAGGCCTGTATGGATTCCTACGATTTTTCTACGGAACTATTACATTCATTATTTTCCTACGGATTTATGACGAATTGTTAAAAGGAATGGTATTTCGTAGGAATTGCGTCAGTATTTTCCTACACATTTCCTACAGATATATATAAATTTGTTTTAAAAATATCATATATGCGTATTACAAAAAAAAATATCCATTCCGTGAGTAATCTGTCGGAATTTCCAACACACTTCCTACGAAATTAATTTAGAAATATTTTTATTAAAGAATAAAACTTTATATTTTAATATCATTAATTTTATTTATTATATTTTTTAATGATAAATTGGATTCCTACGCATTTCCTACTAATGATTAAAATGAAAACGAATTTCGTAGGAATTGCATCAGTATTTTCCTACACATTTCCTACGGATATATACAAATATGTTTAAAAAATAACATATATGTGTATTACAAAAAAAAAATTATCTATTCCGTGAGTAATCTGTCGGGATTTCCAACACACATCCTACGGAATCAATTTAGAAATAACATATATTTTTATAAAATAATAAAATTTATATTTTAATATCATTAATTTTGTTTATTATGAATATTTGTTTGCCATAAATTGGATTCCTACGCATTTCCTACTAATTGTTAAAATAAAAACGAATTCCGTCAGAATTCCGTCGAAAACTTCCGACACATTTCTTACGCATACCGATTCCTACGGATTTCTGACTAATAGTTAAAATGAAAACGAATTCCGTCGGAAGTACGTGGGAAATTTCTGACACTTTTTCTACGCATAACAATTTGTGGCTTTTTTGTAGCTTTTTTTGTCACAAAACTAAGACCCTTTCTTGTTCGTCGGAAGTTTGTGGGAAAAGTGTCGGTATTTTCGTTCGTAGGAAATGTGTAGGAAATTTTGGTAGGAATAGTAGTAGTTTTCTAGTAGTGTAGGTTTGTTGTGACCTTTATGTGTTTGGTTAAGATTTGTCTCATACTCTTAATGCGATTTTGATCTGTTTGAACTTGTGTGGTTGTACATGTTAGATTTGTTTGAAATTAACTCAAATTGAAGGCATAAAAAGCTTTTGCTGTTCAATTACAATTTAATAATGATGAAAATTTTCATCACATATATCCCCGAGACAAAACCGTTGACTTTTGTAGAGTCACGCCAAAGGTTAAAAGAGTTAATGGGCTACACCCTTGAGCTCAAATCGTCTCAAATTCTCCATGAACAAGTAAGTCGGGGTTTATTCGTAGTTGGTAAGCATATGGTGGCTCGGTAATAGCACTCTACCCAAGTGTAATCTACTCTCCTGCATATTACCATTACATCTCTGGCACAAAACTTGTATCCTATAACCCGTTACGATGGGACTGTAATTAACAGTCAACCTTGGGGTACTGCTGGTGAAACCACTAAACCATGAGAGGATAAAGATCGCATAAAGCATGTGGATATTTGACAATTGCTTACTATGCTGGAGATGTATGCATTTTATCTTAACCCAAGTTCATGGTTGTAATAGTATTTGCTTAAAATTAAAAGATTTATAATCTTTAGGTGCAATATCAATTTGAACACTTCATTGACAAAGAATGATGATTATGTGGTTTCTAAACTGAGGAGGTTGTTTCTGCAAGTTCTGGTACGTAGGATTCTATCTATATTTATAGATTTGTAATTCTTTATATTATGTTTTACTGGTGTCACAAATATTGCAGCCCAAAGGAAAGTGTTGTGACTTTACAAATGTGAAATTCTATTGAACTCACAAAATAATGTATTTTGGTATACTTGAATAAGTATAATTAAAATATGTAATGTTACGAGACTTTACGAGCTATATACTAAACCAAGTAGATTGATCATCATGAGTTTGGTGTTTCAGTTGTTGTCTTAGTGTTTCGATCATTTTGACATCATTTTAAAAATTAATGGGTCAATTTAGGTTACGTTTAATCTATATTTATCTAAAAGGTTAAACGAGCAGATCTATTTACGAAATAGCTTTGTAGAATAAACGGGTTGAACGGGTCGGAATAGACTAAATTGTATTTTGATTACATAAAACCTATTAAGTATTATTTTTATAGAGTTAAAATATATAAATTGTGTCATAATAGAGTGTTCGAGTCAACTCAATACGCCCATTTTGCCATCTCTCTCTCTCTTTTTAGTTTGACATACACACTTAAGGAAGTAGTTATGTTGACTTGGATTACAATCTCATTTTGAAGAATAGTTGTTCATTATTGAGTAACATGCTTATTTCCAACTAATTTCGCAGGGTTCATTTATTTTATCAATAAAGAAATGAATATGTCTATTGTTTTCAGGGAATGGTCTTGAATAATATGTGGTGTCATAAGCAAAAAACCTTCAGGATGCAAATTTTGTGAACCTATAACAAATCCAGAGATGCTGGTAAGATGGATTTTGAGCAAAAAGACTAGAACATTACTCAAGCTAAATCATTGAAAACTAAGTGGAAAGGGTCAGATAAGGTGCACACATCTTGACAAGTTATTCTCTATTTTTATTTCCAAGCTTTCTATTCCTGAATGTCTAAAGGTGCACACGTTTAGATAACTATACATCCAAGGGGCTATTTGTTTACCTCTTAATGAGGCTCTTAATGTTTCAGACCCCAGACCCCTTACTGGTTCAACACTTAATTGTTCAGACTGTTTGTTTCAGGAGCATATGTCTGAATGGTTCAGACATTTGCCTCTGAATGGTTAAGATTTATACAGAGTCTGAATGGTTAAGACATCTAATCTGAATTGGTCAGACATTTGCCTCTGAACGGTTAAACATTATACAGGCTCTTAATGGTTCAGACCTCTTACTGGTTCAGCACTTAATGGTTCAGACCTCTTACTGGTTCAGCACTTAACCATTTAGATATTGCCAAACATCCCCTAAATTTATAGTGTATTATAAATGGAATTAGTTGTAATTTAGATACTTATAATTAACTCATATACCTTTCAGGTGTAATTTTTTTTTCTTTTTGAACGATTAAATGGAATATGTGATCTCTACAAGATTATGTGCCGTGAAAGTTGGGCAAATTGGAGCACCAGCTAGAAGAGAAATTGTTCATGGTACACTTGCAGAAAGAACTATATGTGTTGAGAATACCATGACCAAAAGTGATGGATCTTCTAGGGGTGTCTGTTATTAGGTTTGTTATAAAAAAAAAATGGTTCCTATTTGTCCGGTTTGCATACGAACTGCATATGAACCGACCAAATTCAAAGTATTCTGATTTGTTAAAATCGTGTGTAGACGTGGGCTCTAACCTAGTAAGCATTTGGGGAAATCTCTTTGCGTAGCCTACGAAAAAGGAACAGGCTACGCCAACAACTGGGCAAGGAACATCAGAATAGACTCAGTTAGGGCTGTAAATGAACCGAACGTTCAGTGAACAGTTCGTGAACCGTTCGGCGGGAAGTTCGTTTATGTTCGTTCGATTAGCTTAACGAACGAACATGAACAAAAATTTCGTTCGATTAGCTTAGCGAACGAACACGAACATAGGTCTCGTTCGTTCGACTGCGTTCGTGAACGTTCGGTAATATGTTTGATTACGTTCATCCGTGTTCATTTGATTATATTAAAAAATAATAAATAATAAACCTTTTATCTAAACACATTCAAAACTTGAAACCCTATTTTTTTCTAAGTTGGCTAAAATTTGGACATGCTAATACATTTTTGGGGATAATTATGTCTAAGTTAGTTAAAGTTGATTCATCGTTTGGTGATGTATTAGACTTCTTGTGTTTTGATTTATCGTTTGATGGTTGTATTTAACTACTTATATCCAATGTTTAAGGATAATAATATTTTTATATTTTTATTTTCAAGTTAAATGTTCGTTTGCATTCTTTTTTATTTGCTTGCGTTCGTTTGTGTTCGTCTGCGTTAGTTTGTGTTCGAGACCAGTGTTCACGAACTGTTCGTGAACAACTGAATTTCCTTAGCGAACAAACATGAACATAAACTTATGTTCGGTATGTGTTCGTGAACAGTTCGCGAACACGTTGATTTCCTTAACGAACAAACACGAACATGGTCTTGTTCGTGTTCGTTCGGTTCGTTTACAGCCCTAGACTCAGTCATTAGAAGTGAATAATTTATGAGAGGTCCTCTTATATATTTTTAACATAGAGAATTACTAAAATGAAATTTGAAAAGATTTAGATAAAGTGGGCCGGTTTTGTCACCAATGATGTATGTATTTGTATGGCGTAGGTGATATTTCACCAATTAACTAGGTTGTATAATAAGGATCAAATACAAACCACATTTTGCATACAAACTGTAAGAACTATTTAAAAAGTGTCACGTACCATTCAACCAATTATAGAGAAATGATAAAATAATATCCTATATAAGGTAGAGGATCCTGTACAAAGTCCATCTTTTGTAAGAAGTGTAAGAAATAATTTGGGAATGACAAGTGTCCCTCATCTTAATTAATTCAAAAGGGTATATTAGTAATTGTACATTCTTGTCAATTAATTGATTTCCAATATAACTGGAAAAAAAACTGGCGATGAGAATGTTTAGGGATTGATCGTTTCATCTCCATCTCCGATTCAGATCATCTTCTCCGACCACCATCATCATCACAGTTCACGTCATCTTCTCCGATTTGAACACCTGCATCTCCGACCACCGTCACCAATTTCTTTCGTCTCCACAAATCATTCACTGTCATCGTCTTTCATCTTCGTCATCCTCATTTCTGATCGTGACTTCAATCATAGTCATGGTGTTTTAAAATCTGGGAATGTATCTGATTATACAATGTCTCCATATAAAACACCATGACTTGAATCATAGATGTTTAAAACACCACACCATGAACAATGTCTACAGATAAAACACCATGACTTGAATCATAGTCATGGTGTTTTAAAATCTGGGAATGTTTTTGTATTGATAAAACACCACACCTTGAACAATGTCTCCTAATAAAACACCATGACTTGAATCATAGATGTTTAAAACACCACGCCATGAACAATGTCTCCAGATAAAACACCATGACTTGAATCATAGTCATGGTGTTTTAAAATCTGGGAATGTTTTTGTATTGATAAAACACTACGCCATGAACAATGTCTCCAGATAAAACACCATGACTTGAATCATAGATGTTTAAAACACCACGCCATGAACAATGTCTCCAGATAAAACACCATGACTTGAATCATAGATGTTTAAAACACCACGCCATGAACAATGCCTCCAGATAAAACACCATGACTTGAATCATAGTCAATTTATCCAGTTGTTTTAAAACGAGAAATTCGCTGATTTTTGGAGATTGATGACGGTTACCATAAATTCGCGACGGTTACCATAAATTCGCTGATCTTTAGGAGATTGATGGGGGTTTTGAAACGGTTACCATATTTGAAACGTTTGGAAAAGTCACTATTGCCCTTCAATTTTTACATAAGGTCCTTCTAATTAAAACACAATTTACATTTTATACCCTATTGATCTCAACCATTAGATCAAATATCCAATGGTTTAAAACACTTCTTACCCTTCTCACATTTTAGACACTTTTTACCATATCCCTACCCTCCTATATAATATCAATTATATTGAATTTCCTATAAATATGCTAACAAGCAATTAATTGTTTATTTAGATCTTCCTTTTGTTTTCAATGTGCTGATTAAGAAACGTGTTGATATCATTCAAATATGTGCTAAAATCAATTATCTTGATTAAATTTCATGTGCTATTATAATTCAAAAGTGCTACTTTTATGTATGTATTGTTTTAGTATGTGCTAATTTAATTTTTTTAAGTGCTAGGATCTGTTCTTACGGTTTGTACGATAAATATTGTTTGTACCGGAACCAACCACATTCAATTAAAAAATAAAAGAAAAGAATACAATTTGATTGTCACGTGCATAAAACAGGGTAGGTGGTCCCATCTCATTTGTCGTGGTGGTGGTTGTCATCACTCTCAAGTGTAGGGATGGCAAAAATACCTAAGTTTGACGGGTATAACCGAAACCTGACACAAGTAGGACGAGTATACCCGATACACGATGGGTATTGGGCCGAGTATAACATTAGTTTTAACAATTTTCACAGGTATGGGTCGGGTATGGGATTAGGTGATACCCGACCCGATTACCCGAAACCACATACCCAAACTATATACCCGAACTTTTTAACTTATATTTTTATTTTTCATATTGTGATTTATTTTAGTATGTTAATAATGTGAAAAAATAAATTTTCATTTACTACATGTATTTGATAGCAGGATTTATATTTTATATGTTGTGAAGTATATACATGTAGTGGAGGGTTCAAATGAAAAGAAATTTTTTGTAAGAATAAAAAAGAACAATCTTCAACCAATAAGAATGCTTCCTTTTACTTCATTTAATTTTTGTATTTAATATAGGTGTAAGGGTATATTGGTAAAATTAGATAGATCATTAATTGTTAGTCTTTCTTTTTAATAGCTAACTAAATTAAAATTGTAACTTATTTTCAAAAAATTATATTTTTTCAAAGAAGAAAAAAAATATTTTAAAGTGTAGGATAAATTATGAGGTGTGTAGGATGAATTACGAGTTGTGTAGGATAAATTTCAGTAGGTGTAGGATAAATTTCAAAAATGTGTAGGATAAATTTTGATGTGTCTAGGCAAAAATTTTTGTGTGGAGGATGATAGTCTTTATGATTAATTAATTAGTCAAAAATAATAATAAATGAGATGAGAGAAAAACTATTTAATGTTTTACAATTGTACCCTTTGTTCTTTTTCTTCTCAATTTAATTTTCTTCTCAAATGAACCCCCTATACATGTAAGTGTATAAATATATAAAGTTATTATTTATGTGTATTTTTTGTTTATAATAATTGTTGTATAAATAAAATTATATAATAATTATAATAGTAAAGAAATGTAATTGGAAATCACAACGTATATTTTTTAACAAATTAATGGGTATACCCGGTACCCGACAGATAATTACCCGACAAATACCCAATGGGTATTGAGCAGGGTATGAGACACGATTTTACAACCGGGTATTGGTATGGGATTACCAATACCCGACCCATTAGCATCTCTACTCAAGTGGAAACCAAATGAATACCCGCATATAACATTTGTACTGGTAGCACTAAAACTTGTACAAAGAAGTTGCTATTTATTTAATTTATATAAAAGAGAACTACTAAAATGTAAAATGTAATATGTAAAGATTCAGATTCTTTTTGGAACGGCGACTTTATTGTATTAGGGTACCGAATTTTTCAAATTGGAGAGGTCCGTTGCCTCATTTCAGCCAGACTATGTTGTCTTAACCGGGCACACGTTGGCTTCAGAGTTTGGCTTGGGTGTTCCCCTGGGAAACCATACCGCCGGCTGCCACTTGACAGTTGTTGTGCCTCCACAATAGGACTCTCTGGCGTAACACACGTTGGGACGAAAACCCGGGTTGGCTCAAAATAGAGCCTGACACCTCTGCAAGGGGGCTAGACTCTATTCATCATTGCCGAATCCACCAAAGTGTCATAAGTGGGATTGAACTTAAGCCTCTATTGGAAAATCCAAATTTTCCTACTAGTGGGCCACAAGTGGTGGATATGTAAAGATTTTGATAGAAAAGAAAACAAAGGTGCGAATGCACAATTTAATTGTCACGTGTAAAAAAAGGATACCTGGTCCTAGCTCATTTGTGGTGGTGGTTATTGTCGCTAAGATCACATGATGTGGTGGATAAGGCAAAGGGGCAAAGCTCAACCATGTAGATAGTAGGGGCCAAAACATAAAATGGAAGGGGTGGTGAAAGACAAGAAGCAAAGGCAAAAGGGCTAAAAATCAAGTTGGTGATTTTAAAAATGTGCCCATACCCGTGGAACTTTTGCCTTTAGGCTTGGGCAACGTCCCACAAGATCATGGATGGGGTTAGGGCCATTTAAACCGTTCGCTGCTCGTCGCTCGCTCAACGCTTGTTCGGAAATTGCTCGTTCGATTTGACGCTCCGTTGTAAACGAGCCGCTCTGCTTGGTTCGATTTGTAAACGAGCCAAGCATGAGCAAAGGTCCGCTCGGCTCGGTTAGGTTCGAGTTATTATTTTTAATTAGAATATATACATATACATATATAAACATGTATATACACAAATATAAGTTATACATATATACACACACCTATATATATACACACATATACTTAAATATAAATTAAATTTATAGTTTTATATATACTACTCTATTAGATTTTAGTCCACTATATACAAATTTACAAGCATATCTATACTGACTTGCCCAATCACGCCAATAAAAAAATTAATATCAAATCTAAAAGTTAAACCCTAAACTGAAAAACGACAGTCTGCTCACCTCAATGTTTCATGCCGTTACCCTAAGTCGATCATCTTCTACTCTCAACATCATTGTTCGTGCAATATGACAATCGTCTTGTCGGCCACAACCACAATATTGTTATTCATAAGAAAACTACTATGCCATGAAATGTGCATGTTTTTAAAGACAAAAAAACTTGAGACTCAACATTGCCACTATCTCTTTCAGCAAATTTAAATCGAGCGACATGGTTGTCCAAATCGCTCGAACTTCGCTCGACGCTCGCTCGGAATATTTATTGCTTGGAAAATGCACTCTTGATATGAGGCTCGGTTTTAAATGAGCCGCTCCGCTCGATTCGGTTTGTAAATGAGCCAGATATAAGTAAAGGTGTAACGACTCACACAAAAACGTCCTAAAAACGTTCCGTAAGTATAAACCCGGACCCCTGATATAAAACCATATTCAATTCAATTCAAACCATCATATGATGAATTAAAACCATCATATTTCAAAATAATCTTAACAAGCATTTCAATTCTCTTGAACTATAACACGCTGGTGTGATCCTCGACTTCACTAAATCATTTCTATGATCACAATCACTTTGAGGTGACATTTTCACAAAATCTGAAGATTGCGCTAATCTCGGATTTAATCATTTAATTATTTATATTAAATCCACTTTGTTGATTTATTCTATACAAAGAATCTTAAAATAATCATGTGCTCAGATAATGATACCCAAATTCATATTTCGGTATATCTCTTAATAGTTATTATAAATATCAATCGAGCCTTTCGTAATCTTTATTGCTCTATCATCGTTGATCGAAAAACATTATATATAAATTTAATTGATTATATATGGAATTACCTAATTTACAAATATAGTATTACTATATTTTAAACCATTGAGGTAAAGAAATTATATTTTTATATATGTATAAAAACTATGTTTGAGGTATACTCTTATTTAAAATTATTGTTTAGTTATTTATTATTGATAATTTTATTATTAGTAGTAGTATTAAGATTATTTTTAAATACTAGGGTTATTATCAAAGGTAGGTATTGGATAGCCTGGCCTTAGTTAGGCATGGACTGATCACCTATGCTTAAACAAGGGAGCAATAACCAATATCCACCATGATAATGACTAGTTAATATAAATTAAGTCATCATACTTATTTAGTAAATTTTAATTATATATGAAAATATATATACTTTGGAGAAGACATATTTTCATCCAATAAAAGGGACAAATAAAACAATATAAATAATAGTAATTTCTTTTACAAAAATACTAAAATATTTTTTTCATTGCGGAATTTTGTAATATATATATATATATATATATATATATATATATATTACATAGTATTTGATATGTAAGATACGGTTCAGACAGGAACACAAATAATATATATTACATTTGCTTTACAAATATAATATAAATGGTTGGTCATGCCAAAACAACTTGTTTTTATTATATTTCGATATTTAGGACATCGTATGAAAAATATGGTTACTAATAGGATACTATCACATTGTTTCATAATTAAAACAACTTTGGAACTCTAAACAATGATACACTAACTCTATTGTCTTTTCGTGTATCTTTGCAATTTACTCATTTCAACACTTTAATTTTCTCATATCATAATTTAATATCTGACAAATCATTTCATTTGGAACCTGTCAATTCTAAATCTTCCTCAGTTACCAATCAAAGTAAGCTTTCTTTTCACAAAGAATTTTTATTAATTCTAATTCATTCTAAATATCTATCTTTTAGCTTGAACCTAGTCATCTTGGAAATTATATCCTTTTATCTCATTCATTTGATAATCGATTTCTTGAACTAATTCAGTTAAACCATTGAATCCTACTTATGGTACAACTCTTATTTGATATTTTAAATGTCATCTACCCTAATATTATTTTTTTTATTAACTAAAAGGTGACATAAGTCTAAAAGAAATATCATAACCCAAATATACTTGGGAGCTGGAATCTGAGATAAAGAAAAAGTATTCCAGTAAATATCGAGGACGAGATTTTTATTAAGGTGGGGAGAATGTAACGACTCACACAAAAACGTCCTAAAAACGTTCCGTAAGTATAAACCCGGACCCCTGATATAACAACTCTCATTAAAAATACTATTTCTTATTTTAATTTAACCAAAAGGAAACCCTAATTGAGAAACCCAAGTAATTCTACACAAACCCTAAAATTATCAGAACAATCAGAATCAGGATCAGGGCCCCTAAAACTCAGGGGGGGGGGGGGGTATTCCCTACTCAACGATTATCCTTATAACTTATTATAAAAATCGAATTTAAACGTTTCGTCGACTCATCAGGCCTAGTCCCACACGTGGCGACCCTATGGAGAAAAGGTGTCCTTTACGGACCGTAAGGAATATTTGTTACGGTCCGTAAGCTAATCAAAATTCTTGTATAAATAGCAGGCTTTGGGACTTGCTTCTGGGCGTTCGTTCGACGATAAAATTCGACTCTGGCACGGAGTTATCGTCCAAATACTCACAATTAACACACACAAATCACTAATTAGTATAGCGGGGTGCTACAGAACAGGGTATTAACTCAATCGCTGCTACGATTCAATGTCCGATCGATAGAAACTATCCAATGGATGTTTAGGTGCTGCTCAAACTTGGGTTATACTTTGTCATTAGTTGTGATTCCGACAGGATGTTGAGTGCCACCCGAACTCGGGAAATACTCTGTCCTTCGTTGTGAATCCAATGGATGTTTAAGTATTGCACTTTGTCATTCGTTGTGAGGGTTTTAATCTCGTGAGTTATCGTAAATGCTGTATTAGTTAATTACCTAGTTCGTGTGTATTAGGTTACAAGGCTAAATCCATAGGCTAAGCTCTGCTTGTATAAATCTGCAATATATCAAGGATTATCTGTAGACTAAACTTTGGCTGTATGAATCTGCATGTTTATAAAGTGAGTCATTCTCTTTTTATCAACTATTTTACAATACCTCAAATTATTTTCAAAGGTTATAATTACAGGGACTAAGTCGTGGATATCTTGAATTACTGGTTAGTGGGGTATTGTGCACATTACTAATTTTCTCCCAGTTAGGTTCATTGACCTACTCGGGATAATCACTGTTAGGTTCATTGACCTACAGGGATAATCATCACTATTTAGGTTCATTGATCTAATAGTGGTATGACCATCGTCACCATTGTGACATGTCACCATTGTGACAGAGAGCCAGATAAAAATAAGATAGAAGCCATTCTAATCGCTCTTATGCTGTAATTATTAACTATGCATCATTATGCAAAATAGAATGATTCACTCAGTATTTCCCGCTGACAAAACCTTTTTAAAATACTTTTCAGGAAATTACAATAGATGGAAGTAAGCATTGGATACGGCACTAAAAGGCATCAAGAAGTGGCTTATTTTATTAATTAAATCAAATTAAGAAATATTGTTTTATGTAATCAAATTTATCTTTATTAAAGCTACCTTTGTAAAACATGGATTTATTCCATCTATTTAATAAACAAAATCCGGTGTTTCTAAACTCTGATATTTTTTCTAACTCACGGTTCTGATGAAATTTCCGCTGCAATGTTTTATAAAATAATCACCGGTACCACTGGGCTGTTCGCGACTCCCGATTCCGTCCAGGGTGGGTCGGGGGCCGTGACAAAAGGTCCGCTCGATTCGGCTCGGCTAGTAAACAGCCCTAGATGAGGTGGTGTGCAAGGTGTGAGGGTCTTACCCTCCCCCTCTCCACGCCCCACACCAAGCAGTGTAAGTGGAAGCCAAACAAATATCCGCATATAACATTTGTAAAGGCAACTTGTACAAAAAAGTTGATATATAAAATTGATTTGTATGTTGGTTTAGATGGTAGTGTTGTATATTGTGTTTAGTGAGTCTTTTTGTCGATGATGGTGTTATACATTATACGTATATGCATTCATGGTTGTACATCATGTTTTGTGAATATTTCTATTTTTTTTTTTACTTTTAACCACTAAACTTTTTATCTTTTACAATTTAACCCTAACATATTTTCGCTTTAAATTTTGTTCCCTAATACTTTCAATCTTTTGCAAATTTGTCGTTTTACGTTCCAGTCTAAATTTTGCGAGTTAACGCCCTACAACGTGCATGTGTGTTTCAACGTTTTTACGTCTACTTTTCTTATTTACGGGCCTGTCGCAATACGCAGGTCTTAGATTGACTAACTTATTTTTTAGGGTTATTGGATTTTATCACCCTTAACTATTGGCCATTGGCCGTTGTCACCCCCAACTATCACTTTGACGTCCGCCACCCCCAACTTAACACTTAGTGTGTTCTGTCACCAGATCACTAACTTTTGATCCTGTTACTATACTTTTGGGGGTGTCCTAAGATCCCTAAAACCTTCTCAAGATCCCTATGACACCCTAAAAAATGTAGTAACATGATCAAAAGTTAGTGATCAGTTAACGGCGTGGTGACATAACACACTAAGTGTTAAGTTGGGGGTGACGGGCGCCAAAGTGATAGTTGGGGGTGACAGCGGCCAATAACCAATAGTTGGGGGTGATAAAATCTAATAACCCTATTTTTTACATGTTTTATGTTTCAGTCTGATTTTTGCGCATTAACACAGCCCAAGAGGCGGGTGAGATTCAATTTTTTATGTTTACTGTTCGGTTATTTTGTTTTTAGAGTTAAATGTCATTTTACTCCTTGTGGTTTGAGTTATTTTGCCAGTGTAGTTCAAATGTTTCATTTTCGTCTGTGGGTTAAAAAATGTTTCACCGTTGCCATTTTAGTCCACTGGGTTAACTTCATCCATTATTTATGTTAACGAGAAAGGAAATTCGGTCATTTTATATGGCTGGATTGCCCTTCTAGTTCACAGAATTACATATAAAATGACCAAATTGCCCTTCTCGTTAACAGAAAATGAATGAAGTTAACTCAGTGGACTAAAATGTGAAACCTTTTTGGACCCATATTTATGTTTCTTTTGTTTTATACACATTTCTAGTGATGGTGGTGAGTCGGTGACTCAGTGGTGGTGTGGTATCAGAATTTAAAAATTAAAAAAGAAAATAATGTAATAATAAAGTAATGAAAAAAAGAGGTTAAGCCTATAAAAAGGAAGTAGGGGTGAAGGGAGGTTTCCATGAGTTTCTGGTAGAACTAAGCTCCCACTCTCCCACCGTTACCGTTTCTGTAAGTGCTCCCTCCCACCCTCTTCTTTTTCACTATTTATTATTTCTACAACCCTGTAATCCTTAATTAATTAATCTTCTCCAAAGTTTTACGTGTAATCACCTTCATTATCATGTCTTTAGTTTACCTAATGTTAGGGTTTGTAATCATATACTCCAAACCCATCAATCTTGCACAAGCCTGCCTATACACAAATCAAACAATTCGGCTACAAACCTGTGTTAAATAATTTCCCTCTATTTTTTATTATTGTTTCCTTCCTTATTATAATTTGTTACGGGATCGGTGATGATAGAAGCCAGTCTTTCTTTAGAGGCTACTTTGATTTTTTGTATTCTGCATAGATTACCCCATGTTTTGATCGCTATCTATCTGGCTGATCACATTTTCACCTGTGTGTTACTCTTCTTCTTGTAAAAAAAAAAATCTGAACTTGAATAATAGTCTTCTGAGTATTTGGTCTACTTTTATTGTAACAAGATAACAAAATTCACTGAGGGTTTTATATGAAGCTCAAAAGATCAGTTTTTCTTTAAAAAAAATTTTGTAAGATGCAAACTTTTTTTGTGAGCCACAGTGCATATATTTTGTTGTTTGATTTATAAAGTTATTTAATTAGGATTGGTCCAACAGTATATGATTCTTAGGTTGGGAGCTCAACTGATCAACTCTCATTTAAAAAAAAGTAGCTTTCATTTTATTTGCTATAGTTATAATGGAGTTGTATTACTCTGTTTAAATGTGTAACTCGTAGGATGCAATGTGTAATGGTCTAATGGATATATCGAATGTGTTTCTCGTTTCATTCGTATAACACAAATCTATAAATTCATGAGCAGATTAGCAATTAAACGTATTCCAGTATGGCTGACACCTTAAGTGCCGAGTTGTTGGAATTCCAGAAGAAGGATAACCGTCGTCTCCTGCATGCAGTCTACCGTGTTGGTGATCTTGAGCGCAGCATCAAGTACATTACCCATCTCTATCGTTAGATCATTCAACCAATATATCATTTGGGTATTCATTTTTTAGTTAATTTTTGTAATCAGATTTTACACAGAAGCATTTGGGATGAAGTTACTGAGGAAAAGGGACGTACCAGAGGAGAAGTACTCAAATGCTTTTCTTGGGTTCGGCCCTGAGGAGTCAAACTTTGCAGTGGAGCTTACATACAGTTTGTTTCCGAATATTTCAAAAATTGTTTTTAGTACCATGAATATCTGTTGATGGTTTATGTTTATGTACAGATTATGGAGTCGATAAGTATGATATCGGAACTGGATTTGGGCATTTTGCAATTGCTACCGCGGATGTATGTGTTACATACTACTTACTACATGATACATCTGATATAAAATTTGTTGATTTTTTTAATGGTAAACTGTGTTTTTTTGTAGGTTTACAAACTTGCTGAAGACATTAAGGCAAAAGGTGGGACCATCACAAGGGAGCCGGGTCCAGTTAAAGGTGGAACGAGTGTGATCGCTTTTGCTAAAGATCCAGATGGTTACCTTTTCGAACTCATTGAACGACCTTCCACCCCTGAACCACTTTGTCAAGTAATGCTTCGTGTTGGTGATCTTGATCGATCCATCAAGTTTTATGAAAAGGTACTGTTTTCTTGTTTATAATTTTTTAATATATCTAATGTAACTTATCCATGTAATGTTGATATAATGGTCCAATTTTGCGCAGGCATTGGGGATGAAGTTATGCAGGAAAATTGATAGGTCAGAACAAAAGGTACACCTCTTAATAGATGTTTCCTTCCTGTATTATTTGAAGTTACTAAAATATTTTTTGCAACCCAGTACACATTGGCAATGATGGGGTATGCTGAAGAAAAAGAAACAATAGTATTGGAGCTCACATATAACTATGGTGTAACTGAATACACCAAAGGCAATGCATATGCACAGGTTAAACATTGTAGCTTGAGTCTATTTGTTTGTATTTATTTCTCAAGTTTGGTGTTGTGATGTTGAATAATAATAGGTTGCAATTAGTACGAGTGATGTTTATAAAAGTGCGGAAGTGGTGAACCATGTCATCCAAGAGCTTGGTGGAAAGATAACCAGGCAGGCTGGCCCTCTTCCTGGGCTGGGTACCAAAATCCTCTCTTTCCTTGATCCAGATGGTTGGAAAACGGTAAATCTAATCTTTCAATCTTGTCGTCATCATCATCATACTCAGTAAATCCCACCAATAGCAAAGCAAAGGTAGGGTCTGAGGAGGATAAGATGTACACAGCTTTACCTCTACCCCATAGGGATAGAGAGGCTGCTTCCAGTGAGACCCCGGCTCGATAGTAAATCTTTCAATCTTGTATGAATTTAAAAGGTCATATATTCGTTGGAAGTAGGCCTCCATGTTTGTTTAATGTATTGATGAAGAAAAATGCGTAATCTTTTTCATCGACTGTCTGTTTGATTGTAGGTTCTGGTTGATCATGAAGACTTTCTGAAAGAACTTGAGAATAAATAGAAGTTGTCTAATATGGTATCGTGCAGTTGAGGAGGATGCAACAGACATAATAATAAATAAAGCTATGTGCAATATATTTGGCACATAACACCATCTATGTGTAGTAGCATAAACCTAGTTGTATGACTATGAATGGGTATTTATGTATGATGTGACAGACACATGTGTGAAGACATTATTAAATCTTCTTATGAGTTTGTAAGGACATCCATCAATATGTATTGTGATTTTGCTAGATTAACTCTCAAAAGATGATAACTTTTTCCCAATTGGTAGCCAGCCATTCCTTTTTTTTAACAAAGGTTCAGTAATTATAACAGATGGGGTTGAGAACTTTTTACAATGGAGCCCAAGAATGTTGTTTACATTTTTATAATGGTATTATCATCCTAAATGTCACTTTTAGATATACATAGGCATTAGAAGATGGCAGACATAAAATGGGAAGAATGAACCAGAATATAAAATGAACATATGTGTATTTACATCTGCAACAAGGATTTGGATATTGTATGTTTATGCATTATCTTGGTTTACTGGATATCCAAATGTGTTTTCACCACTGTAGGTCATGTAGAGGAACCCGTCTTCATCCTTGTTTTCCTCATAAATTGCAGACATCAAAGCAGCTGTTAGAAAGCAACAGGAACTATGAGTTTATCTTTGTTAACAAAGATGATTATTAAGTTAATGGTAGATGGCACTCTCACCAGTTGGCGGTAACATGTTCTTGACGAAAACAAATATAGCCTTCTCCGCGCTAAGTTTGATCCTTTTACGAACCACATAAACAAACTGACCTACGGTCAAGTCAGCTGGTACTAGATATCTGCAATACAACAATATACATGATCACTTTGAAAACGCATATCCAAACTATTGGTTTGGATCAAATGATATCTGGACAAGAGTCGAGAGTAACATAGTTGATTGATACATAAGACAGAGGGAGGACAAGGTACTTGTTTTTGTCGATGTCAGCAAGATCGCTTCTTTCAGCTCTCTCGACAATCACCTGAAAACTTACTGTTCTCAGTTTAAAGATAGATACAACAACATAAATATACAAAGTTTGCATTAAATGTCGTACAGGTACACGATCAGGATACTTGTCCCTGATACGGGTGGATTCGGCCCGCCTCTTTTCTGTTTAAATGAGATTTCATTAATCATGCTACTTATTTTTTAAATCGCAAAATTAAAAGCGAAAAGGAAACGGGATGATACCTGGTGGGTGTTGAAGCTTAAAGACCATGTCTGCACTCTGATTGCTTTCTGCAAATTTCAAACATTTCAGAAACATTGCATCAAGAGAACTTTATAAATAATAAAGAAGATAGATTTATGGAAAAATATAAGTTAACCCAAAGAAGAAGGCAAAGAAAAGAAATTTAAATTAGAATTCTCACCTAAGATAGCGATGGATTGATTGTGTGTGATCCAACTGTGTGAGGTTTATTTAAAAGGGGCCAAGCAAGGAAGGAGAAGATGCAAGTTTTGGGATTTCCAAGTGTACAAGGAAACTACCTGTATTTTTATTACTTAATTATAATACTAATATAATATATGTTCCAACTGTAGAAGTTATCTCTAATTATAACTATACATGTACTTGGAAAGGTTATCATTAAGGCAGGGAAGCAGAGGCGTCTCTAAGAATTCACCTACCCTGTTCGATATTGAAAAAATGTGCCCTTCTCTTATGTTTTGTTATTATTTAAAAAAGATCAAATTAGTTTTGGGCTTAATAAACATAATTACAAGTGGGCTAAATTCTAAACCATAAAAAATGATTTGTAAATGGGCCTATATTGAAAGTGCTATGTGTTTACTATTTAAAAAAAATAACATATACGTATCGGATTTTTTTTTTAAATCGCATGCCCCTTGAAATCGTGGGCCTTGTGCGGAGGTCCTCCCCGCACACCATCAAAGCCTCCCATGCAGGGAAGGGTCGGATAATGGGTCAAAACTAGTTTGGCTCAAAAGAAGCGGTTTAAATAAAATAGATCAATTCGGTTCTGGTCAAAAAAGTTCATGCTAAAACTGACTCGGGTTAAAATGATATAAAAGCATCAAACACTATATTATTTTTATGGTAGTCAGAGTCTAGAGACGATAGTTGAAGGCGGCAACGACGGTGGTAGAGTCACAGCGGCAGCAATGGCGGTGGTGAGGGCAACAACGATTGCGGTAGTGGACTAGTGGCAGGTGGGGCGGTGTCGAAGCAGTAGTTTTTCTTTTAAATATTCTCTTTCTTTACAATTTTAGTTTTATATGTGAAAAGGGGGCTCAACTTTTTTGTCTCGCATGAGGCCTAAAAGTTTTTTCTCATTCTCGAGGACGGCCTGCTATTTAAAATTAGAAAAAAGATTTGAAAAACTTCACTTTCATAAACTGTTTAAAACAGTAAGAAAAAATGATGGGAAAAGTAAAGAAGTCTTCGTCGAATTATTAGTTGTAGGCTTGCTTTTATTATTACAATTTACAACAAAGAAAGTCTTTTAATAAATATAAGACGAGGAATAGAAGTTGGTCTCAAACGGTCCTTGTTAATCAAATAGACGCAAAATCAAGGGACTTCTTTCCATTTAGAGACTTCTCAAAGTAGCTTTTCCAGTACTCTCCATATATGACTTCCTTATATCGAGCCACCCCGTCACGAGCCACCAGCTCAGGAAACGGTCCAATTTTTGCCGTGGGCAGTGGTGAGATGAATCTTGGGACTGACACTCTTGACTCGACGTCCGTGGTTCGCACTGTGTGTTCTGCACTTTTATACCTTCCATTGCTTAAAATCTAACATAAACACACACACCATGAAACGACCAATTGTTCATTTGTTTGGTAAGGAAGGAATAATATATAGTTTTTTCATGACATCTAACCTGTAGTGAATCACCAACATTAATAACCAAAGCACCATTTATGGGTGGAATCTCAACCCACACTTCATTTCCCGGTGATGCATTTTGATCACCTTTTTTCACGTATAATCCACCAATTCCATCTTGTAGAAGCACTGTTAGCATGCCTATATCCGAGTGCCTCCCCACACCAACGGTTAGGTCCGGGTTTGGACAGGCCGGGTAGAAGTTCATGTTCACGATATCAGAACCTGTAAGTTCATGGAGTCTTGAGTCGTCTAGTTTTACCCCAAGGTTCCCGATGAGTGCTTGTAATAGCTTTTTCACCATCTCCGAAGACGTCTTTATGAACTCGAGCACCACCTCCCTAAGTACGGATCATGATCATACAAACATTAAATTAAATTATAAGATGATGAAATTCCAACCCACATCTAAAAGAATGCATCTAGATGTTGTAACATAAGAAAACTAGAAAATAGTTTTTTTTTCGAACTGCAAGATTTTACAACTAGTAGTTTAGGTTTCTTAGAATTTTTTTTTAAAAGTTAAATGTCATTTTAGTCTCTGTGATTTGAGCCATTTTGCCAATTTAGTCCAAATGTTTCATTTTTCGCATGTGGGTTCAAAAAGATTTCACCGTTGCCATTTTAGTCCACTGGGTTAACTTCATCCATTTTTTTGTTAACGAGAAGGGCAATTCGGTCATTTTATATGTAGTTCTGTAAACTATAAGAGCAATTCGACCATATAAAATGACCGTATTGCCTTTCCCGTTAACATAAATAATGAATGAAGTTAACCCAGTGGATTAAAATGGCAACGGTGAAACATTTTTGGACCGATATGCGAAAAATGAAACCTTTGGACAAATTGACAAAATGACCCAAACCACAGGAACTAAAATGACATTTAATTTTTTTATGTGTAGCTAATTTAGGAATGTGTTTACATGTGGATTTTTGGTTTTTTGTATTATTTTAGTATCTTGGGAGTCCACGGCTTTCATAGGAGGACTCCCAATCTGAGATCTATTTAGAGTCCTTAGAAACCATAAGTGGATTCCCTAAAACCATAAACGATAAGGGGGACGGGGCGCCCCGTTATGGGCCATCGATCATGCGTGGAAGGAAATAGAACACCGTTGTCGCTCTTTGTTTTAACGTGTGGTATGTTAAACGCATTGTGTGTGTCACGCGTTAAAATTTAAAAAAAAATTGAACGTTGGACCCCATTTGACCGTTTAAAAAGTCACGGTTTAAAGAAATTATGTATATACACACACAATATAATTTTGTAAATTACCAAACATTCTTTCAATCCACACATTCTTTCAATTCAAACACAAAAAATACAAATTTTAATTCAATTCAAAGATGGAAGGTTCAAGCAAACGAGGTTCGGGTTCGAAGAAAAAACCCGTACGACCGAAGGTTCGAGCGAATCTTGGCGAGCCGGCGAGATTTCAGTTGCAAGACGAACCCGAACCAATCCCACCATTTCAAACCCAACTGTTTCCACCCTTTCAAACCCAACAATTTCAACCTCAACAATTTCAAACACAACCGTATCAAAACCAACCGTTCGTTCCACCATTTCAACCTCAACAATTTCAAACACAACTGTTTCAAACCCACCAATTCAATGTCGACCCACTAGAAGATAACAACCTCATCCACCAATTCACCTGTGCGTACCGCGAACCACAACAACAACTTGATGACGATGACGATGACGTTGAAGAAGAAGAAGAAGAAGACGATCAAGAAGTTGAAATCGTCCCAACATCCTCTCGGAGAGCATGGAGGAGCGAGGAGGAGGTCGCCTTGGTCAAGGCCTACTTGCACACCTTCGAAAACAAGAAACATTCGAATGAGCAAAAAAGAGACTTGTTTTGGAGACGAGTTATAGCTCATTTTGGCAAACTTTCCGGTTCGACGGATCAAATGACTTCGAAGTGGGGCGATTTATTTAAATGAAATTTATAATTTATAATTTTATTGTTAATTTATAATTTAAAAACAAAAAAAAGAGGTTGTGAGTGATGGAATTCCATCACTAGTGATGGGCATTTCTGCTAAAATACATCACTAGTGATGGAATAATGTTAGATGACATGGCGGAACATGATTGGATGTTGTGAGTGATGGAATTTCATCACTAGTGGAGCACCCCTACCCCCTAAGCAGTAGGGGTGCTAAACAGGTCGTGTTCGCGGGTGGTGGGTTCAACCCGACCCGAACCCGAACACGACCCGAACCCGAAAATCGTTTCATACATATGAACCCGAACCTGACCCGAATATTCGTAGGCTGACCCGAACCCGACCCGTTCAACCCGAATTTTTTTATTTTTTAATATTTTTCAGCAAATTAATATATTAAAATTAACATCTACTATAAAAAAACACAAATTAGATAATAAAATTACATTAAAATCATAATCTTATGTCAACTTCTATTTTTAAGTTATAAGTATAACATAAAATGCACACCAAATTTAATTTATAACATAAAACATATTGTAAAAATATCATATTATAGAAATGGGTTAAACGGGTCAACCCGCCAACCCGACCGGGTTGACGGGTTCAACCTGAAACTGACCCGAACCCGTTTAGACTAAACCCAAACCCGCGAATTTCGTGTTAGGTTCGTGTCGTGTTTTCGGATCGTGTCAGAAATTCACACCCCTACTAAGCAGGTTACTATTGTCCTTGTGTAGATGTATTTAGAGTCCACTTATGGAAGTAATGGACTCGAATAGTCCTAAAAACCAGCGTTTTCAGACCCGGACCGGACCGGTCGGACCAGGAACCGGAGGTTGAGCCGGTCCGGGTCATCGTATCCGGCCGGAAATGCATTGAACCGGCGACCCGGTGGTTGGACCGGGGAACCGGCCGGTCGAACCGGTTTTTGGAAGGGTTGGACCGGTTTTTTATATATTTTTTCAGATTTAACCTTATTAATTTTTATAATATTTACGGTACCTTCCGATTCTTACGTCCGATCCGACCAGTCGGACAATTGAACCGGTAAAAAGACCGGTTCGACGTCCGGTCCGGTTCTAAAAACATTGATAAAAACCACCTACAACAAAATTACGGATTCTTACTTGCAATCATGAGGCCAAGACTCACGAGCATCCGCATCATTGGTATAAAACATGTTAAGAACGTCTTTCCACTCCAAAGCCTTCTCATTCTCAGGAGCAAAGCTAGTGCCATACTTGACAAGGGGACTAGGTCTAACCTCCTTCAGATACACAGTCTTCTTCTCTATTGGTTGACCAAAAAACTGGTGGGCTGTAACTATAAGCGAGTCCAACACTTCCAAGGGCACACCATGGTTAACCACCTGGAAGAAGCCTAGAGTTTCAGATGCATGGACAATGGCCTTCACCACTTGTTCATGGTTGGGACCATCAAACTCAGATAGATCAATGGTCACGTTTTCGAGTGAACCAGCAACCACTTGCTTGTTGATTCGGAGGTCTGGTGGCTGGATGTAACGACCCGGTACCTCAGTAAGGCCCAAGTCCACCAGACCTTTGACACCATTGCCTTCTTTCACGACAAAGTTGAAGAGTGAGTTATCATCATTTAAATTTAAATTGGGAGCCATTTGATTTCAAAGCTGCAATTAGTTGATAAGTTTCTTATCTTGTTGTGTTTATTGCGTGTCTCAAACAACCACCACTTGTTAAATCAGGATAGTGCATACCACCAAACACGTAAAAAACACCTTGAATGCGATTACCTACCCACTCTTATCTGTTTGTTTGCTAATAAAAAAACACATCTATATCTATACATATAATAAAAGAAACCATGTTAGGGACACATGACGTTCTATGAGACAGTCTTAATTATTTTTCTAAATATTTATTATGGAAAGTCAATTATTGATAATATTAAACTTAAAATTTTAGAAGAGATTTTAATGATAAAGACAAAGATAACAGATAATAATATATTAAATATTATAATCATATATTAATTATTAAAATCTAGAAAAATATATTAGCGTTTTAAATATTTATAAAGATAAAGATTTTATTTAGTTGGTAGTTTTAATTGTTTTTATATTTTGATGATAAGGACAAGGATAACTGATAACTACATATTAAAATAAAAATATTTATTTTAATCAACTGTTTTGTTAAGAGGATTTATTCAATACATGTAGAACATATATATATATTTGATACATGGTATATTTAGAATCCTATTTCTAATAAAGGATCTCATTTTCCCGTTTTACACTCCAATGAAATAATAATATTAAATCATAATATCCAGCTTATCTCTTGTATATTTAATATTTTTTACTAAAATATTTCCTTTCTTTTTTTCTACTGATTATCTAACATCAGGTAATACGTAAGTTTCTAACCTAATAATAAATAAAAAAACAAAGTAAAACGTTATAAACCATATAATACACAACTCTCTAACCTAATAAAAAATAAAGTGAGATGTTACAATAAGTAAATAGTACCTCAAAGTTCCTTTTGTTAGAAAACACATCTTGATGACTAAATATTTTAACGGATTACATTATTCGTGTAAGACATGTGTTTATTCAAATCGTGCAATACACGAGTTTTTAAAAGATGTAACTATTTTATTAGTTAGTATATAAAATTATATTTATTCAACCCGTGTAATACACGGGGTTCTAACCTAGTTAAATAATTAAATAAAGATAACCCTGACTCGATCAGCACTAGAATAATAATTAATAATATTACTTAGGGTGTAAGGAGTGGTTAAACACTTTGGAGTGACAAACCAAAAAACGACCAATCAGAGCGCACCATGTCAATCAGTCAAAAGTGTTTAAACTTTGGTGAAAAGTGTTGGCAATGGTTTAGACATTTGGTGAAGTGGTAAACTATTTTTTTTTTAAAAGGAAAAAGTTGTGATTGGTTGAGATAGGAATGGACCCCACCCACAATACCCCCTCTCTCTCTCTCCTTCCTCCCTTCCCCGAATCGGCTAACCTTCACCGATTCCCCCCCCCCCCATTTCGTCAAACACCCACGCGGCAAAGTGTTGGCATTGGTTTGCCGTGGGTTTGCCGATCGGTGACTTGGGTTTGCCGCATCCCACACCTTACACCCTTATAGTATCATTCTTGATTTCCACTAAACCACCTCATTATTATATATATCAAATGGCAACACCACTTTTCTACTTGCTACAGTGGTGGTGTTGTCAATTTTTTTTTCTTTTTTTTTTCCTTTTTCTTTCTTTCTTTCTTACTTTTCTTTTTCTATTTTACTTTTACTCTTTAATTTTCAGCATTAACTCTTATAACCCCTTAACTTTATAAATACTTTTAACCGAGTTTTACGTCTTTATTTTTATTTACGTGTCGATATAAACTTAAGTTGATTTACATTTCGACATGATTTTTTGTGTGTTTATTTACGATTTTGCCCCAGTATAAAATTCGTTTTAATATTTTTTTACAAGACTATGGTAGTGTTTTGTTTTAATTTGTTGGCTCGATTTAATAATGACAACACCACTTTGCTACAGTGGTGTTGTCAATTTTTTTTTCCTTTTCATTTCTTACTTTCTTTTCTTTCTTTTTTTTGTGTTTTTTTTTTCTATTTTACTTTTACCCTTTAATTTTCAGCATTGATTCTTATAACCCCTTAACTTTCTAAATACTTTTAATCGAGTTTTACGTCTTTATTTTTATTTACGTGTCGATATAAACTTAAGTTGATTTACGTTTCGACATGATTTTTTTTTGTGTTTATTTACGATTTTGCCCCAGTATAAAATTCGTTTTAATATTTTTTTACAAGACTATGGTAGTGTCTTGTTTTAATTGGTTGGCTCGATTTAATTTTTATTCGTTATGCCAAGCGGTAGTTTTTCCATTGTTTTAGTTTTTTTTTAGCAAAACTATGGTAGTATTTTGTTTTACTTTGTTTACTCAATGTAATTTTTTTTGAGATCGTGTTACGAGTAGTATGTACAAGTAACTAAAACACAGACGTACATGCTATAAGAAAAAAATATTCAGCTTAATGCCCCGCAACGCGGGCGGACAAAACCTAGTTATAATTATAATTATAAATCTCTTAAATCTATACATTTGGGAACAATATTTTTAGACATGTGGTGGCACCTTATTTGTTCTTTTTTTTTTTTTTTTTCCCTTTTTCCTGTTTTTAAGTGTTTATATAAGACTCTTTTCATATCTGGACATTTATAATAATATAAATCTCTTAAATCTATACATTTGGGAACAGTATTTTTAGACATGTGGTGGCACCTTATTTGTTCTTTTTTCCCTTTTTCCTGTTTTTAAGTGTTTATATAAGACTCTTTTCATATCTGGACATATTTGTTTGTGTGGTAAAGTGGTAGTGTGTTTGTTTGAGCTCATCAGTCTCTCGGGTTCGACCCTCTGTTGTCAAACCCTAATTTTTTTTCCGCCACAGGTTTTTTTTAGTGCTTCACACGTTTCCCTTGTACATTACACGTGTCCCTTGTACATTTCAATTGAGGCCAGGTGTCTAATTGCACGGAAAAATGTTTGATTTACTTATACCAGTGTCTGATTGCATGGTATCTTCTTCCATTTCTTTTGCTAATCAGCTTCTCATCTTCTCAGGTTGGTTAATTTTTCTTGTCGTATGGTGCCATTGGGTGTTTGTTGTTTTTAATCTGAAGTTATTCTTGTCGATTTGGGGGTTTTGTGGTTTATTGTGAAGTTATTCTTGTAGATTTGGGGGTTCTGTGGTTTATTGTGTTTAAATTGATGTGCAGGTGTTGGTGTTTCAAGATTTCCGAGTGTGTCTTCTTCTCTTGTGCAGGTACATTCTTTTCTTTCTTTTAGTATATGCCGTTTCTGTTGATAATTTCTATTGTGTTTTGTTGTATATGCTGAAAGATTGACACCCAAAGCCACCGAAAAATAAGAAAAATTAGGACGAGAGGATCAATCATAAAATTACTTTTTGTTTTTTGGGGCCTTGCAAACTATGGGATCAAAATACTTACCCGCTTTCGCCATTTGAGTGATGAATTACCAAGTTAGGCACACTTATCCCAAAAAAAAGTCTTGTTCTCCTTGGACCCAATTTTGTTGATAACTTGCTTTAACGGCATGGCTTTCGCCTAGTAGAGAGTCTAAGATCCGTTTCTTTTGACCATTCGATGTACCATAGTCAACATCGTGACTGCGGTTCATCGATTCTTGGGGATTAAATTGACTCCAGTCCGGAAGAACACGTCCTAGGTCAAAAGCAACTTCCTTATTCATAGTGCACTCAAAAGCTTCAGCATTGAAAGAATCTAGAAACATAATAGAAATACAATATCCTTCTTCAGTGTAAGGAAATCTTTGTTCACCACCTTTACATAACCTACAAAAGGGTAAAACATTAAATATAGTTTACAAAGATTTCCTTACAGAAATTGACAACTCCCAGGTCTACTATTTCTATTATTATTTTATATTAAGACGTATATAATAGGTCCGTTTCAGATTCACCTAACAACCATGTTTGTTATTACTCACAAATGTCTGTCTTCTTCAACATGTGATGCAGATGCCTTATCATGGAACACCCCGGAGTTTCTGAGCTGAGGCCTTTTAAATCCGCGCCGACAATCCATGTACGAGTATTGCGTTCATGGGTGCCAGATTACAGGGATAATGAGCTGCACTTCCTACTAGTAGATCAAGAGGTAACAATTATATATTAAAACCAGCATGAATAAGAATGGTAACATCATATTAGTATTAACCAACAATTTTGTACGCTTACCACAACATGTGCATAGGGACTTGGAATTCAAGCTGTCACAAAGGAAAACGACTGCACCAATGTGCGTTCAAGGCTGCAAATACAAGGATGCTACGAAATAAGCCGTTACGCTTGTGTGGCTGTTGACGACTTTACTGCAGTGATCACGCATCCTGCGATGATCAGATTAGGATCAACGTCTGTATTCACACCAATTGCTGGTACTCAAGAATTGCCCACGCAATACTTCGACTTTGCCACCAGAAGAAAAATGGAAATTGAAGCTAAAAAGGAGAGAGGAATCGTTGGTATGGATATTAATCTACTTTTAACACTTTTAGAAAAAAATATTTTCTATCTGGTACATGTACTTTGCAGACTTCATCGGAATCTATCTCAAGTTAGAAAACAAGACAAGTAAAAAAGGAAGACCGTATGTAGTTGTCACACCCCGATTTCCGGTGGGCCCGGTGGGGGAGTATCGTGACGTGGTTGGCAACGTAATAGTCAAACAACACAATATAATAATGCACAGCGGAAGCAATTTAAAAATAAGATACAACCGAATTTATTTATTGTAATCAAAGTCACAATATCCGGTGTTTATCCACAGAACGGATCGAAACAAAATAACATTTATGGTTCAACAGACTTCTGGCATCCTAAGCTTGCGAGACTTTTATTGATGCTTAGGAGACAATCTAGCCAAATTTCGTTTAGTACCTGCATTCAGTCTTTTTGGGAAAATACGTCAGTTTACACTGGTAAATACATTCAACTGACTCATTTTGGAAAATGGTTGAAAATTGGTTTGGATGCACATGGCATAAAACATTTTATTTAACTTGGGAGAATTATTTAATATTATAATCTTGTGAACGAATTACATGTTACTTATGCGTTCAGTAGCCCGAATCAAATCCGGGTTAAAGATCAATAGACACACCACTTTAAGTGAGTTATACACGGGAGTACGCCTACACCCCGTGCTCAGGTCGTGGCCATCTCGTAAGATGATGCCAGGGATATCCGGGACATGGTCATTAACCCCCCCCCCCCAAAGGCTGTAAAGTAAGCAAGACTGTTTAAACGAGCCAATCAAATTATTCAACTACCCACTAAGCGTGGAGATTTGATGCCCGATCAAGCGGTACGCTATGCACCGTAACCTAAGCCCGTATAGGGAAAATAAGTTAAAAGTATTTACCTGATGCAAGTATAAATCACAATAAGCAGAATGCACGTAGCTTTTACTGTTTCTCCTAATCTGGAACGAAGGTTTAATATAACCTATTAGAATTCTAACGGGTCTTTTATTAAGCTTAAGCTTAGACCGGCTAGTTTCAAGATACGGTTCGTACGCACAATTAAGCGAAGACCGGATAGAATGTGATTCAGACCCGACAAGTTTTAGGACTTGTTTAATATGGGTTCATTATTCACATTCTGGATTTTGAGATAAAACCGTTAAGGTTTGACCTGTTTCGGCTAATTTATGTAAACTTGTTACATAAACCGAACCGTACGCGTAATAGGCGTGACGGGTAGTCATGAGAGCTATATACAGGTTTCCTAAGTTAATTATGTCGCAAATATGTTGTGACATCAGTAAGGTGTCTTTCGTTATGCCCGAAACACGTTTAAACACAAACTAGGCCCCGTATGGGTAGTTCGGTCATTTAAAAGTTTATAAAAGCGTTTAAGTGACAACCTGAGTTACAGGTCTGATGTAATCAGCAAATATACTCAATTTGCTAAGTTACATCAGTAGGTTAAAGCATGTATGTGAAACTTATCATTTTTAACCAAGCTAGGCCCCGTAGGGGTATTTTGGTAATTTCACATAAGCCGAAAAGCTCAAAACTGAAGTCTGAGTTTATCAACCTTTGCTTACTGTTAAAATATGATAATTTGCCTCTTATATCAGTAGGTATCAACCCGGGTATGTCCAATATGATTTTAAAACATACTATGCGTTAAAAACGCTAAATAAGGCGATTAAAGGCCATTACCGGGTTCGATACTTAAATCTGATATTTTTATATTTCCAGAAGGCTTAAAATAATTTATTTATCATAACTAATCAGTAGCAAAAGGTTTGGAATCGTTTAGATGTGTAAAACTCATTTTATGGCCCGTAAGGGCAAAACCGACAATTACCGAATTAAGCCTACGACTACGAGTTATGCTCAGCCTAAAATTAATTAAAAATATTTAAAAATCCCAAAATAATATATTACATCAGTGGGTAAAATATTTGATACCAAAAAGTATGCTTAACTAGGCTATACGCTAATTACGCCATTTTATTAACATAAAGCATTAGTTTTGCGATAATGAGCATAACTCTTAATCTACAAGTCAAACTGATGTCAAACTTTGCATACAAGTCTATATATCAGTAACAAAGGTTTCTACACTTTTACATTTTCATAAATCACGTTTTAAGGCAATAAGGGCATAACGGTCAACATATGAGCGATTAACGGAAACATGTATATTAATTGGGTAATCAACGAAACAAGTACAGAGGCTTATACTATCATGTAACCCAACCCTAATGAAGCATTAAGGCATTTCTAATTCCATCTAACTCGGGCCAGAACTGAAGTCAACGTAAAAGTCATAGTTTCGTGACTTTCGGTTCCGAACCGGTTTAAAACTGAGAGTTGTCGAGTCTGACCAGTTTAGACATGTCCGTGCATTTATTACCAAGTTATATTAAGTTTAAAACAGGTTACACGCATCACGTATTGCTAATCGTGCATTAAATTGTAATTTACATAACTGTTGACTTTTTCGGTCGACGTTTGACTCGGCAAACGACCTAGTTAGGTCTGGAATCAGTACGTGCCCTTATAAGGGTTTAATACCCATATAATTACCTATCTAACGGTACTTTTAATTCGACATACGACTGAGCTATCATTAATTAATTACGAAGTCAAACCGTAGTTACGTCGGTTTGACTTTTAGCTAAAATACTAAGCTATAATTAATTTAGAAAGGTTAGGCAACTTACAAGGTGTTTAATGATGATTAGGGAGGCCTTGTAATCAGCTTGAAAGCTCCTCAATTGATCAGACTTGGATTGAGAATGGAATGATCAAAGAGTTGCAACTTATGAGGTTTATATAGTGTTCAAGGCACCATGAATTGATGACAACAAAGTCTACAACACTCCACAATTGTTCAACACATGTCTCTAGCATGTAGGGGGTGCCTAGGGGTCGTTTACAAGTGAGAAAAACTGGTGGAATAGGTCACAATCGCGCATAACAGCCAACAGAAGGTTTCTGGTCGCTGGCAAGGTGCTTACGCACCGTAAGCACATCTGCTTACGGTCCGTAAGCAGTCATCAGGGGCTGTTTTGCTTGTTCTTTCAATTATTCGAAAAGGTAACCCACTTGCATGAATTTGGGGCTTCAATATAACACTTAGGGACCCTTCAAATGTACCTTATACTGTATAATACCCCACCACATTGGTTTGTTTGCTTTGGATCCAAAAACAAGACCCGAAAACAAAGGTTTATCATTGCTTTTTCTTCGTGGAATCAAGTCATTCATTATCAGTTCCATTCTTGTCAACCCTTTTATGGATTTAAAACTAAGTAGATGTTTAATATATAATAACTTGGGTTTTGGGATTTATCAATGAGGTGTTCAGAGGTAAATATTTAACATGACGCCACTTTTTAAATCCCGCCAAAACTTCTTTATTCAATCCGGGTTCACAACGTGTTTTTGTCGTACATGACACGTGTCGACATCTTATTAAACACGAAATTTTTGAGGTGTTACATCCTCACCCCCTTAAAATAAATCTCGACCCGAGATTTACTGAAACAAATAAGGGTATTTTTCTTTCATCGTGGATTCAACCTCCCACGTGTATTCGGGACCTCTACGGGCATCCCATTTGACCTTTACAAAAGGTATATGCTTCCTTCGAAGCTTCCTTACCTGTCGATCTTCAATCGACAAAGGTTTTTCAACAAATTTTAAGCTCGCGTCTATATGCACATCTGTATGTGGCATGACATGTGATTCGTCAGCGGAACACTTCTTTAGATTGCAGATGTGGAACACATTGTGAATTCCACTGAGCTCTTCTGGTAAGTTCAACTTATAGGCAACTGACCCGACACGTTCGATAACCTCGAAGGGTCCTATGTATCTCGGGCTTAGCTTGCCTTTCTTACCAAACCGCATTACTCCTTTCCAGGGTGACACTTTAAGTAGGACTTTGTCACCTACTTCGAAGTGAAAATCCTTACGGTTTGGATCAGCGTAACTCTTCTGCCTATTCCGGGCAGCTTGGAGATTGTTACGAATCTGGACAATCTTGTCCGTCGTTTCGAACACGATCTCTGGTCCTGATAACTGGACTTCTCCAACTTCCGCCCAACAAACTGGCGATCTACACTTTCTACCGTATAATGCCTCAAAAGGCGCAGCCTTAATGCTGGTATGGTAGCTATTGTTGTAGGAGAATTCGATCAATGGTAGGTTCTTATCCCAACTACCTCCCAAATCGATCGCACATGCACGCAGCATATCTTCCAACGTTTGAATAGTACGCTCACTCTGACCGTCAGTCTGAGGATGGTAAGCCGTACTAAAGTTCAAACGTGTGCCCAAAGATTGCTGGAAGCTCTTCCAAAAATGTGACGTGTACCTAGTATCTCTATCAGAGATAATAGCTACAGGTATGCCATGTAAGGCTACAATCTTATCAACGTATAACTGAGCTAACATGTCGGAGCTATAAGTCTCCTTGATGGGTAGAAAATGAGCTGACTTAGTCAGTCGGTCAACTATAACCCATATCGTATCATTTCCTTTCCTCGTCTTGGGTAACTTGGTAATAAAATCCATAGTTACCATTTCCCACTTCCACGTAGGAAGTTCAGGCTGTTGTAGCAAACCTGACGGTTTCTGATGCTCGGCTTTGACTTGCGCACATGTCAAGCATTTTGCTACATGAGTGGCCACAGACTTTTTCAAGCCTATCCACCAATAATTTGCCTTTAAATCCTGGTACATCTTATCAGCTCCAGGGTGAACGGAGTACTTGGAACTATGGGCTTCTTGGAGGATGACATCACGAAGTCCTCCAAAGATTGGAACCCATATTCGTCCATTTAACCGTAGAATTCCGTCTTTGCTAAGAGTTAACTGCTCCTCAGTTACTCCTAACTTTTCATTAGGATAGTTGGCTTCCAACACAGCTTCCTTCTGTGCAGCTAACACCCTTTCTATCAAACTGTTCTTTATTTCCATGCGCTTGGCATTGATTCGGATGGGCTTAACCCTTTCCTTCCGACTCAAGGCATCGGCGACTACATTCGCCTTGCCGGGATGGTACTTGATTTCACAATCATAGTCATTCAAGGTCTCCATCCAACGGCGTTGCCTCATGTTTAATTCTTTCTGATTAAACAAATGCTGGAGGCTCTTGTGATCAGAATAGATCACAAACTTGATTCCGTAAAGGTAATGCCTCCACAGTTTTAGTGCGAACACAACGGCACCCAACTCCAAGTCATGGGTGGTGTAATTCTTTTCGTGCACCTTTAACTGCCGTGATGCATAGGCAATAACCTTGCCCTTCTGCATAAGCACACACCCCATGCCAGTGTGTGATGCGTCACAGTAAACTACAAATTCTTCAGCGCCTTCAGGTAATGTAAGCACAGGAGCGTTGCTAAACTTTTGTCTCAAAACATCGAAGGACTCTTGCTGCTTAGGGCCCCAAACGAACTTTACTTTCTTCTTGGTCAGGGAAGTTAGGGGTGCAGCAATCCTTGAAAAATTTTCAATGAAACGCCTGTAATATCCTGCCAATCCCAGGAAGCTACGAATCTCCGTAGGCGTCTTTGGCTCTTGCCAATTCATAACAGCTTCAACTTTAGCGGGATCCACCTGGATACCACGCTCACTGACCACATGTCCAAGGAATTGGACTTCTCGTAGCCAAAATTCACACTTAGAGAATTTGGAATAGAGCTTCTCCTGATGTAGGAGTTTGAGAATACAACGTAGGTGTTTCTCATGGTCAGCTTGATTCTTAGAATAAATAAGGATGTCATCGATGAAGACGATAACAAATTTATCTAAGTAAGGCTTGCAGACGCGATTCATGAGATCCATGAACGCGGCTGGTGCATTGGTGAGCCCAAAAGGCATCACTAGGAACTCGTAGTGACCGTAACGAGTCCTGAATGCAGTCTTGTGAACGTCTTCATCCTTAACCTTCAACTGATGGTAGCCTGACCTCAGATCAATCTTTGAGAAGTAACTTGCCCCTTGAAGCTGATCGAACAAATCGTCGATCCTGGGCAATGGATATCTATTCTTGATCGTGACTTTGTTAAGCTCGCGATAGTCGATGCACAGACGCATCGACCCATCCTTCTTCTTGACAAATAAGATTGGCGCTCCCCAAGGAGATGAACTAGGTCTTATGAAACCCTTAGCCAGCAATTCATCTAGCTGCGTCAGCAACTCCTTCATTTCGGTGGGTGCCAATCTGTATGGTGCTCTAGCAACTGGTGCCGCTCCGGGGATGATATCGATCCTGAACTCGACTTGTCTATCTGGTGGTAACCCAGGTAGATCTTCAGGAAACACTTCTGGGTATTCAGAAATGACAGGGATGTCTTCTAACTTCGGTTTAGGTTCCTCCATAATCACTTGCGCCATGTAAATGACACATCCCTTCTTCAAACACTTGGAAGCCTTGAGCATAGACACCTGCTCAGGCAGCCCATACTGGGTATCTCCCCGAATGGTAAGTGATTCACCAGATGGAGTCTTTATTACCACATGTTTCTGGTTACAGACAATTTGGGCCTGGTTATGAGATAACCAGTCCATACCCAGAACAATGTCAAAACCAGCCAATTTGAACGGAAGTAGAGATAGAGGAAAAGAATGGTTCTTAATGGATATAGCACATCCATCTAACACAGTAGAGACGGTTTCTATGGTACCATCTGCTAACTCTACCTCATAGTTTACGCTTAGGGTTTTGACAGGTAAATTCAACAATTTACAAAACTTATGATCTACGAAAGACTTATCTGCGCCTGAATCAAAAAGTACTCTTGCAAAGACATCATTTACAAGGAATGTACCTGTTATGACATTATCGTCCTGCACAGCTTCTTTCGCGTCCATTCTGAAGACTCTCGCATTAGTCTTCTTAGCCTCCTCAGGCTTCTTGTTGTATTTTGGGCAGTTGGTCTTGATGTGCCCCTTCTCATTGCAACGGTAACACGTTGCGTCTTTCATCTTTTTGCAATCCAGGGTTTTATGATCCGTGGACTTGCAAATCCCACAAGCAAAGGATTTTGACTGAGTCTGAGAGTTCGACTCCAGTCTGCACTTTCCATAGTGCTGCTTCTTGCAAATTTTACACTTGGGCTTCTCATCAGACTTACGCCCATCCTTCCTCGACTCAGATCCCTTCTTGTTATCACCGTTCCCACGGTGTTTCTTGTTCGATCGTCGTGAACCATCATCTTCACGCTTCCTCTTCTCAGCCTCCTTATTCCTCAGCGATCTCTGTCTGACCGCATCCAGAGTGAGGGATAAGGAAATGTCAGCTACAGATCTGAAGGTAGCTGGCCGAGAAGCCTTGACGCTTGCCTTGATTTCCGGGGCTAAACCACCGATAAATCTAGCGATTCTTTTTGGCTCCGGGGTTACTAGATAAGGAACCAACCGGGACAGCGTATTGAAGCTTGTCAGGTAAGCTTGGCAGTCGAGGTTCTTCATCACCAACGATAGAAAGTCGGATTCTATTTTCTCCACCTCATGTTGAGGGCAGAAATTTTCCTTGATCAGGGCAATGAATTGATCCCACGTCATGCTATACAACGGGATCTTCCCGGAGGCCTCCATCAGAGATCTCCACCATGCCAATGCTTCACCCTTGAAGGACTGTGACACAAACTTAACTATATCCCTTTGAGCGCACCCGCTTATATCCACCACCGTGTCCATTTCGTCCAGCCAAGTCATACAGTCGACGGCCCCCTTTTCCCCAGTAAAATCCCTGGGTTTACAAGACACAAAGTACTTATAAGTGCAACCCTTGTTACGGGGTCCCTGATGCAGTACCAATTGCTGAGATGGGACACTTTGATTGTTGGTGGACTGACGGTCATCACCGTCTCTCTTGGGTCCATTCTTTTTGGGAGGAGGTTTGTTATGAGCCTCAGAATGTGTCCTGGGCTTTGAATGTGATGCAGAGTGGGTCCTACTCCGAGTACCATTGTATTCCTCATACTGTCTATCCAAAGCCTGAGTAACAGCGCCGTCTATGATTGCTCTTAACTCGGCACCCGTTAACGTAATCTGGGCGTTCTCATTTGGCTCCACTGGATGGCTATTGACTTCATTTGAGTTAGCCATTTGTATTGATCTGTTGCAGAAAACAAGGTCAATATTTTTACTTGGGAGTTTATTATGGGATTACCCCTTAGGGTAACTCGTTAACCATGGTAACAGAGACCACATGTGGTTAACTTATTAATCGTATTAATTTAGGATTTTAATTAAAATTTAGCCTAAACATAAACAATAACAATATATATTAGCACATAAGGCTTGGTCACATGGACAATTTAAATTATAAGCTATGATTTCAGAGAATCAAGACTTTTAAGGTTTGAACCTAGTTCATTACCCTTATCAGACAGGGAGTCATGGCTACCACTGTCTTTTAACTCATGGGGAAGTGAGTTGGGCCCGTAGGCATCATAATACTACGTATGGTAAAATATGATCATCTTAATTGATGATCTTAACCCATGATTCAGAGATCATATAACTGGGTTTGAAATCTTCTAAAGAATCCTTATACATATATAATTGACATGTGATTTTAACGAACCACTTCTGCCAGGAGTGTTAACATGTTTTAAGATGTTAACAGGGATTTGAATCTTTTAAATAGGTCTTACCATTTTGGCCCGGTCTTATATTTGACACGAGGCTAGGTTTCACACTTTAAGATCCTTAATTAAATAATTACATAAGCAGATTGATTTAAAAGGAATGCTTTTAATTTATTTATTTCATCCATAAAGTATATATGCACAATTGGCAATCATGAAATTTATAAATACAACCATTCCATTTATTTATTCAACGCATTACACACTTGCCCTAAACGGGTCTTTCAAATTACAAATTTACCCATGTAAGGGTTAAATAACACACATGCCCACGCAGGGGCCAAACATCACACATGTCCACGTAGGGACTACATAATATAATAGTCCACGCAGGGACTCACACTAACAATACACCCACGTAGGGGTTCAAACAAAAAGGCATGCCCACGCAGGGGCTCAAGGCAACATACCAAATATACCCACGCAGGGGCTCAACAGTAAATACAGGAGAAAATAAATGTGGAAGGATTCAACGATCCTTCTTGTTCTTCCCCTTGATCAATCCCACTAATCCCTGGAAGAATGTTTGCCTCTCCCGGCGGTCTTCGTGAACTACTCGTTCAACTTGATTTATCCTTTGTAAGAGTTCTTCATGTTCGGGTGGAGAGAATCTAGGTGGCTGTGATTGAGTCCGGATGATGGGTCTAGGAGGTATCGCGTATCCCTGTGTCGGGTAACTCACCCCCCATGGATCCCCATAGGGTCCTTGGGTGTTGTAGTTTGCTGCTAACATGTACGGATCAGCCTCCGCGTACCCATAGTCGTGATGCGTTGGGGGTTCAAACGGGTTGTATCCCATGCCACTCGTATATGCCGGAATTGGGTTATCAAATCCCATCGGCGGTGGTTGTAGTACAGCAGGATTGGAGGGTCCACCCATTTGTGGGTCCTCCTGGTATGGCGGGTAGTGACTAGCACTTGACTGTTGTGGGGAACTGAAATTGAAGCCCCCCGGTCGTACCGACATGCGTGCACCGGTTCTCCTACGCCTTGGCGGTTGAGGAGGTGCCGGTTGAACTGGTGGCGGTGGAGGTGGTGGCGTAACTGCCACGAATCGGTGGTCCTTGGATGAATCTTGATGATGCGGCTGTGGCTGTGGCTCCTGTTGCTGCTGAGACTGTTGCTGCTGATGCTGCCCATGAGACGACGAGTGGTGTGACGGTGTATAATACCACTGGTGTTGATCGAACAGGGCTTGGAAACTGTCCGGACCACCATAGGGTGATCCATGAAAAGACGATCCGTCGGAGATTTCGATCGGATGGTTTGGAGTACCACTCGCCGGCATGACGGGATCCGTATCCTCGTCCATATCATCCGCGTGATCCCCTGAAAAGTGGTCCTCTGGACCCAGTGGGTTAAAACCCACGGGCTCTGGTATGAATCCTACCGGGTAAAACTGTCCCCGAAAGACAGGTGTAGGGTCTCCATATGAATGATGAGATAGGGATCTCTGAAGTGGTATATAGGACGGTTGAGGGTTATTAGGTTCATAAGGATTGAGAGCAGGAGGTGTTGAAGTATGCGAAACCGATCGTCTAGCCGGCTCGTACTGGTTTCTTCGGTTTTCCCGAGGGTCGTCACTCTCGGTGTTGGATGGAGCTCGCCGTTGCGAAGGTCCAGCTTCGTGGTCGTTGGGGGCTGTAACTAACCCCTTTCCTCGTCCTCTTCCTCGTGTTCGGAAGAATCTAGGAGGCATCTTTGTTATTCCTGTCAATAAAACATGAGATAACAATAACAAAAATATAAAATTTAAAGGACAAAACAAATACCGAAAAGGTGGAATTTGTCCTAGGTTATAAGTCTAGACTCGAAGGTTTAGATATGTGCAATTGTGTAACTGAGATTAAACACAAAAGGCTAGTGTTTAATTCACTCAGTGTTGGCTCTGATACCAACCTGTCACACCCCGATTTCCACGTGTCACCGGTGGGCCCGGTGGGGGAGTATCGTGACGTGGTTGGCAACGTAATAGTCAAACAACACAATATAATAATGCACAGCGGAAGCAATTTAAAAATAAGATACAACCGAATTTATTTATTGTAATCAAAGTCACAATATCCGGTGTTTATCCACAGAACGGATCGAAACAAAATAACATTTATGGTTCAACAGACTTCTGGCATCCTAAGCTTGCGAGACTTTTATTGATGCTTAGGAGACAATCCAGCCAAATTTCGTTTAGTACCTGCATTCAGTCTTTTTGGGAAAATACGTCAGTTTACACTGGTAAATACATTCAACTGACTCATTTTGGAAAATGGTTGAAAATTGGTTTGGATGCACATGGCATAAAACATTTTATTTAACTTGGGAGAATTATTTAATATTATAATCTTGTGAACGAATTACATGTTACTTATGCGTTCAGTAGCCCGAATCAAATCCGGGTTAAAGATCAATAGACACACCACTTTAAGTGAGTTATACACGGGAGTACGCCTACACCCCGTGCTCAGGTCGTGGCCATCTCGTAAGATGATGCCAGGGATATCCGGGACATGGTCATTAACCCCCCCCCCCAAAGGCTGTAAAGTAAGCAAGACTGTTTAAACGAGCCAATCAAATTATTCAACTACCCACTAAGCGTGGAGATTTGATGCCCGATCAAGCGGTACGCTATGCACCGTAACCTAAGCCCGTATAGGGAAAATAAGTTAAAAGTATTTACCTGATGCAAGTATAAATCACAATAAGCAGAATGCACGTAGCTTTTACTGTTTCTCCTAATCTGGAACGAAGGTTTAATATAACCTATTAGAATTCTAACGGGTCTTTTATTAAGCTTAAGCTTAGACCGGCTAGTTTCAAGATACGGTTCGTACGCACAATTAAGCGAAGACCGGATAGAATGTGATTCAGACCCGACAAGTTTTAGGACTTGTTTAATATGGGTTCATTATTCACATTCTGGATTTTGAGATAAAACCGTTAAGGTTTGACCTGTTTCGGCTAATTTATGTAAACTTGTTACATAAACCGAACCGTACGCGTAATAGGCGTGACGGGTAGTCATGAGAGCTATATACAGGTTTCCTAAGTTAATTATGTCGCAAATATGTTGTGACATCAGTAAGGTGTCTTTCGTTATGCCCGAAACACGTTTAAACACAAACTAGGCCCCGTATGGGTAGTTCGGTCATTTAAAAGTTTATAAAAGCGTTTAAGTGACAACCTGAGTTACAGGTCTGATGTAATCAGCAAATATACTCAATTTGCTAAGTTACATCAGTAGGTTAAAGCATGTATGTGAAACTTATCATTTTTAACCAAGCTAGGCCCCGTAGGGGTATTTTGGTAATTTCACATAAGCCGAAAAGCTCAAAACTGAAGTCTGAGTTTATCAACCTTTGCTTACTGTTAAAATATGATAATTTGCCTCTTATATCAGTAGGTATCAACCCGGGTATGTCCAATATGATTTTAAAACATACTATGCGTTAAAAACGCTAAATAAGGCGATTAAAGGCCATTACCGGGTTCGATACTTAAATCTGATATTTTTATATTTCCAGAAGGCTTAAAATAATTTATTTATCATAACTAATCAGTAGCAAAAGGTTTGGAATCGTTTAGATGTGTAAAACTCATTTTATGGCCCGTAAAGGCAAAACCGACAATTACCGAATTAAGCCTACGACTACGAGTTATGCTCAGCCTAAAATTAATTAAAAATCTTTAAAAATCCCAAAATAATATATTACATCAGTGGGTAAAAGATTTGATACCAAAAAGTATGCTTAACTAGGCTATACGCTAATTACGCCATTTTATTAACATAAAGCATTAGTTTTGCGATAATGAGCATAACTCTTAATCTACAAGTCAAACTGATGTCAAACTTTTCATACAAGTCTATATATCAGTAACAAAGGTTTCTACACTTTTACATTTTCATAAATCACGTTTTAAGGCAATAAGGGCATAACGGTCAACATATGAGCGATTAACGGAAACATGTATATTAATTGGGTAATCAACGAAACAAGTACAGAGGCTTATACTATCATGTAACCCAACCCTAATGAAGCATTAAGGCATTTCTAATTCCATCTAACTCGGGCCAGAACTGAAGTCAACGTAAAAGTCATAGTTTCGTGACTTTCGGTTCCGAACCGGTTTAAAACTGAGAGTTGTCGAGTCTGACCAGTTTAGACATGTCCGTGCATTTATTACCAAGTTATATTAAGTTTAAAACAGGTTACACGCATCACATATTGATAATCGTGCATTAAATTGTAATTTACATAACTGTTGACTTTTTCGGTCGACGTTTGACTCGGCAAACGACCTAGTTAGGTCTGGAATCAGTACGTGCCCTTATAAGGGTTTAATACCCATATAATTACCTATCTAACGGTACTTTTAATTCGACATACGACTGAGCTATCATTAATTAATTACGAAGTCAAACCGTAGTTACGTCGGTTTGACTTTTAGCTAAAATACTAAGCTATAATTAATTTAGAAAGGTTAGGCAACTTACAAGGTGTTTAATGATGATTAGGGAGGCCTTGTAATCAGCTTGAAAGCTCCTCAATTGATCAGACTTGGATTGAGAATGGAATGATCAAAGAGTTGCAACTTATGAGGTTTATATAGTGTTCAAGGCACCATGAATTGATGACAACAAAGTCTACAACACTCCACAATTGTTCAACACATGTCTCTAGCATGTAGGGGGTGCCTAGGGGTCGTTTACAAGTGAGAAAAACCGGTGGAATAGGTCACAATCGCGCATAACAGCCAACAGAAGGTTTCTGGTCGCTGGCAAGGTGCTTACGCACCGTAAGCACATCTGCTTACGGTCCGTAAGCAGTCATCAGGGGCTGTTTTGCTTGTTCTTTCAATTATTCGAAAAGGTAACCCACTTGCACGAATTTGGGGCTTCAATATAACACTTAGGGACCCTTCAAATGTACCTTATACTGTATAATACCCCACCACATTGGTTTGTTTGCTTTGGATCCAAAAACAAGACCCGAAAACAAAGGTTTATCATTGCTTTTTCTTCGTGGAATCAAGTCATTCATTATCAGTTCCATTCTTGTCAACCCTTTTATGGATTTAAAACTAAGTAGATGTTTAATATATAATAACTTGGGTTTTGGGATTTATCAATGAGGTGTTCAGAGGTAAATATTTAACATGACGCCACTTTTTAAATCCCGCCAAAACTTCTTTATTCAATCCGGGTTCACAACGTGTTTTTGTCGTACATGACACGTGTCGACATCTTATTAAACACGAAATTTTTGAGGTGTTACAGTAGTGCTCACACTGCGAGACATCAGGTACAATCACCGCAAAAATGGAAGGTTTAGTTATATGAGAAGATTACTATCACTTCTACCTTTACTGAAATAAGGCACTTAGTATTTCAATCTTCTAAAATGTGCTACATGCTACGTTAGGCAGCCCCACCTAACCGAGTTTTTAACTAATATAGAGCCATTTTTCTGCTTATTTAAGTTATATGTGCACAAGCACATAAGTGGTTTAGACTGCAATATTATAAAGTTAACTATGATTAAAATGCTTCACTGAACGCCTGTCTAGCTAACTTTGTTCTGTGACAACCATGAAAAAAAACAGCAACCAATACATGAGCGTCGCTCTATGGAAGGAGATAGCAACCTCAACCCATCGATTCAATCGCCGAAACATCGAGACAGCCACCTCGCCAGCAATTGTTGCATTTACCAGTTTGAAAGTTAATGACCAAAATGGTAATGTTTTCATCTGCTCTTAGACAACGAAAACATATTTTTACCCACAATTAACAATTTATTTGACCCACACGGGTTAAAAATGACAAAAGTTCTATTTTCAAAATAAACAATTTTTATTTCCTTTTGATTGGGACATTAGCAAGACAGAAACCTGGTCCAGCTCAGCTTTAGTGACGCGCTAGCTAGCTAGACCCAGCACTTAACTAACTTCAGCTCTATTTTTAGCTGAATTATAGCTCAGAAAGATGTCCAATGTGTGTTATATGGATCCTGTATCATGTGTGCTCAGATTGTATCATTGGTTAATTAACTATTAACGTACTTGTAACACAACCGTGTGCTGCCATTCATTTCAATTAGATATTAATTGATCGATTCAGATGGTTATATAGGCTGTATTTGGATTCGTCAATTGCGTGTTCATGTTTGTTTCTTCTCTTTCAGTTCCATCGTTTGTTTTTTGGTCAGTTTTTTAACTGTTTTATTCATGTGTAGTTCATTGTGTTACTTTTATTTCGCAATACCTGAATTTGTTATTTGTTTTATGTGTCATTTGTTGATTATGCAAGTGAATGTTGCTACAAGGTTTAACTCAGTTCTCTTTACAATAAAACTTAAATGGCCAGGGAAATAAAATTAACACATAATCTACTGATACATGTTGTATTCACTGAAACAGGTCTTCAGCTGCAGTCAACTAACGCAACTTACGTCTTTGTGAACCCTCATCATTTGGAAGCTGAGCTATTGAAAGAAATGTAACGCCACCATATAACATCTTCACAACCACAAAAGTTTTTCCGCTATTAACAATTTCTTTTGACATAGGTGGCAAAACCAGGAACCACATCATCCAGCACTACAAATCATGCCCGATAACTATGTACCAATAGCTGATCTACTCCAACTTCAAACCACCCAGATAAAGGTACGTATAAAATCTACAAACAACAATTCACCAGACAAAATTTTAAAGTAGATTTAACTATAGGGGAGGACATTCAATATCAAAGCTGAAATTACAAAAATTAAAACCAAAGAATGGTCATACAAAGCATGTCCTATATGTAATCAGTCAGTATTACAAGTCAACACCCAATGGTTCTGTACAATAGATGGAATGCAAGACAAAGCAAACACCATGTAAGCAACACACCATTTAAGCCCTTTCTTCAAAATATTATATTTGAACACACTAACACATATGTATAAAGGTATCGAATCATCGTTACACTATCTGACAGCACCGAAAGAATCAACGCAGTAATTTTCAACCACGCTGGCAGGCAACTACTAGGAACGACATGTGAAGAATTAGCCGAAAAAGAAGACTCCACCAATACCCTGTACTCACTCATGGCTAAAGAAACATTGATGAGCATTCAATTGCAACACGACAAGAGGATGCACACACTAAAATGCATTGTCAACAAAGCTTCATATCCAGCTGTAGAAAATATTAAGGCAACCTCCTCCAGTGTCACTGATGCAACAAAGACACCCGCTCCAACCACGCCAGGTCAAAAAGGAATTACTGCAACTGGAGCGAAACGTCAACTGGAATTCGATGGTAAGCCAAGCCAGCCAAATTATTTACACATACACACACCACGTATACTCACATTAAACAAACTTTCGCTTGCAGACTCAGATCCAACATTGGAAAGGCCTGGGAAACGCAGCCTCACCAACTAACACCCAGTTAACAGTAGTTTGATCTTTTGTCCACCAATAAAAAGAACCACTGGTGGGATAGCAGTCAACAACTAACTCCTTTTGTATAGATGATGGCATGATGCAGTCTAGCTACTAATACAACAAGAAACCTAGGTGGGACAGAAGGGGCAACACGTGGTCTGCTGATTCTTTTTGCACTAAATATGTCGACTGCTTACAAACAACGTAATACACCAACCTTGTAAAACATGAAACTGGTGGTTGTATGTTGATGACACTTAACATGTATGCATGGCCATACCATTTTTTGTTGGCTGCATCCATTAGGAGCAGCATGATAAGTAAATGCAACTTAGTTATTAACATCATAGACCAGCACTAAGTTGTTTACAATATTGCGCAGGATGTCCTAGGTTATACCCTTTATTTCCTAACGATTACCCCTATTATGATTTATTTTGTTATGGTGACCTTTGACGATCGACGTAACTAACTGAAACCAACATCTAACGTCGCACAACGCGCGAACACTCGAAAACCCCTAGTGAGATTAAAACTATTTTTTAGTGCTTCCGTAGTGGCACGGGACATAGCATGCGCCGGGAACACCGCCCGGGGGCGCTATGCGACGGATTTGATTGTTCTTCGCGAAAATTTTAGCGGCTAGTTTTGTTTTGTTTCGAGATATTACCGTTGATAAACGGGGGTTAGGATATAATAGAAAGTTTATTTGGCTAAAAAGGCTAGGAAGTAATCTTGACCATCCATTTAGTTAATCAAGCGCTAAGATTAAATGAGGGAAATTGAAGGAAAGAAAAGAGGCGCGCGAGTTTGTTTAGGGCATTCTAGTCAATCTAAGTCAATAGTTTCCCTCTCCTCCAATCCCCCCCCCCCCATTTTTTAAACGTTAATAACTCTTTCATACGACATTAATTTTTTTATAAAAATTGCACCAAAAAAACGACATTTTTTTATCTTTAAAACGAGTATACTATTGCTATATTTTCGAAATTTTTTTTCTAAAACCCAGTTGCGTAAAACGCAATAAAAAAACCCAGTTGCGTAAAACGCAATGAAAAAAAAACCTAAAAAATGACATTTTTCTAAAACGCAATGCACCAAAAACACAAAGAAATGTCTTATTTGTAAAACGCAATGGCCAGAAAACACAAAGAAATGTCTTATTTCTAAAACGCAATAGCCTAAAAACACAAAAGAAAGTGTACTTTCTAAAACGCAATGGACTGAAAACACATAAAAATGTGTTTTACCTAAAACGCAATTCACCAAAAACACAAAGAAATGTCTTATTCTAAAACGCAATGGCCAGAAAACACTTAAAATGTCTGTTTTCTAAAACGCAATGGACTGAAAACACATAAAAATGTGTTTTACCTAAAACGCAATGCACAAAAACACAAAGAAATGTCTTATTTATAAAACGCAATGGCCAGAAAACACTTAAAAATGTCTCATTTCTAAAACGCAATGGCCTAAAAAAACAAAAGAAAGTGTTCTCTCTAAAACGCAATGGACTGAAAACACCTAAAAATGTGTTTTACCTAAAACGCAATGACTAAAAACACTTCAAAAATGTGTTTTACCTAAAACGTAATGACTAAAAACAGTTAAAAAATGTGTTTTTTTCTAAAACGCAATGGCCACAAAACACATAAAACTATCTTATTTAAAAAACGCAATGGACCAATTTCTGGAAAATTATCTGAATTGTCTACGAATTACTGTCTTCGAAATGAGCCAATTTCTGGAAAATTAAATTTTCTGATGCATTTTTATTAAAGCAATTTAATCGAAAAAAAAAATTTCCCCTTGGACCCCGCCAGGGGCTGCCTCCCTTAGGACCCTGCTACCAGGGGCGCTGCCCCCGGACCCCCGCCAAGATCGTAAAACGCAATGACTAAATCAAAAACTCAGATCGTAAAAATGAAATTAAAGAATTTCTTACATAGATCGAAGCCGATTTCTTCAACGATTGACGAAATTTGAATGATTGAAACACTTATCAGCGATCGAATCGAACGGATCGAGTGATTATCTTCAAAATCACCGGAAATTTTGTATGAAATTAAACTGGATTTTCTTTAAAAAAGCTAAAGAACACGTTGATCGGGTGTTTGAATCATTGATTGGTGACGAAAATCGCACTATAATGTAGTGATTATTGAGATAGAAAGTGAAGAAATGGTTGAAGATTGTGGGTTTTGAAAATGGTGGGTTTTGATGTTACTGGGAAGAAGAAGGAAGAAGAAAAGGATAAGATTGACTAAAATACCCTTTCTCTTTATTTTAAATTTTGCCACACGTCCTAATCCTATTGCTTCCTATACTTCCTAGCCAAAATAAAATTCCTATTTGATCCTCACCCTGATAAACGGTTAGTTTAATAAAAAATATTCTTAAATTTCTTATATCTATATATATACACACAAACCATTCAACCATCCTACATCCGACAAACCTCATACACAAAGCATTCAACAAATTTCTTAAATTATTTCTTTGCAATGGCTTCGCCTTTGTCGGATGATTCGTTCATCGATCTATACCAAAGATTTTTTTCCTACGACGAGGGGGAGGAGGAAGCGGTTACGAGTGCGTGTGCCCTAGCGGTTCAGCCATGCATCAAGTTAACTGTTCTCCTCCGCGCCCGATATTGAGGAGAACGTACGTTGTGCAAGACCGTGAAGCCGCAAATGAGCATTTAATGAAGGATTATTTCAATCCTACACCGGTTCGAGGCCCTGGTGTTTTTAGGCGCCGATTTCGGATGACAAAAGGTTATTTTTGCGCATTAAGGATGACTTGGAAGGTAAGTATGACCACTTCAAGCAAAGAATCGACGCGAGAGGATATCTAGGATTCACCGCAATTCAAAAGGTCACATCCGCGTTACGTGTACTCACCTACAGAAACACGTACAACATAAACGATGAGCACTTGAAGATGACGGAGAAAACAACACGCGACACCTTGACCTATTTATGCTCCGATATATTTTTACTTACTCGCATAGTTTATATATAATTTTAAAAATATAAATACGTTTATATTTAATTTATAATTTTTAGCTATATGTCAATTATATGGAAAATGTTACTTGAGAAATCCAACTTGGAACGACCTTCAACAAATATAAGAGGTGCATTTAGAAAAACATGAAATACCTGCATGATTGGTAGTTTGGACTGTCGTCAATGGCGTTGGTATAATTGTCCAACCGCATGGCGAGGTCAACATACACGAGGTGACCAGAAATGACCAACGTTGGTTTTACAAGCAGTTGCCTCTTACGACCTTTGGATTTGGTCGGCCTTCTTTTGTTGTAATTCCTTTTGATCGGGTTTCGTTTTTCGCTTTTAACATAAAAAATATGATGTTTTCTAAAATTCCGAGTATATCATTGTGATGTATTTATTTTTATCTACGTTTAGACATAAATTTTATTTAAATCTGAGTTATACACGGTAATATAAAGTGATGGAATTTACCTTTTTCATTATTTAAGTAATACAATATGACTTTTTATAAGTCGTCTACCTTTTTTTTCATTATTTGAGTAATACAATATGACGTTTAATAAAATTTGGAATATACCATTACGATTTGTTTATTTTTATCCACGATTCAATAAAAAAATATTCGAACAAACATCGATTTCGGTGCTGTATTCGGTTTTATGGGTTTCTCAAGATGGTGATACAAAATTCGTTGAGTTTTTTTATATAGAGTTATACCTTTTACTTTTTCTGTTATTTGAGTAACATAATATATAATTTTGAATACACCATTGCAACATGCTTATTTAGTTATTTTTATCTCTAATCTGATAAAACTTTTAATCTCACGGGGAAATATAGTTGATTTTTTTTGTTCTTTATCGTGACGAACCAAACCAGTATTGTTTGAACTATACGTATTCATTTTTATAGTTTTCTCGATGTGACGGTAAAAAAATGATTATAAACAAAGTTGTATTGCAATAGAGTATTTTTACTACCATATGCTATAGCGAGGGTTAGTGACCAAACCAATGCCCCCACCCGAACATCGGTACCGATATTTGTTTTTATAGTTTTCGATCGATGTAAAACATGTGTGGATATCCTTTTAGGCATGTCTCTTGATTGCTATATCAAGTGCAGATATCGTACCGATACCTTAACAAACCAAGCCAATACCAACGAAAAATCCCGCCGTGAAGCGCGTGAACCCACTAATATCTATAAAGTATAAACCATATTTTTATGCTTTTACATAATTGATTATAGAGCAATAAAGATTTAAACAACCAAAGAATCTAGCAATCAACTAACATTAAGTGATCAATGAGCAATTTACATGAATCACAAATTCATACACGAGTATTAAACAGAATTAGACAAACCTCTTGAAGAGTAGATACTGATTTTTGCGAGATGATGATGATGATGATGATGATTGTGCAATGAAGAACTCATAAAGAAAATAGCCAATGCCAACGGTCATCTCTTGTTTGAGTATGTGATTCATTGAGAAACAACGATGAAAGACATGACGGACGCTTCAGTAACCATTTCAAGGTAGTCTCTAACAGGTATACTCAATACCCGCGGGTATGCCGATAACCGAAAGGTATTGGGCCGGCTATGGGACACAATTTTACAACCTATGGGACTAGCTAGATTACCTACACCCCGCCCATATTATTATGGCTAATTCTATACACACTCCCCCTCTTTACTGATTACACCCTCCTTGTGAGAGGAAAACTGTCGGTCCCACGCAGGCCCCACCTGATCGTATGTGAGGGGAGGGGGGTGAGAAAAGTAATTAGGGGGGGTGAGAATAGTAGCACCCATTATTATACATCTTGAGTTAGAAGATAAAGCATTGAAACTTATTAATATATATGTGTATATATTCAAGTACACCAATTCGATTTGTTTGGAGGGAACAACTAATTCCAAAAAAATATGACATCCTCCACCTGTTTTTCCTGTTAAAAATACATATTATTATTCAACACATTCGATTAATCAATCAGTAGTTGCAGGAGCTATACCGATGATCAAGCTAACGCATCAGCACCAGCAACAATTTCCAAAATCTCTCCTGTAATCTTGGCCTGGCGCTGTCGATTGTAAACCCGAGACAAGTTCTTCTTCAACTCTGAAGCGTTATCCGTTGCATTCCCCATTGCAGTCATTCTTGCAGCAAGCTCACTTGCCAATGACTCCTGCAAAGCCCTCAATATCTGACTGTTCAAATACAGTGGCAACAAAGCATCAAGAATCTGAACCGGGTCTTGTTCGAACTGCAAGATCGGTGAAAAGTCCATTGTATCGGCCCTAACCACATCTCGTTCCACCGTCAACTTCCCCTCTTTAGTAGTCAACCTAAAGAACTCGTCTTCAGCAGCATCAACACAGACTCCATTGATGTCACAAATCTCCCCTTTTGGTGACAATGGAAGTAAAGTATGAATCACAGGATCAGACTTCACTAAAGACACAAACTTTGTGTACAAAAGTTCCACTTTATCCACTTCTTCACTTACAAACAGCGAAAACACATCGTCTGCAATCGCCTGAGCTTCTTTCGCAGTCGGAAGATTGCTTCCGTCAAGAAACTTATCCACCGGAATGTACGGTCGCCGGACGAAATACGAATTACCCTTTTTACCCACACTGATCACAACATAATCAAGACCAAGAGTCTTGAGTTCCTTGATTCTTGCTTCGGCTTTTTTCAATACAAAGTTATTAAACCCACCGCACAGACCACGGTCTCCGGTGACCACCACAAGCGCCACCTTCTTCACCGGTCGAACATTGGTCAACGGGACATCAACATCTTCTGTTTGAAGCTGCTCATTGATGCTGTAAAGAACTTCAACCAAAGTTTCAGAAAAGGGTCTTGCATTGACAACAGCTTCTTGAGCTCTTCTGACTTTTGCAGCTGCCACAAGCTTCATTGCTTCTGTGATCTTCTGTGTGTTCTTAACTGAATCGATACGGGTTCGAAGATCCCGGAGGCTGCAATGGATTGAAGAAGAAGATTTTGAAATCCCATAGTTGGAGTTTGATGGGTTTGAAGTGGGAATTGGAGATGGGGTGATGAATGATCTGAAAGAAAGGGGTGATGATGAATCAAGTGATGGCTTTGAAGAAGACACCCACATTGTTAGATTGGAGCAAGACATGGTTGTTCAACAATGGAGGTGATGTGTGGGTGGAGAGTGTTTTGTTTCTTGAAGAAAATCTTATCTTTTTCTTGTATGGTGGATGATGAGATTTTTGAGATCATGTTCATGTATGGATGAGGAGGAGTTATTAAGAGACCCCACTCAATTTTCTTATTATTCTTTTGCCACATTCTTTGTGTACAACTGAAACTGCATGATGTACACACTTTTATTACAGGTATGTCATTTGAAATTTAAAAGCTAAATAATGAGTTCCCACAAAATCTAGTATTATCTTTTTCTTCTAGGATTGATTCCTAATATATTTCATAAAAATAAATAAATATTTTTAAAAAATGCCCAGCAATATTGTACACTCCAAATAAGCTCAAGTCTTTCACTGCTTGAGTTCAAAACATATTCTTGAAGACTGTCCCGAGTAGTTCCACTTTCCAACTGGACATGGCCATTGGTAATTGTTGTAGATGCTTGATGAAAACATAACAAAAACTCATCAAATTAGGGATCGCAATGGGTCGGGTATTGGTAATCCCATACCCACACCCGGTTGTAAAATCGTGTCCCATACCCGACCCAATACCCGTAGGGTATTTGTCGGGTACCGGGTATACCCGCGGGTATCGGGTATACCCATTAGTTTGTTAAAAGATATACATTGAGATTTCCTAATACATTTTTTATTATTATAAATTAAAAATATACTTACATACATATAAATTTTATCATAAATTAATAATAACTTTATAATATTTATACACTTATATGTATATACTTCACAACATACAAAATATAAATACTATCATCAAATACATATGCTAAAAGAAAATTTGTTTTTTCACATTATGAACATACTAAAATAAATCACTGATAGATAAGGGTTAATGGAAAATAAAAATATAAATTAAAAACTTCGGGTATATAGTTCGGGTAAACGGGTATGTGGTTTCGGGTAATCGGGTCGGGTATCACCTAATCCCATACCCAACCCATACCCACAAAAATTTTTAAAACTAATCTCATACCCGACCCAATACCCGTCGGGCTTGGGTATTTTTTGCCATCCCTACTTCAAATGGTTTTTATACAACACAAGAAAATAACACACACTTGACCAGAAACTCTTCTACAAGTTCATAATGAACCTCTGCAGACACAAGATGCATACAATCGAATGTAGATCAGGGACTTATATGCACTTACCTCAGCAAGTAGCCCACCAGAAGACCAACCATATATGTTACAGCCCACAACAAGATCTGATCACAGCCCAAATACTTCAGCCCAGCTACACGTCCAGCACCCAGTGCTCCGCAACAACTTTATTAGTTCCAAGACCAGCAGATAAATGATATATACATGAAACAAAGGAAATAAAAAAGTACTAAACCATCAATAAAATCATGTAAAAAGTTGTCCAACAGCATCAAAATTTGTTATGCTTTTTCCTCCAAATATTAAATGAAAAAGAAATAGAAACCTTCAAACAAAACAATAGCAACCATACCTGACAAGGGTATTGAAAGGTATATTAAGGTATCTGAAACAAATAATCACTCAAGTTAATGTCAGTAATGAAGAATAGATAAGATCCTAATTTATAAAAAAAAAAATAGAAGCAATGTTCAAAGAACTCAATAAATTTTATTTTTTTGAACAAAGCGGGCTATAACTAATCACCAAAAGCATTAGACGCACATCAGGCCCAACGAGGAGCTGTGGAAAACACAATAAGATTACAAGATGAAATCCAACGATCAAACGAGAACCTAGCTAAATGGTCTAAAACTGCCCCAAGAATGTGAACCTGTAAAATCGGCCGTACCGAATCGCGTACCGAATCGGCTGTACCGAATCGCGGTACAGAGTCGTCCCAATCGCCTCCGGTACGCGTACCGGATCGCTAATTTGGATCGTTCCCGATTGTGTACCATAATAGTGTTCCAATAGGTGAATACACGTTTTTAATTAATCCGAAACGCGTTTCTGTTTGTAGTGGCCGGCGTTCCGGTACAGCCAGATTCATGTACCGGAATTTGAAAACCCATTAACTTTTTCCCGCTTTTATATATTAGAGGTAACTGAACAGTTTTTTCCCGCCATTAACTTTTCACACTACAATTAATGAAAGATAGATTGAGTTTTATGAAATTTATGTTTTGATTATGAATTTTCTTTTATGAAGTTTATGTTTTGAATTATGATTGTGTTTTTGAAAATTTAGTGAAAGATCTATTTTATACTTTTTTATATATATGATACGTGTACCAAACTACAGTGGTACGCCATAGGATACACCGTACCACGTACCGAATTAGCGTTCCCAAATGAACCTACCCCCAACGTACCGATTTTTAGAAATGCCCGAATTGCGTACCGGTTTTCGTACCGGAGCGTACCGCGTTCCATGTGACAATGAGCTCAATACATATTCGTTGAGCATATCAGACAAGCAGGTTGGTTATGGGGCCTGAGTAAATTACCATATGAAATGAGATGCTAAAACAAATAAGGTGGTTTATAGACCATAACTAACACTTGGCTATAGAATAATTCAAAAACTTAGTACACGTTGATGCCCTTCTGATAAAAGAAAGCTATGCAGTAAAACTTCTACAAAAGAAACTCTTACTTACAAAATGGTTGTTTAGAAAAGTTCACATTTTCCAAGCTCAACGAATATGCTCTTATATTTTCACAAAACCTTATAGTAGTAATACACACACTTCACTCAATATCATATATAAATTGATTGTCACACTGCGGGTAGCCCAAACGGTTAGTAACGGTTCGGTTTATAATTTGTAACGGTTTGATTTTCAAGAACCAAAAACGATATGAACAACAAGACATATAGCATAAGCAACAACACATCCTAGGGGCATCAAATGCAGAGCAGGTTAATACCAAGAAACAGCTGACTTGAAGAAATATTTCAGGAATGGAAAAAAGTTATGTTAATACCAGAAGTGCAAATTGGTTGATTATCTACAAATTATTTGGGCAGCAAGATGATAAAGTGATCAAGTTGTATTTTTGACAACCAAATACTACATATCGAAAGTGATCAAGTTGTATTTTTAACAACCAAATACTACATATCGAATCAAATGAGAAACACAGTAACAGGTTTGGATGTTGCGATTATCTCCTCTCTAATTCGATTAAAGGTGCAGACGAACAAAACCCTAAATTCGATTCTTGTTGCTGCTTTGAGAGTAATTAATTAAGATCTTGGATACACACGACTAAAAGGCTTTTATTTCATTGTTTGAACATAATACAGACCTCTTTTTCTTGGTGAACCAATGTAGACCAACCTCAGTTCTTTAACAAAAGCATCCTACTCTTTATGCTGTATAACCCATTGCCAACAGAATACGATCTACAATGTCAGTTTATGTAAGCTGTAAAACCCACAACCTGAATAAAGTTTCTAAGCAGAAGTTTGAATTGTTAATAATAACCTGTTATAAAATCCTACAGCAGGTTTTTGTTGGATCTGGTGAACACGTCAGATATACTTGCAACTTTCCCGATATAATCCGAAAAGAACGTAGCATTTGTTAAGGTAATTGGTTTAATCAAAGACTCTTGCACAAAGTCAACATACCCGTTTTACTTTTTTCTTTTCATGCAGGTAGAGAGTGAGAGTATGACAAAGGGTGTTGGGATTGTTTTTTTAAGTGTAAAATGACTTAGGTTAATCTTTAACTACACACTCATGTATAATGATTAATGATCCACAATACACATACAATCTCTTCGGATGCCTATGCTATAGGAATAGATGTGCAGATGCAAAGGGTGACAGCACAACTGCATACCTTCGATCTATCAAATCCTTGTTTCAGTTAACATATTATAATTTACCATGGCTCTGCAACCTACACGATTCGGTAGTAAAAGGTTCCAAAAGGTGTTCTCGAACACAAATAGGGCAACTACACAATGAAATTGAATATGTCATAGTATAAACTACAAGATTCGCTATTATAATCACCGTATCATTTCAAAACTGAGACAAATTTACATTTTCCCTGTCGTCAACGTTATCATAGGGAATGCTTTAAAAATACAAAATTTAGAGCTAGAATAAGTGATTTAGCATATCATCTTTACCCAAAGCATGCACAAACTACAAGTTCATATAGCAATTTGACCATTTGAATGGGTTACCCTCTTAAGTTCAAGCAAGTCCAAATAAGAGCTTCATTTCTATGGGAGCTCCAGAATACGCGATATAGAATATAACCTATGTACAAAAAACCGGGGAAATCCGTGCATTCAATCCGATCACAAACACAGATCAAAGGTCAACTCTATCCTTCCCAATTAGCAGGGCAACAATTGTGTTGTATGTTTGACTATCTGGAATTACTCCTTTGACCACCAAATTGTCATGCAACTCGATCAATTCCTCCGGGGTAATCTTCTTACAAGCGTGTGTAAGAAGAATCGTATATGTAATAGAATCAGGAGTCAACCCTTGAGTCACCATCATCTCCATCAGTTCCCTTGCTTCTTGAATTGATCCAAATTTGCAAACAAAGTTGATGAGTATATTGTATGTGACTTCATTCACTAATTTCCCATCTTCTTGCATTTGAAAAAATAAACTCAACGCTTCTTTAACCTTCCAATTCGCACAATAACCGTTTAATAAGATGTTAACGGTCACTACATCAAGCAAACTTAATTTCTTCAGCTCATCTACCATAATCTTGGCTACATCTACAGAAACATTCTTAGACAAGCCATCTACAATGGAATTATATATCACCAAATTCGGCCTCTTTCCCATCTTTATCATATCATCGTAAACACGAACTGCATTTGATATACTCCCCTGTTTGCTAAACGCATCAATCATAGTACCATATGTGACCGTATCTGGAGTAAGCCCACGATCAACTATATCATTAAGAACTTGTTTGACCTTTGATACAGATTCATTACCACTTCTAAATAGATAATAAACAAGTATATTTTCCAAGAAAAGATCTTTATCCACAAGATTCTTCCCCACGAGCCATTCATGGTAACCAAGAGCTTCATTCAAGAACCCGTTTCTAGATAGCCCCTTAACCAATATAGCATTAGTGAATTTATCGAAGCAAACGTTTGTTTTTATCATATGCGACAATAGACTAGACGCTGTGGTAGTATCTCCTCCAAAGTAAAGCCAGTGAATTATCGAATTATAAATGACATTATTGGGAATCAAACCTTTATCAACCATATGAGAACACAACCTAAACGCTTCATCTGTACAACCTTTTCTCAAATACCCGTCAACCAAAGTCCCATACGTCCTTAAGTTTGGTTTAATGCCCATTTTCTTCATTTCATCTCCAAGGCTTTCTGCGGTGTTCATGTCTCCTAACTTGCTATACCCGTTAATGAGACTATTAAAAGTAATCAAATTAGGCATAACAAACCCCCTTGACAACATTCCCATCTTTCTAAACAACTTTAACCCTAAATCAACATCGCCCGTTTTACAAGCACCATTTATAATCATATTAAAAGTAACCACGTTAGGATATATTCCACCTTTTAACATTCGGTAAAACACGCTAAGTGCTTCATACAAAAGCATTTCTTTACACAAGGCGTGTATAACCAAGTTCATCGTATAAACATTTTCAACATAGCCATAACCAATCATTTCTTCATACTTTCTCCAAAAATGATTCATCTCATTCGACCGTATTAAACAATTCAAAAAGTTGTTCCAAGCATGTATTGAAACATCAAAATCCTTCTCCATCCTCAACTTCATAATGATTTGATAAGCACAACTGGTGTCACCTAAAAGAGTAGACGCCCTAACCAACGCATCAAACACATCCGGACACGAAATTTCAGCATCATAACTATTCCATAAACCTTCCAACACCTCTAAATGGGAATAACCCATTGTTTGCATTAAGTTACTCATCAAATCTAATGCATCATCATATCTTTTGCAGCTAACCATGACATGTATCAATATGCATACATTATCTAGTGAGGGAGAAAAGCGCTTTTGCTCCCCAACCACCCTCTTGTAGAAACCTAAAGCTAACTCTGGGGACCTCCGAAACTCTATAAGTAGACGATTGACTAATGAGTTAGTGAGATTTGAAGACAATAATTTGTCCAATAAATTCCATTTTCTTTGCCTTAAATGAAGAGAAATTGAACTGAAAGCAATATCTTCAGGATTTGGGTATTTGAAATGCTTACCCAAGTGAATACTCCGTGCAAAAAGATTACTTCTTTTAGTGGAGAAGAGCTTCAGAAACATAGAAGCAAGAAAGAAAACCCAAATCAGGTTGAAAGTGATGGGTAACGCGTGGTCATTGAGGCCGACGGTTTAAAGCTTTAGAGATGAACATGATGAAGCGGTGAAGGATGATGATGATGATGATGATGATGATGAAGAAGAAGAAGAAGAAGAAGAAGAAGAAACCCGCACAGCGATGGTTTATGACAAGAGTCGTCAATTTGACGTTGATTTGGGGATAAACCCTAAATTTGAAATCCCCCTCCAAACAGAGATATTCTTTGAGTAAACGGCCAAAATGGTCCGTTTTACCACTTTAGTCCAAAACTCAAATTTTTTGAATCTGGGTTTATGTGGTTTTAGTTTTGTTGCCATTTTTATTCAGAACCAAAATTTGATTAGATTTTTCAGTTAACATCTAACTTTTTCCTTCCTTTTAATGAAGAGCAAAATGGTCAGATTTTTTTAATTTGTTATAATAAAACATTAAAAGACTATTTTGCACTTTGTTAAAAGGGAGAAAAAACAAAAAAGATGGATGTTAACTGAAAAATCTTGCTAGATTTTGATTTTGGATGAAAATGACAACAAAACTGAAACCACAGGGGCCCAGATTGAAAAAGTTTAAATTTTAGACTAAAGTGGCAAAAGTGACCAAGACTGAAGGACCATTTTCGCAGTTTACTCTATTCTTTTTTATTCTAAAAAGATGATATTTTCTTTCTTAATCTAAGTTATTAAAAATTTATACAAATATTACCACAAATTAACTACTTATATTACTAATTTATGTCACGTAAAAATAGAAAAACAAACTTATTTAACACATAGTTGATTGAATCTTTCGTCCATAATTATTTAGTTTATTATTGATAGTAAGAGAGGGAATTACTTTTATGTTAGATAAATTTATAAAAGAAAATGGTAAAAACTATATTTCGATTGAGACCTTAAAATAAATTAAGGGTGTCGTAAAACGCACCCTTGTTGAAGTATTATTATATAAGTTTGGTAAGTGGATTTAATTCGATTGACAAAATAGTCCATAATCTTTCCAGTAGTATAAAAAGAGTAAACTCTAATTTTACCTTTTTATGGTTTGGGGGTGTTGACGCCCTTAACCCCTGTTTTCAAAACAATTGTTGTCTTACCCCCCCCCCCCTCGTGCCTGTCCGATTGCATCAATGTTCACCCCTAAGCGTGTGAAAATGCGTTTTTGCTCCTGGTAATAAAAAATAGAGTAAACGACACGTTTACACCTTTATTTTACCACCGCTGACACGTTTACACCTTGTTTACTTAAACTTTAGACTTTTGGCGATATTTCGTTGACCGGAGCAAAACCTGCAACTCGTCTTCTCCGGTAACCACCTACTACTATCATCCCCACCAAATCATCCCACTCCGAACACCGTTAAACATCGTAACATAATCAACAAATCAAGCATGATTCTCGTTCCTTTTTATTTCAAAATTCAGCCATCAAATCTTACCCGCCCGAATACACCTTCAAATTCTTGTTGCTTCCTCGTTTCTGTGCCATCGGACATCGTCGGAACAAGCCCGCCGGTTCCGGCGGGAGTCCGAAACCCGACTCATTTATAATTTTTATATAACCTGTTGATGTTTTGAATTCTTTCTTTTAAATAGATATTATTTGTTCACATAAAATTATGAATATCACCGACGAGGATCGAGCATTTTAATGGTTATTTCTTTCATGTGAATATAATCTATTCAAAATATAACATGTTTTGAATTCTTATCCTATGTAAATCGAGCATTTTATAGGCTTCATGTGCTGATTATCAACGGAATACCGCCGGAGAAGACAATTTTTTTTTCTTTGGTGGTCGGAATATCGCCGGGGAACACGAGTTTAAGTAAGAAGGGTGTAAATGTGTCAGTGGAGGTAAAACACGTGGTGTATAACTGAAGTTTACTCTATAAATATGGGTAAGATTATGAAAATGCCCTTTGTTAATATTACAGTTTTACCCCTAAGAGGTGAACATATATGCAATCACGGAGGGTAAGACAACAATTTTTTTGAAATATAGGGTAAGGGTGTCAACACCCCCATATCACAGAGGGTAAAATTACAGTTTGCTCTGTAAAAAAATAGATAATGTTTAATTTTGTAACTCCTTGTAAATGTATAATTATAGATGAACTCATATATACAAAGTTCACTATGATATTACACTAATAACTTAACTTAAACTTATAAAAGAAGACCTCAAATTAAATATTAAATCGTTATATAATGAACTACCCTTTGGTTTTTCAAAATTACATACATATTTACAACACAAATCTCAATTAGCAATCTTTACATTTGTACTTCTAATGGTGTTAGTGTGTGGCTTCCATGCATAACCTCACCTGGAATTCATTTTTTGTGCTTGTTTTCTGCGTTTCTTAGCCCGTGTTGTAGCATCCAACTGCTGATGTTGCAATTTTGATTTCTTGGAAGATCTGTGACCCCCCAGTCATAAAAGTCTGGTTTCACCACTGACAGTTCCAAAATAGATATCAACATGCTAATAGGGATACGGGAGTTCCCGACGCAATACTCAGGTGGGAAAACACCTAGTTATTTTGTATTGTCACACCCCGATATTTACAGCTCAGCCCGGTGGGGAGTATCGTGACGTAGTTGATATCATCATAGTCAATTAACACAATTATAGCACAGCGGAAGTCTTGGATTATAAAATATTATTACAAACTCAAATGTCTGAAAATATCAAAGTATTTATTATAGACGAGCCTGTAATATCAAATCCACATGTGGATCTTTACAGAATGTATAAAATGAAGTTTAGCAGACTTTAAGGCATCTTTAAGGATTTGCAAGATCCTTTATTTCTACAACGAGCAGCTCCCAGCCTATTATGTGTAGTACCTGTCACTTAGTCTTTGGAAAATACGTCAGTTTTCACTAGTAAATACAATTAACCGACTAATTTGAAAAGAGTTTATGAAAATTGATTTAAGTGCACAAGCCACAAACCATTTATAACTTGGGACAATTTTTATATAAAATCTTGTATACAGATTTACATGTTTGTCATACATATGGGCTCGTAGAAGCCGAAACATGATTAATCGACACACCACTTATAAAACCCACAAAGGAATTATCCCCAACATGTGGGTATTTAGCATTTGCATCTGTCAGGTGTATGCCTACACCCCGTGCATAGGTCATGGCCATTTTCAAATGAAATGAGCCGAGGATATCCAGGACACGGTCGTATTAACCCCCAATGTTTATGTTATCAAACAAAATAGATTAAACGGGTTATGCAATTTATTAATCACAATCCGATTAAATGATTTCATACCCGACCAAGCGGTATTATTACTATACCGTATCCCAAGCCCGTATAAGGGAAAATAAGTTAAAAGTATTTACCTGAGCTAATACTTGATTCACAGCAAAATAACTCAGTCGTATCCAATCTATCTAAATGCAGGTAGCTTTTACCGGGTGGCTCTAGTCTGGAGTGATGGTCATATATAACCAATTCAGAATGCTAACAGTCTTATTTAAGTCGTAGACTTAGACCGGCTAACTTAAAGTATCTAAAGCGGTACTATACGCTAGATTAAGCGATGACCGGAATAGAATGTTATTTAGACCCAAAAAGTGTGAAGACTTATATAATATGGGTAAACTAAGTACATTCTGGATTTTGAAGCAAAAAACGATAAGGTTAAACCCGTTTCGGCAAACTTACGTAAACTAGTTACATAAATCGATCCGAACGCGTAAATGCATAACGGGCAACCAAATGAACCATATACAAGTCCCTTATGTTACTATTCTTAAAATATGTTAATACATCAGTAGGATGTTAACATATATGCCCAAAAAGTATGTAAGACCAAATTAAGTCCCGTAAGGGCATTTTGGTCATTTTAATATTTATAAAAGAGGTTTTAAAGTAAACTGATATTCTGGTCTAAAACATTCAGTAAAAAAAATTATTTTATGATGTTAAAACAGTAGGATATCATTCATATATGTAATTTACCATTTATGGCCAAACTATGCCCCGAAAGGGTATTTTGGTCATTTCACATATGATTTTAAGGCCATAATTGGAAGTCTGAGTTCATGACTTATACCTACTATAAAAATATTAAAATTTATTTATAAATTCAGTAGGTAACAAGTCTTAGGTGTTAAATATGGTTTTAAACCACACTATGAACCTAATTAGCGTAAAAGTCGATAATTGACGATATTTAAGATGTTTATGTGATTCTGAGATTTTGAACAACCTTGAATGTTTAAATATTTTATTTTTCATATCAAATCAGTAGGAAAAGGTTTGGCATGCTAATCATATGTAAATCACATTTTATTAGTCAAAAGGGCATTATCGTCAATTAAAGAATTTATACAAGAACTCTATGTTATGATCAGTATCAAATCTGACCCAACATTCCAAAATTCCTAAAAATGATATTATAACAGTAGGTAATGAGTTTTGGGTCAAAATCCATGTTTAAACATGTATTATGCATAATAGCGTAATTTAATTAATAAAAAGTTCTAATTTACGATATCATGCATAACATTGTTTTGAGACCAGAGAATCATGTCAAATTAATTTAGACATGCTTATATATCAGTACTTAACCTATTTGAATGTTCACATATTCAGAAATCTCAAATTTTGACTAAAAGGGCATAATGGTCAAATATAAGCATAATAACGGAAACTAGCATATAATTTAAAATATAAATGACCAGGTAATATAACCTCAGAGGGTTATACTACAACATAATATGGTCCTAAGGGAAGCTTAAAACATGGAAGAATTAAGCTCAATCGGGTCAGAACTGGAAGTCAAAGCAAAAGTCAAGCTTTTGCGACTTTCGGTTGCGAACCGGCCCTAAACTCAGAATTGTCGGGTTGAACATGTTTAGACATGTTCTAATATTATTTACCAAGTTATTTAAGTGATAATATATGGTTTATACCTTCTGTTTTATGAGATTATACTTTTATTTAAAAACTTGACTAGTTTGACTTTTTAACTAAATAGTTTGATGATGCGTGTGAGTGTTATATAGTTTTTAATGTGTATTTTAAGCCCTTTTTAACACTTTAGTTAAGTTTTAAATTTATAAAACACGATATTTTACTAACACTAAACACACATATGGGCAAGTGCACCCATCGTGAGCGTAGTATAGTGTTGGTAAGATACCAAGGTCGTCCAAGGACACAAGAGCTTTTAGTACTGTACCGAGGTCGTCCAAGGACACAAGAGCTTTTAGTACCGGTTTATCCTCAACGTCTAATCAAATCAAAATTTAGGAAAAAGGTTTTTAAACAATAAATAAACTAACTAAAAATGCTGAAAATAAAAATAAAAATAAAAACAGATAGACAAGATGAATCACTTGGATCCGACTCGCCTTTAGTGTAACATTTGATTATTTCCGCACTTATGCACTTTTTAAGAGATTATCTTAGTTATAGTAGTAGGCCCCTCTTTTAAAGTTGACGTTACCCTCAACCCAGTAGTTTGAGTCAGCAAGGATACAATCCTAAAGGGTTGGATTATTGAAAGATAATTAATTAAGTTATTAATGCGTAATGTGGTAGGCCCCTCTTTTGAAGGTGACGTTACCCTCGGCTAAGTAGTTTGAGTCAGCGGGGATACAATCCTAAATAGCCGGGTTAATGTTTTAATAGTAGTTTACATATGAGGGGATCAAGGAGTTCGGACCCCCGCCGTCCAATACCATTGGGTATTGAAGGAGGTCCTACTAAACTTGACCCAGTTCCTTGCAGGATCTATACACTGAACAAGGCAAGACGCTTACCAAACCATTCCCTTAACCCCCGACCAGGTAGCCAACATATCTCCATATAGATCGTGGAGATATGAATGGTGTAAATCTTTTATTTTATATAGACAGTAAAATAACGCCAAGACACCACGGACAAATGATAAGGAAGTTTCACCTTCAACACAAGAAACTAGTTATTAAAGTCATTAATACATAACCAAATAAAAAGTGCGAAAAGATTAAAAATAAAAGGTATTACACTAAATGTAAGAGACTTAGGCAAACATGGCCTTTGATTGTCAAGAACTCTTACGATCAATCTTGGATCCCGAGACTACTACACACACTCTATGATGGATGATGGATGATGGTGGTGGATGTGGGTTGTGGGTTGTGATGGTTGTGGTGGGGGGGTAAAGTGTGAGAGAGGTGGTTTGCCAAGGGATGATTTGCAAGTGATCCAAGCACCCATATTTATAGCCTGCACAGAAGCCCGGACACGGCCCCTTGTCCACCCATCTTCTCTTACTTCATTAATTGCAGTTTGTCTGCATTAGTTGACCATGCCCCCGTGTCCGCTGGGCACGACCCCGTGTGCAGAAGCGTATCTGTACTTGTAACAACCCTCGGTAAAACCGACACTCTCAAAATATTTCCGACACCCTATTATACCCTTATATGTCTTTTATTACACCTCGTATGTGAAAACCGAGCCCGAAATACGTTATAACATTTAAAAATAATTAAAAACAAGAAATATTAATTTGAGGCGGGCCGCGTAGACCCACCCCAACAGTCACGCAGGCGGTATCAAGGCTGAAACTGATTTCGGTGAAATTATAAGTTAAGGCAGGCCGCGTAAGCTCACCTTAACTCTTACGCGGGCCGTGTAAGATTGACAACGCAGAGGCACCCTATGCTGACACGTGTCGACATCGTGGCGGGTCTACTTGGTGAGCCGGACAAGCTAGTCCGTTGACTAGCTTTGACGCGGGCCGCGTAAGCCCCTGAGTACATTCAAGCGGGCCGCGTGAGAGTCCAATTCAGCAAGTATAAATAGAACGCATCAGATTTCATTTCAGTTCGTTCATTTCTCAATTCTCAATCACGAATTCTGATAGTAGGCTTATAATATTCAAGTATTATACCCCCTAATTAGCGAGGTTCTGCTCCGTTGTAAGTATTATAACCCCAGTTTCATACTAGATACGCTGCCCAATTGATTTAGGGTTCCGTAATAACTGTCGTGGTTCTGCCCGACGTAGTTGTTGGAATACCGTCTCGGGGAGGGTATCATTAATATTTTCAAAGGGTTATGATACTAACCAATGTACATTTGTATAAATTATATATTATATCCAGGAAACCCTTACGCGAAGTATAAGATAACAATGTGAGTTTATCCAATTTTTGTTAACCTTTTTGTAATACTTTACAAAACCTTAAATGTTTTACAAAGTGATTAAGCGGTGATTGAGTCTTTGTAGTTCTTCAATTACTGCCGGTATGTTGGGGTTTTGTATACAAAATTTACTACACTGTGAGTAGTAAGTCGGGATGACAATACATTACCATTGGACAATGAGTTAGCCAATGTGTAATATGACCCACAAGTCAGGTTTGACAGTACTAAAAGGAGTAATTGTGTAGAAATAAACAATGTAATCGCTCTCAATACTGTTTTAATTGATAAGATGTTTCTTGATTAAACTGGGATTCACTCACCAGTATTTCCCACTGACAAATGTTTTTAAAACGCGTTTCAGGTAACACAATGTGACAACCAATTAGTAAAAAGCCAGCTGGAGAGCACTAAAGGCTTGGGAAAAATGTGGCTATAAAAGTTACCTAAAAGACGACGTTTTAAATTCAATAAAATAGGGTTTATCCCTATAAACATATTGTAATAAGAAACTTGGGTTTTGCCCATGTAATTATTAATATTAAATATAGTGGTTTTACTCTGACAAACATTTCCTAACTAGGATCCTGATGTATTTTCCGCTGCCAAATTAACAAGTCTGATACCACCGAAACTCTGAGTTCGCGTCCGCCCGTTCCTGGGACAGACAAGGGATCGTGGGTTGCGACAGAAGGTGGTATCAGAGCCTAGCCATTGGTCTAAGCCAAAGAAGTGTTCTGCTGACACTTAATTTCTAAATTTTGTGTTAGGAAATAAATTACGGAAATACGTGCATAACTGTATTTATTTGTTATGTGTTATTTGACTATTTATTAGTTTACAGTATGAGTGATCAAGGATCCTCAGACATGTGTCGTCAGTTGTCTGATTCACCTAGGAGTGAAGATACCTCTTCACAGCCTGCCCTTTCTGGGTATTCTGCTGATCAGGAAGAAGGAATGTTTGCTTTTAAAGCTCAGTCGGAAGAGCCATTCCCTCGTAAGAAACGAGGATAGTTCAGTAAGGAAGCTTTTGCACGTAGGAAAAGAATGTGAAAGTTGCAATAGCAAAGAGTTTTAGCAGCTGCTAAGCGAAAGACAGATGCCTATACACATGATATGCTTAATAGAAGCCTAGCCAATTTCCATATCCTAACTACAACTGCTGCTGACCGAAGTCTGGAACAACTAGTAGCCCCACAACCACTAATCCCAGACCAATCCATGGAGATAGAAAACCCTGAAAACCAAATGGAGATGCATGACTTCAATCCAGAAGAAATACCTAAGGTACCTGCACCAAACCCCCTAGACCCAAATTACGACCCCTGGTGGGACGACAATAGGGACTTTGTGCAACGTTACCCGATACATGAAGATACCCTTATACAGAACATAGAAGCCTACCCAGGCATGGACCCTTTAGATCCCTATTACCACGATGAATATATTAGGGAGATCTTATAAGATCCTTACCGATTTCAGGCACTTTCACCCCCATATCAGGAACCCGCACCCCAGATTCCGAACCCAGTCCTAGAACCTGCACCCCCAATGAGTGCAGAAAACGTGCAAGAACTTAGGACCTTCGGTGAGGAAATTTTAGAAAGCAGTGAGAGAATGAGACAGGTGGGAGAGCGTCTCGTATGGAAATACGATGAGCGCAATATAGATTTTTGGAGAAATCCATATCCGTGATGTGATAGAGGAGTTAATAATAGTAGTAATAATAATATAATAATAAAATAAAATAAAATATGTGTGTACGGATGCATATTACTATTAGTGTAATTCTATTTATGTTGGTATTGTAATTTTATTTCAGTACTAGAATGTAATAGATGCATAATAGTATATGAAAATAGAGTAAAAGTCGCAATGATCGACGTTTTTGGCTAGATTACGTATCATGTGATTAACTATATTGAATATTATCTTATGATATTAATATGAGGTAAATGTTTAAAATTCAGATGGCCGATGAAGGAAATCAAGGAAATCTGAATAACGATAACCAGAGTAACATTAACGTGGTTAATGAAAATCCGAGCATCAATAACAATGGAAACCAGATGGATAATAGTGCCGTTCAACATATAGTGGCACAAGGAATCATAGATGCCATGCCATTTATTATTCAAACTATTTAAGAAGCGAATAATAAAAGTAAGCATAGCAGTAAGCGACCCATCGAACCCGAAAACAGCGTACACAATGGCCCTGTACTTCAAATGCCCATTCCCAAAAGAAGAAGAACCATGCCTTATGGTTGTTCTTATAAGGAATTCTGGTCTTGTAAACCGATAGAGTTCTCGGGTAATGAAGAACCTATTGCAGCTCTATGCTGGATAGAAAAGACTGAGGCTGTTCTGAAAATAAGCAAGTGTGCTGAAGAAGACAAAATAATGTTTGCTTCTAATTTGTTTAAGAACTCAGCTTTAGAATGGTGGAACACTATTCTCCAGTCAAAAGGAAGTGATAGGATATACAATATGGAATGGGAAGAATTTAGGAACATGGTAGAAAGGAAATTCTGCCCTCCTAATGAAAAAGAACAAATAGCAAACAAATTCCTAAACCTTAGGATGAATGGAGTGGATAGTAAGGGGTACACCAAGTTATTCTTTGAATATGCTAGAATAGTGCCAACTCTTGCTTCACCAGAGCCAGTATTAATCTCCTGTTATATTTGGAGATTAATTGGAGAGATTAGACATGTAGTCAAGGCAGCTAGACCTCAAACCATAGAAGAAGCTGTAGAACTAACCAATACCTTGACAAATGAACTAGTCCGTACTAGAGAAGAATACCAGAGGAAAAACCTAGCCCAAAAGCTTACCCAAGAATTCCGTTCTGGGAATTACAACCGTAGGGATATGGGTTCTACCTCTGCACCTTTCTGCAAAGTCTGCAAGAAAAAGCATTCGGGAAAATGCTCCACTCTTTCCAATTATTGCAAGATGCCAGGGCACAAGGAAGAAAATTGCAGGAAGAAATCCAGTAATGGATTATGCTACAACTGTGGAGAAAAAGGTCATATCAGGCCAAACTGTCCAAAACTAACCCCAGTTGCAAACAACAAGAATACTAAAAATGCTAGAGCATTTGTTCTGACTGCAGATGAAGCCAAGATGATTCCAGATGTCATAGTTGGTACGTTTTTAGTTAATGATGTTTTTGCTAAGGTGTGCAAACCAAAGTTTTATTAATACATCATTTTGCAAATTTCTAAATCAGCCATTAACCAAACTACCACAAGAATGTTTAGTAGAGACAACTAATGGAGAAACCATTAGGATTTCTGAAATCTTGAAGGGAGCAAGCATAGAAATTTTAAATCAGAAATTTATTGCAAATCTTTGTCCCATGAATCTGGCAGGATTTGATGTTGTTTTAGGAATGGATTGGTTAATAGCAAATAAAGCCAGTCTTTTATGTGATCAAAAGTCAATTCGAGTAAATTCACCAAAAGGTAAAACGATCACAATCAAAGGAGATAAACCATCTAGATCCACAAAATTCATCTCTGTGATGAAAACTGCAAGTTACATAAGGAAAGGATCATTAGTGTATTTGATTTCTATAATCACTAACACTAAAGGAAAGAATTTAAAAGATATTCCAGTAGTATCTCAGTTTTCAGATGTATTTCCAGAAGAATTACCAGGGCGACCTCCAGATAGAGAAGTTAAATTCAGAATTCACCTGCTACCAGGAACACCACCAATTGTCAAAGCACCTTATCGGTTGGCACCCGCTGAAATGCAGGAATTGAAGAAACAATTAGACGAATTGTTGGAGAAAGGATTTATACAACCAAGTTCGTCGCCATGGGGAGCGCCGATACTGTTTGTTAAAAAGAAGGACGGATCAATGCGTATGTACATTGACTACCGTGAATTAAACAAGGTCACGATTAAGAATCGGTACCCATTACCGAGAATCGATGATCTATTCGATCAACTGCAAGGAGCTCGATTTTTCTCTAAAATCGATTTAAGGTCAGGATATCATCAATTAAAGGTACAGGAATAGGACATTCCTAAAACCGCATTTAGAACAAGGTATGGTCATTATGAATTTACTGTCACGCCATTTGGTTTAACCAATGCCCCAGCTGCATTTTTGGACATGATGAACCGAATATGTAAGCCATATTTGGATAAATTCATAATTGTTTTTATAGATGATATTCTCATTTACTCTAAGAATAAGGAGGATCATGCAAAACATTTGCACGCACTTTTAAGTTTATTAAGAAAGGAAAAGCTTTACGCTAAATTTTCAAAGTGCGAGTTTTGGTTAGAACAGGTACAGTTCCTTGGACACCTAGTCAATCATGAAGGAATTCATGTAGATCCAACAAAGATCGAGGCAATTACTAAATGGAAAACCCCTGAATCACCAACTGAGGTTAGAAGTTTCTTAGGATTGGCCGGTTATTATAGAAGATTTATTCAAGATTTTTCTAGAATAGCCATTCCCTTAACTAAGCTAACCTGTAAATCTGTTAAGTTTGAATGGGGATTAAAACAAGAAGAAGCATTTAGAATTCTTAAGCAAAGATTAACCCATACACCTATATTAGCGTTACCAGAAGGAACTGAAGATTTTGTAGTCTATTGTGACGCTTCTAAGTTAGGTTATGGATGCGTAGTAATGCAACGTCAAAAGGTTATAGCTTACGCATCTAGACAACTTAAGAATCATGAAGAGAATTATTCAACCCATGATTTAGAATTAGGAGCTATAATTTTTGCTCTTAAAATTTGGAGACATTACCTTTATGGCAGTAAGTTTACCATATTCACTGATCATAAGAGTTTAAGGTATATTTTCAAGCATATGAGACAAAGACGCTGGATGGAAATGCTTAGTAACTATGATTGTGATATCTAGTATCATGAAGGAAAAGCAAATGTAGTGGCAGATGCTTTAAGCCGAAAGTATCATGAAAAGCCAAAAAGGGTACGTTCTCTCAAAATAAATCTACAAGTAGATTTAAATGATCAGATAAGAGAAGCACAAGAATCAGTAATCAAGGAAGATACTGGAAAATTGAAAGGTATGCTAAAAGAATTATGTGACAACTCGAAATTTAGAACCTTTCGTTGTATCTTGGTGTAACTTGCTTGAACGTTATGTGATTAGTTAACTTGTTGGTTCAATGAATGACCTAAGTGAAATTATGTGATTATGTGTTATGCTTGTATGTATGAGTGTGATTATGTGAACCGAGACACAAGGACACGACTCGAGACCATGCGGTCTCGAGTGAACAGTAACGGTTGGGCCGGATTGGGCCATGCACCTCTTTAGTCCACTAGTATATAACCATTGTGATTAGCCACACTTGTCATTTTTGGGCAAACAATACACACTCTCCTACACACACACACACTCTCACTCTCTCTCACTAAAACCCTAGCAACACCACTCTCCTTCCTTGTGTCGGATCAAGGATAGCAAGCCGAGCTCTCGGATTCGCTTGTGTTCTTCACTCGGAAACTTTCGGACAACAAACCTACTCTCCTTCACGCACACCTCATCAACCGGTTAGTGTTTTATGATGTTTGTTGTTAGAATAGTTGTTATGAATGATGATGTTCTTGTGAATCGGATGTGTATGATGATGTTATTCGGCTAACATGTTTTGATTTCGGATATATTGCATAATGAACTAATGATATCTTGTGTCTAAATGTGATTTAAACCATAAATTGTTGATGTTCATGAAATCGGCTTGCATATGTGTATTAGATAATGTCATGTTAATCGGATTGTACACTCTTGTGCTAAGAACCGAATGCTTGTTAAACCGGCTACATGTGTGTGGAAATCGGATTAGTGTAGAGCCGAGTTTGAGGTGTTATGTGATGATTTGAAACCATTAGATGAGTATGTTCAAGTGTTTTAATTGTTGTTCATGTTATGTTTGCGATTAATGTTAAAAACCCAAAAATATGATGAACAAGTTTGAATGATCATGATGAACTACTTGAATGTATGAAGAACAACATGAATATGATATGAAGGTGTCTTGCATATTTGAAAATACTTGTTTGATCCATTTTAGTAAATTGTTAGACAAGAAAACATGTTTAAATGGATAGTACACATTGTTGCATGAAATCAAAATCTCATTGGCTAAGTACAATGTCGGAAATCAGCAAATGTCCCAGCCGAGACCTTCAGTCTCGACTCGAGACCATGAACATGATAACTCGAGACCGTAGATTGCGACACAGATTGCGGGTCGAGAACCCCTAGTCTCGACTCGAGACCATACTTTATCAGCACACAAACATCATGACTCGAAACCAATACATGCATGACCCGAGACCACCTCAGTCGCGACTCGAGAACTAGTAGGCTACGACTCGAGACCGCACAGTCTCGACTAGAGACCGCACAGTCTCGACTCGAGACCATATACATGTACACGCTGTTTGGACTTACACCCTATTACGGGCCTAAGTAATTGGGCCGAACATATGGGCCGTATGTGCTACTGTTAATTGAGTATGTTGTGCACTGTTGTTGAACTGCCATGATAGACGAGTATGCCATGATCGTTACTTGTGTATGAATACGTGTAGAAAATACGTGCACTACTTGGTTTGAACCTGACTTGAATGGTATCTATGTTAGGACGTAGTTGACCACTTACAACTTGATTGACTTTTCTGTGTATCTGCCGAGCAAACCAAGGTGAGTTCACACCCTCTACAAAGCATGGGATTCCCTGGGTTGGGAATGGGGTTAAGGAACGTGGATTCCTCGTCCTCCTTGGGTAGGACAACATTGGTTCAGGAATGTAATTCCTCGTCCTCATGGACAGATAACTCGTACTAGACCAAAACTCTATCACGAAGTCCCTCCTTTTTATATCGACTTAATCGCCGGGCCAATGGCGAGCGGGTCATTAGTTAGATAGCGCTATTTAGGTCTGACAAACCTCACACCGTGCCGCAGAGGACGGGCGTGAACTAATGGATCTGGGGCACGTCAATGATGATAGACATTGACAGTTTCAGGGCACATAAACATGACTACAGTCTGCAGTCGATATGGTAACGAGTCTAGTGTATACATGGGGTAGCCCCCACGGCTGTATTGCCAGAGTAAATGGGTAAACAAATCACGTTTTCAACTATGGGGTAACCCCCACGGTAGGATGCCAGTTAAAGGAAACAGTTTTCGGAACAACTTAAAATGAACACCCAACCGTGAACTCACTCAACTTGTTGTTGACTCGTTACTACATGCTTTGCAGGTCAATAGGTACTTAGCTGGAGCTTGCATGGAAGAGAGTCGTTGTGGGACATGGACAGCTGTGTGCCATGTTAAACCTTGAAACAATTAAACTTATGTCTTGGTTTTAAACTTTTGCTTCCGCTTGCAACTTAAACTATGTTTGGTTTGGACACCAATTGTATTGGTTGGATTTTATAACTACGTATATGCTTGTTCAATATGATTGGTGGCTGGATCCTGGTCAGTCACGCCTCCAAGCGGTAGTACTCCGCAGGTGGATTTTGGGGGTGTGACAAATTAGAACAAGGAACAGATGGAATTTGGAGATTCCATGAAAAGAGAATGTGGATACCTAAATTAGGAAACCTACGTCATCGTATATTAGAAGAAGCCCATAAGTCTAAGTATACGATGCATCCAGGAAATGATAAAATGTACCAGGATTTAAGAAAGAATTTCTGGTGGATAGGAATGAAAAAGAACATAGCAGCCTATGTTTCTAAATGTTTAACTTGTTCACAAGTTAAAGCTGAACACCAGAAACCCTCAGGTTTATTGCAACAATTAGAAATGCCAGTGTGGAAATGGGAATTAATAACAATGGATTTTGTTACTAAATTACCCAAAACAAAGAAAGGAAATGATACAATCTGGGTGATTGTAGATAGACTAACCAAGTCAGCTCATTTCCTACCAATGAAAGAAACTTTCAGTATGGAACAGTTAGCCAAATTATATGTAAATGAAATTGTTTCTTTACATGGCATTCCTTTATTAATTGTTTCTGATAGAGATAGCCGATTTACCTTTCATTTTTGGTCAAGTTTCCAGAAGTCAATGGGAACCAAGTTAAATCTAAGCACAGCTTATCATCCTCAAACAGACGGACAAAGTGAAAGAACAATTCAAACAATGGAGGACATGCTTAGAGCTTGTGTAATTGATTTCGGAGGTAATTGGGACGATCACTTACCTTTAATAGAATTTTCTTATAATAATAGTTATCACACCAGTATCAATGCTGCACCCTTCGAAGCACTTTATGGACGAAAGTGCCGAACCCCAGTCTGTTGGGCAGAAATTGGAGAAAAGCAACTATCTGGACCCGAGATAGTGCAAGAAACAACTGATAAGATTATTCAAGTCAAGGAACGACTGAAAGCAGCACGTGATCGACAGAAGAGTTATGCTGATAACCGACGCAAGCCATTGGAATTTCAAATAGGAGATAAAGTATTGTTAAAAGTCTCTCCTTGGAAAGGAGTAGAAAGATTCATCAAAAGAGGAAAGCTAAGTCCCAGGTATGTTGGACCTTTTGAGATTATTAGAAGAATAGGACCTGTAGCCTATCAGCTACAACTGCCAGAGGAAATGGCAGGAATACATGATGTATTTCATGTATCAAATCTCAAAAAGTGTTTAGCTGATGAATCACTGATAATACCTCTTAAGGATATAGAGGTAAATGAACAACTTAAGTTTGTAGAAAGGCCTCTACAGATTGAAGACAGGAAAATCAAGAATCTCAAGCACAAGAGACTAGTTCTGGTCAAAGTAAAGTGGGACTCCAAAAGAGGACCTGAGTACACATGGGAACTCGAATCTGAAATGCAAAGAAAATATCCGCACTTATTCCAGTAGATCTCGAGGACGAGCTCTAATACAAGGTGGGGAGAATGTAACAACCCTCGGTAAAACCGACACTCTAAAAATATTTCCGACACCCTATTATACCCTTATATGTCTTTTATTACACCCCGTATGTGAAAACCGAGCCCGAAATACGTTATAACATTTAAAAATAATTAAAAACAAGAAATATTAAGTTGAGGCGGGCCGCGTAGACCCACCCCAACAGTCACGCGGGCGGTATCAAGGCTGAAACTGATTTCGGTGAAATTATAAGTTAAGGCGGGCCGCGTAAGCTCACATTAACTCTTACGTGGGCCGTGTAAGATCGACAATGCAGAGGCACCCTATGCTGACACGTGTCGACATCGTGGCGGGTCTACTTGGTGAGCCGGACAAGCTAGTCCGTTGACTAGCTTTGACGCGGGCCGCGTAAGCCCCTGAGTACATTCAAGCGGGCCGCGTGAGAGTCCAATTCAGCAAGTATAAATATCGTTCATTTCTCAATTCTCAATCACGAATTCTGATAGTAGGCTTATAATATTCAAGTATTATACCCCCTAATTAGCGAGGTTCTGCTACGTTGTAAGTATTATAACCCCGATTTCATACTAGAATCTTAGCATTGACCACGGCCCCGTGTCCGCTGGCCACTCCCCCGTGTTGGGAAACAGAAGCTTCTACAGCTTTGTCTTTTCTGCAGACACTTGGGCACGCCCCCGTGTTCATTGAGCACGGGGCGTGCTCAGCCTTCTGATGTCTTGTTCTTGCTTGGGAAGATGCTGCCGAGGGGTCGGGCATGCTACGTTTATTCTTTTCTTGTATTATTGTTAGATTTGGCTGCTTTTTTGCTTCTTTTGTCTATTTAAGCTCATTTAACCTTGAAAATACAAAAGGAAGACAAAAGCACACTTTTTCCAACATTAGTACTAAAAAAGGGTTAGTTTTATGCCTCATTTGATGTAATTTATATGTTGCATTTTGCACACATCATTTGACCCGACAATTAACAAGGTAAACGTGATAATTAAGAGGTGCCGTTTTGAGGGTTCAACACCTACCTAATTACGATCACGTAGCCATGTTCGTTGCGAACAATGGCTTGACCGTTTACGGTCTAACTAAAAGTCAAAGCGTGCTTTACTTTTCGACTTTAAAAGCCAAAACAAAATAACTAGCCATGAAAGAATACTTACAAGGCTCTATGGCTGAAAGATAAGACTAATTGAACTCAGGTAGGTGGCTCCTTAAGCAGGAGATCCTCCACTTAGAGTCCAAAAATGAGAGTAAGCAATGAACAAGTGAAAGGGTGAGGGTATTTATAGTTGTGGAGAGTTTACAAGATCATTCTAAGTGTTTGTGTGATCACCAAGCAATAAATCTTGGCCCTACAAGTATCTAAGGACAACTAACATGCTTGGAGAAGTGTTAACTTGGTGCCTACACCAAGAAATTGCAAGAAAGGTCCCTGAATTTCAAGTCGTAGGTCAAAAACCAACATTATGTCCAAATGAGGCCATCGCCGCGCGTGACAGCAACAAGGGGGCTGTGGCGCGACGCCACCACACCAAACTTCAGCAAACAAGTTTTAAACTTTTCATTTTCAGTCCCTGTACCTTCTAATGCAATATATCTTTCATTTAGGCACTTTTAACCCTTCTAGTTAGTTTGTAGATGATCTTGAGAGTATAACCAAACACCATTAGGTCTGGGTTCATTAAACGATCACCGAAAATACTAGTTTCGTCTCGTTGACGCTTTTGACCCTTATTCTTGGGAATTTACGTAAACAACACATAACGGTATCGAAACCTCGTGAAATTGTTATCACTTATTCTTGAGAGTATAATCGAACATTACGAAGCCCCGGGTTCGCTAAGAGGTCACTTTATGGTGTAGTTTCACTAGTTGACGTTTTTAGTCCTTTTAACGCACAAAGGCGTGCGTAATATCGTTTAATGACATGAAAGCCTTCCTTGGCCCATATTAATCATTCCCGAGCATATGATTGCATATTTTAATGCTTCGGGTTCGTTAAAAGGTCATTCAGAGGTATAATTAAACATGTTGATGCTTTTAACCCCTCTAATTCGCAAACTTGCGCGTAACTTCACTTTATTGGTATAAAAGCCTTGAATGGCCAATATTAGGCATTCCCGAGAATATGATCAAACATTATGAAGCTCTCGGTTTGTTAAAAGGTCACTCAAAGGTAAGAATTAACATGTTGACACTTTTAACCCTTCGACGCGTAAACTTTCACATAATTACGCAAACGGCTCCTCTCGTCCAACAAGTGGCTCATTTGTAGGTCCCTCTGAGGTTGAGGTTAAACCTTATCCTTGTTAAGTTTAACACACTAGCAAGTGCGGAATCCAAGCTAGAATGCAAACCGGTAGTTTATAATGAGAACACAAGCTACAAAGAGAAAGGTAGACACACAAGATATCAAAGTTTTCTCTTGTATTTCAGTGGACACGGTTACAGCCCTTGACCAAACTGAAAATACGCTCTCTACAAGACTAGGTTCACTCACACAATGAAGTGAACACATTACAACAGTATATATAACCTTCACAGCTCGTCTGGTCGAAGGATCAATTAGACTGATCGAAAGATCATCTATCGAGATACAGCCTATCGAAGGATCCACATATACCTCGAAGGATTGGCATCCTTCGAGGTCCATCTATATCCATCGAAGGTTATCTTTCGAGCTCATCGAAGGATATAAACAATCCTTCGATGACTCATCCTTCGACCCACACAACTTACAAACCTTTTTCTAACTGTTTGACCAAGTCAAACCAGGAGGATGGTTGACTGGTCAAACTTACATTAAGCACACACATAAACACATCTAAGACGTAACACGACTGTAAAAAACATCGTTTTATATCATTACAGAATACAGACAAAGTACAGACACAAGTGCACCAACAAACTCCCCCTTGGCTGTAGCTTTGTCTCGATCTTTGTGTCTTCAAGTCTCTGACGTCCTTTCAACCGTTAAGTGATGCGTAGACCATGCACTTCCCGCATTCACCAGTAGGTTGAAGCAATACCGGGCCATCTTCTGAAACTTCATTGCCTGTTCACGATCTCTAACCAAGTAATTGATCTCGTGATCCTTAAGAACAATAATATCCGACCTGGACATGTTAGTAATCCACATCGGATCTATCATTCGAAAGTTCTCCTGACTATCTCGGAATAAGATCACGGCTTCTCCAGTATCTCCATCATAAACCCAGCAACGAAAGTTTCCCAGAAAGTCTGTCTTCATTTTCAACAAAGGTATCTTCTTCATCAAATTTGGAGGATCATAAACCAATCGATAACGCGCAGTATTTGTCTCTGGATCAAGTGAGAACCTGATTGGCTCGTATCGAGGAAACTGCGGCTTGTATAGAGGGTCCTTCCAACCTTTTCTTCGTTCCAGTCTGATCTTCTTCGCAAACAAATCCACCATCTTGTCTTTGACTCGATTAATAACCTCCATCTGAGCCAAAACCGCAACATCATAATAAGGAAGTGAAAGAATGCTAAGAAGAGACCTGAAATACTGAAGGCCGCATTCCCGCTTCACAACCATGCAATGAAGATCCTTGATGAACATCCAGCTGATAATACGACCCCTAGCTAGATTTCTTTCCAGAACCATGTAGTTGGCCTGATCCAACGGAGGGAGCGGAGGAGGATTCCTGGCTAGGAAATCCGCTCGCCATTCATTCACAGTCTTTTCACGGTTTTCTTGAACTGATGGAGAATCTGAAGAAGGATTAGAAGATTCTGCTGTCTTTGCTTCCTCAAGATTATCATCAAGCGAATTAAGCTCCACATTGTCTTGACTAACATAAACGGGACGTTCCGGATCCGAACCGATGAAGATTTCTTCAATCGTGGAGAAATCGGTTTCGTCCGGAACCAACGGAGTGGCATCGATCGTCGTCACATCAACTTCATCCATTGCTGTCAGAGCTAACACACATTCATCAGACATCTCAGTAACATGTTCTCCCTCTTCTAATAGTTCACCCGTGATTGGATGATACTGTTGAGCAATTGAGGATTCAGGGAGATCAGTGAACGCTTCCGGCTCAAGACTAATATGTTCAAAAACTGCTGAAGCTTCCAATGTCTCAGTCGGCTCAGACGGACCAGTAGATGTTGGAGGAGCAGAAGGAGCATCTTGAGATGTACCAGACCCACCTGCAGCACCAGATGCAGTTGCACCTGAACCTGTGGCAGCTGGTTGATCAGGATTTGCTGCATCATCATCCTTATCATCGCCACGCCTTGAAGGAAGGATGCCCAAAGCTTTGCATCTTTCATTCCAAAGTGTAACAACTTTGTGATCAAATCTCTTAAAGTTCGCTTGAACAGGCTTGAAGGCTTCCATTAATCTATCATCACGATTCTTATAGCGATCGGACAGCTCTTCATGCTTCTGTTTTAACGTTGTTGCCTCACGTTCTAGCACAGTACTATGCCCCTTCATAATCTCAACCTCTCTATCCCGAGCCTTGTTAGCTTCTTTCAATATTTCTATCTCTTGAGCTTGTTCTCTTATCTTGACATTCTGAGCACTAACAAGTGAGACCAGCTTATTGTGTGCCTCAGCATCATGTGTTCGCTGTATACGGTATTCTTCAATCTTTCTTGTATTCCGACCGACTAAGGTACCCAGTTCACTGACTTGTTCAATCAGGAATTGAATTTTCTCAGCATCAGACAACCCAGATAATGTTTCTGCTAGAGTAGGCCGTGAGGGCTCAGGACCTGAGAAACCAGTCTGGCCAGATGGACCAGAAGTACCTGTTGGACCAGGAATAACAAGAGGAGGACGTGGATGTGTACCTGAGACGGGGGTTGCAGGCGGCTGTTGATCAACAGGCGCCGTGCGTGCCCCAGAAGACGTCTGTGGAGAAGAGATCAGATCCAGCATCTCAGATGTAGTTAATTGTTCACTGATAGGAGGCAGCTGTTGCTCCAGAGGCGTTGAATGCTGAATCGGATCAGGTGTAGTGACATCACCAGCCGTTTCACCTGTTGGCTTTGATCCGCCCCTTGATCTCTTAGAAGTACGAGTACCCTCTCTTCTTGCTTGTCTCTTCCTTCTGAGTAATCCAGGAGCAGCAGGAATATAATCATCATCTTTATCAGATTCTGCGACATTCACCGGTTTCTCAATAAGTTCAAAACCACGAAAATTCCCTCGCTGATCATAAGCCTTACGCATCCCTGGAGGAGGAGGATTATCATCCTCAGAAGATGAATCATCATTACCAGCACCTCCTTCAGCATCAGAAGACGAACTGCTTTCATCGGCCAACCTCCTCGGCTCGTCCACCTTACTTTTACCTCTGTCAGCCGCAACATTACCTGACTGACTAGCAGGATCACTAGCTCCACCTGCACTAACACGAGCATCAAGATCGACAAACACTCCCTGAACTTCTTTTGCAGCAACATTCACATCGACTTCAACATGTGCTGCAACACTTGAACTGCCAGCAGACTTCCTGCTCGATGCTTTAATACCATGCTTAGCCCCGAGCTGCGTGGTAGCCAAAGCGATTAACCTTGGCTCTTCATCATCAGAATCACTCGCATCTCGACGCCATTTGTTGTTCTGCGGTGCCTCGTAGGCCGGAACATCGAGATGACCAATAAGCTTTCTAATTGGATCTGATTCTTTATAGTTGGACATGGATTTGAAAATCAGCAGTGTACGCTCATTCATCGGATTGACAGGTAGAACATCTGCTTCAGCTTTAGGAAGATCAGGAATCTGATCATCAATCATCATCTGCATGAATCTAGGATATAGCCAAAACTTGGTAGATGTTCGTTGAGTTGCTGATGGGAGTGGCCTTCGAGCATTTTCTTTCAGATTGTCAAAAATATAGCGTGATATGTTGAAAGGCTTGTTCAGAATCAAAGCCGTAAACAATCCCGTTAAATCAATCGGTGACAGATCATATCCAGATCGTTTGTTGCTCAGGCAGTGAATAAGGATATGCAATAAGAGCTTGTATCGAAGCGGCATAAACTTTTTGTTGATCTGATTTGCGAGAACGTTATCGCTGTACCGTAGCCTCATCAGCAAGCCCCGCTGACATTGTAAATCAATAGAAGTAGAATCTTCTGGTTGATCTCCTAGTTGCAAACGTGCTCTGATAGTGTTTTCTGTAATCACCACGGGTTTCTCAGCAACTGATCCCCTAATCACTTCTTGGTTGTTCACTGTCTCAACCACAGCCGAATTCCAGAACTCCTTGATATGAGACTGATAAGCAGTGTGCTGTGTAGTGATTGCATAGTTGATACGAGTGCGATGAAGATACTCCATTATTCCCATGAATTCCGGACTGATTTTGTCTTCCGGTTGCAAATACGCGGCCATGTTGTGTCGTGGCTCCGACATAGATTCAACTTCCGATTTTTCTTTCTTGGTTGGTTTTGCCCGTTCTTTCTTTTCTTTCGGTGCCATTTCTGTTCATGAAAACACGAACACGTAATGAGAAACAGTCAACAGTCAACAAGAATTCCACACTTAGGAAAAATTTCAATTTCTTGGAAAAATTCTAAGTGTTCTATCTCGAAAGATCCCATTTAGGCATCGAACGATGACACATTGATCGAAAGATGTTATATGCTTCGAAAGATGACAGGCCTTATCGAAAGATCAACTTTCGAAAGATAAAAATTTTGAAAGATATTTGATCAATCGAAAGATCTGATCAACCGAAGGATGATCCTTCGAAATGCTTAGTATCCTTCGATCCTCAGTTCGAAGGATATTTTGCAGACCATCTTTCGAGGTTAAGACATCATCTTTCGAGATCGAAGGATGATCCGGTGACACTGTTCATCGGCGATTTTCCGGCGACACTGTTCATCGTTTTTCGGTGACAGTTTTAAGTGTGTTTTAAGTGGTTTCAGATCATTTAGGTACATCAAACATCAAACCATTTAAAACATTACTAACAAGACACTTAAAACAGACATAACAATATCAAACCCAACCCCGGACACAAAACCCCAACCCGGATACAACCACACACATGAACCGATTCACTCAAGAACACACAAAACACTTTCAGACCATCAAAAATCAAGACAAGGACTCTGAAACACAAAACAACAGTCAAGATATAACATTATAAACATCAAAAACCTACAACAAACATATTCACATTACAAAACAAAACACACATGATCAGATGAAATGTTTATGTTGTTGTTTGAACCGTGTATTAGGGTTATCCTACCGAGATTGTAGATGAAATCCTGATAATCTAACTTTTTTGATTCAATTTTGGCAGAGTTTCGGTAGGAATGGAGGTTTTTGAAATAGTGAAATTGATCAGTTATGTTGAAGTGAAGAAGAAGACACCCTTTTATACTCTGACCTCGAAAGTCGAACCGTCTCGAAGGATAGATGATCTTTCGAAAGATGAAAAGGTGCTCGAAAGATTAGATATTTGGTCGAAGGATCCAGATCTGGATCGAAAGATACCAGATATTTTTGGAACCCTCAACAACCTCGAAAGATGATCCTCGAAGGATATCTTTCGACCTTATCCATCTTTCATAAAGGTCTGTTGACCAATTCATCTTTCGACTGAGATGATTGACTTTCATTGACCTTCTGATCTTTCGAGGGCCATTGCTTCCTCGAAGGATCAGATTTCCACCAACACTTTGGATTTTTGGGAATTTTCAATTTAAGCCCTTCAAATTCTTAAAAGCTTTCAGAAATGACCGTTTTGAAAAATTGTCCGTTATGAAGTTCTGCAAAGGTCAGTTTTATGAAGTATTTCGGCTTGCCAGATATCTGATCGAGTACCAACATCGGTTAGTCAAAAATAAGATTAAATTGAAAATCTTTTTGGATTTTGATAAAATAAAAGACAACAATTTTAGAATCCTTTGAATGTTATCAAACGACATCACCGCTAATGTCGTGCTGATATGCACCAAACGACAAAAACTGTTTAAAAAGACAATAAAAGTTAAGCACTAAAGTTAAGCAGTAAATAAATATGTACAAAACACAACAATATTTTTGCGAGTTTCTGGCGAAGAGAATCATATCAGTTTGCGGTCTTTTGTCAAAACACATTTCCTTTTAGTATTCTTTTACAGAAGTGGATAAGTATTCTACCACAATTACCGATATTGTTATCCACTTAAACTCAGCGATCAAGTGTAATCATAATGCATTGAGATACGTTAAGGTATGATTTATACTTACCGACCGGCGTTCATCCACTCACGACACATTCCCGTATCAAGGTATGCACGAGAGTTCATCTTACTGGGGAGTATACCATTTATCATCCGTTTTAACGTATATAAAATGTGAACAAGTCACTTATTTGATTTGAAAACAAGCCCTATGTGATAGAATCACTTATTGATGAGGAACTTGATTTTCATATGCATGAGGGCACAGGAGCAAGTCCGTGAACAGGTCAGTACTTTCGTACAGCAGAGAGACGAACTTGACTCCCGGATAAATGTGATATTTTATCACTTATTTGATTGGACATGTGATTGTTTATCACTTATTGAGGTCGAATGCAATATGTACACGTATGTATGGTATCATGGAAGATCTAGACTTGCGTCCCCGTTATTTTTCGGTAAAAGATACAACCATGATACCCAGATGATAAACAGCATAAACCCCAAATATCTCAGAACCTCGGCAATCTATCAAACGAAATTTCGGTACCAAGACCATATGCCAATGAGCGGTTCCCACGCGGTTTTCAGTTCGTTATGTTTATATCCCCTGCACACTTTAAAATGATCGTGAGTCTACCGGTACATCATTAGTAGAGCTACTTATTTTTTTTTTTTGATTTCCAGAAACATGTTTCGACCGACCTCTGATGTAATATCATTTTCTCTTATCTTGCCAAGAAACTCATTTTTGTTTTTCTATTGTTTTTGTGTTTTTCTGAATTTTCTCCCCCTTAAATGCAGAAAGTAAATAAAGTAAAGACATATTTTTGTATTTTTGTGGTTTTTCAATGTTTTTGAATTTTCTTTGAAGCTTTCTCCCCCTAAAATTTAAAAAACAAAGAAAATAAAGACACAAAGTTTTTTTTTTTTTTTTTTTTTTTTTTTTTTTTTAATAAAAATATTTACAAAAACGATTTTCCGATGTCGGTTACTCTTGCTTCACCTTTATGCCGTTTACCAAAAGTAAATAATCGAATCTTGATTTATCAAATGCTTTGGTAAAAAGGTCGGCACGTTGGTGATCGGTATGAATGTGAACCACATCGATAAGTCTCTTTTCAAAGCAATCACGTATGAAGTGATATTTAATATCGATGTGCTTCGTTTTTGAGTGCTGTACAGGATTTCTAGTGATCTATAAAGCAGCTTCATTATCAACATAAATAGGAGTAGTTAGGAATTCAAAACCGTAGTCCCGCATCTGTTGTTGGATCCATAGAACCTGGGAGCAGCAACTAGACGCAGCAATGTATTCCGCTTCACATGTAGACGTAGCCACACATGTCTGCTTCTTGCACTGCCAAGTGACTAGGCGATTGCCTAAGAACTGACATCCTGCTGTAGTTGATTTTCCATCTTTCTTGCAGCCGCCGAAATCAGAATCACTGTAAGCTTTGAGATCGAAGTTATCATCCTTAGGGTACCATAACCCGGTGTCAGGGCAACCCTTCAGATAACGAAAAATCCTTTTGACAGCAGCATAGTGAGAGACCTTCGGATTCGCTTGGTATCTGGCGAGAAGGCACGTTGGATACATAATGTCGGGTCTTGATGCAGTGAGATACATTAAAGATCCAATCATAGCACGATAGAGTGAAGAATCCACAGCTTCCCCTTTTTCATCCGGAGTAATCCCGTGATTCTGCGGAAGAGGAGTAGAAATTGGCTTCGAATCGGACATCTGGAACCGGCTCAAGATGTCTCCGACGTACTTGGTTTGATGGATAAAAATTCTAGATTCGGACTGATTAACTTGCAAACCCAAGAAGAACGTCATTTCACCCATCGCACTCATCTCGAATCGATCTTGCATCACTTTCTCAAATTCCTTGCATAAATTATCATCGGTAGAACCAAAGATAATGTCATCGACATATACCTGTACCAACAGAAGATCTTCACCTTTTTCTTTGAGAACGTTATGAATTCGGGTTTCAGGAACTAGAGGAATTTCAACATTGGTCCTCAAGTTATTGATATTTAAATTCCCGATATCATTTTGAAGCTGTTGAGTTGTAGAAGATGATGCATTTTCTTCTTGGACAATTGGCGCAGACACTGGATCCGTTGCTTCTGAAGTACCTTGAACCGGACCCCGTGCTTCACCATCATTTGCATCAACATACTCCTCATCTTCCGATGACAAATTGTAGTCGACAGCATCATTAAACACCTCATTTGAAGCGAGATTGTTGACAGAAGAAGATGCTTGTGAGTCAACAATGATTGGGCGAGCTAACTGAGAGCCAGTCGCATTCTCGCTTTCAGACAACATTTGAGCAATTGCATTGTCATCATCAAATGTCGGCAGATTGAATGAGTTGAAAAGACCATCATAATCGAACATCCATGGATCTCCAGAAGGCTTCGGAGGATTAGAATATCTTTGAACTCTTACTTCACCCCACTCTTCAATCCTCTTGGTAGTCAGGTTCCATACTCGCAGATTAGGAGTAGCATACCCAAGGAAGTAACCTTCGATAGCTTTGGCACCAAACTTCCCGTCAGGCTCAATCATGGTACATGGTGCACCAAAAGGTTCTAGATATTCTAAGCCAGGAGTGTTCTTGTGTAGAAGTTCGAAGCACGTTTTGCCATGTCTTTTCACTGTGAGAACCCTGTTTAACGTGTAGCAAGCCGAGGCAACAGCTTCAGTCCAGAATCGAACTGGAAGCTGAGACTCAACCAACATGGTTCTTGCAGTCTCAATTAAGGTTCTGTTCTTTCTTTCAGCGACTCCGTTTTGTTGTGGCGTGTACCGAGAGCTATATTCATGAAGGATTCCTTTTGCAGTGCAAAATTCATCCATAACCCTGTTTTTGAACTCGGTACCGTTGTCGCTTCGAATTCGCCTCACCTTTAGATTATAAAGATTTTCCAACAAGGTGATCAACTTCTTTAGAATTTCTGGAGTCTCGCTCTTGTGGACCATGAAATCAACCCATGAAAATCTTGAATAGTCATCAGTGACTACCAAGCAGAAAACTTCCCCGTGCACACTCTTGTGTTTGACTGGGCCGAAAAGGTCCATATGCAGACGTTCGAGTGGCATGTTTACAGTGTTAACCTTCTTCAATGGATGTGATTTCTTGATCTGCTTCCCTTTCTGACACGGCACACAGACATCTTGAAGTTGAAAATTCTTCACATTGACACCTCTCACCAGATTGTTTTTGGCAAGGTGATTCATTTTTCTGAGGTGAATATGACCCATCCGTCTGTGCCAAGAGATCGTCTCCTTTTCAGTGGCTTTTGAAATAAAGCAAGTAACTTCTTTGGACTTGGTTATTGCTTGGCTCATATCGAGGACATACAAATCATTAACTCTTGGTGCTGATAAGAGAATCCATTCTTCGGGAATCTTGAATCCTGGCTTCAGCACATAACAACCGGCATCATCAAAATGCACGGTGAACTTCTTGTCGCAGATCTGAGAAACACTTAGGAGATTGTGATCCAACTGTTGCACATAATTGATTTTGTCGAAACTCACAACTCCATTTGAGATCATTCCCTCGCCGGTGATATACCCTCCTTTGTCTCCAGCAAATGCAACATATCCTCCTCTTATACTTCGCACATCGAAAAGAAGACGGTAGTCGCCCGTCATGTGCCTGGAAGCCCCACTATCAACAATCCAATGACTATTAATAGTTCCTCCTGGAGCCGCCTGCACATGCAATTAACTTATCAGTTTGAGAGGGGGACCCAAGCCTTTGTGGACTTGGGTCGTCCTTGATCATCAAGGAAAGTGATTTCAATCACTTGATGATTAGGAAAAAGAACCTGTGGTGCTCCCCCTGATTGAATTACCTGTTTTTGCTTCCAAGCTGTTTGTCTTTTACCAGTATTTGAATTTATTGTTTTAGCATTTACTGGTTTTACAGTTTCAGATTTTGCTTGTACAGGTTGTTCTTCCTTGACCTCTGATTTTAGGGCCTTTTCAATTACCTTTTGATTCTTTTGCTTTAACTTCTTTTCCCTTTCTTTCAAGACACGTGGGTCTTGTTTCGGGGAAACTGATCGTTTTCGGTAATCGATTTCTTGGGGAGCACTCGTTGTTGACTTCAGCTTTTGTACGTGTGGGCAATATCTTACAATATGCCCAACTTTCCCACATTCAAAACATGTTCTCCGTTCTACAAACTTTGGAGAAACATGTTGATTACCAGACGGCGAACCAGACAATGAACTTTGTGATCTAGACGTGCTTGGGCCTAAATCACATCCGTTGGTGTGTTGGGTGTAATTATTCTGACCATTTCGTTTTAAAATTCTAAACTGTTGTATAAACTCAAGGTTAGATTTATCCTGAAATGTTTCAAGTTTGTCTGAACCCGTGGATCCAACATAGTTCATTTTCGGTCCTTGCTTCTTAACAGGAGCTCTTTTGTTTTGCACCTTTTGTTGTTGAACCTTAGGTTGCTCAACCCTTGATTGTTGAATTTTAGGTTGTGCAGCCTTAGGTTGAGTAGCCTTAGACTGTTCAACTTTAGGTTGTTGAACCTTTGGTTGTTCAGTCTTAGGCTGCTGAACTTTAGGTGCTTGAACATTCTTGTTCTGAGCCTTCTTTCCCTGTACCTTACCCTTTCCGGAGTTGACTTGTTGTTTTCGCTCAATTGGTAGTTTTTGGTTTCCGTATTGTTTTCTAATTTGTTCACACGGAATTGGATCACATTGAGTGACGGTAACTTTGCCACTTTTGTTCCCCAAAAACTTATCAGTGCATCCTTCAAAAATTTGCTCAATTAAATCTTGATTTACATTTTTAAGTGGAAAATCTTTGTTAGAGTAGATTTTGCTATCTCCTTTGAGCGTGTACAACAAGTTACTCTCTTCACGGCTAGATACAATGGACTCCATTGCTTTTGACATTTCAGTCTTACTCGGTTTCACTGGTGGATCACACAGGATGTGATTCTCGATTGGAATATCTGATGTAACCGAGTTAGACTGTTGTTTCACAATTTCTTCAGATTCATCATCCGAAGAATCAGCATCCTCAACAATGGGAGGACTCTGTTCCTTAACACACGATGAATCTGTCATATTTTCAGATTCTGATTGACCCGAGGATGATGCACCAGTTGTGAACCCGAGGCCTGCTGCAAAGTCATCTAGATCGAGTGGCACAGTAGGTTCAAAACGGGGCATATCCTCGTCATCAGGCAATTTGGAGTAATTGTGATTCATTGGGGGAGGACATGATTTGAATCCAATACATGGTTTATCCCCCTTTTTCTTTCTCTCTTGAACGTCAATGATGTGATCCAATACAAAGCGGGAATTGGAATAGCTTTCCAGTTTCTGCTTAATTGTTTCACATTCACATCGAGCTGTTGCCAATTCTACCATTTGCTTTTCAATTGTGTCAATAAGATTATTGTTAGCATGTTGTTTTCGCAAAACAGCCTTTTGTAATTCTGAAACATCATGTTTTAATGACGCAATTGTTGCTTTAAATTCCTTTTCATTTCTGGTTAAAAACAAGTTAGCTTCAGTTGCTTTAGAAAGATCTACAATCAATTCTTGATTGTGTTTGTATGTGATTTCAAACTGACTTTCCTTTTCAGCATATTTAACATTTAAGCTATCACAATTTTCACAACTAACTACAGTGGGTTCATCGACACATACCTGACTTGATGAACTGTCGACATTAGCCATAAAGGCTGAATGGAAAGAAAAAGATCCATCTTCAGAGAAGAACTGAGCAAGCTTCTCGGAAGTTCCAGCAGATTTCTGGCAAAGAATAGATCTCCTCTTGCATAATGCTTCAGCTTCAGCCAAAAGCTCATCAACTTCCAAATCTAAAGCATCACTTGATAAATCACCAGCATCAAGTGATTCCCCATCCATGCTCCCACTATAACCCGAACTATCTTCATCTTCTGAAGATTCACCAGCAGACACGGGTTCTACGACCTTCTCAATCACTTTAGCATAACATGCTGTTCCACCATTTCCTCCTTCTCCAAGCTGAAGGTTCCAATTGCAGATTTCATCAGCTTGAACAACCAATCCTCTGTGGGGATTAGTGTTTGTGGATCCAGATGCATTTCCTCCAACCGGCACTATTGATCTGTCATTGTTGTTCTGTTGCTGTTGTGGCTGTCCTTGATTCCTGAAGGGATTCTGATTTCCTTGCTTAGGAGGCTTCTGACACTCCCGCTTGAAGTGACCCTTTTCACCACAATTGAAGCAAGTGACAGCATTCTTATCAAAACCATACTTGGTGTTGTTGTTGCTATTCAAGTTGGTTCTCCCCGTCCTTTCCATAAACTCCTTTGCTCTTCGAATTGCACTAGCAAGAGCCCATTTGATATCCATCATTTCAAACTCTTCTCTATCCACTTGCTGGTAATCTTCATTGGTAAGATTGATATTCCCAATCTGACCTGCGACCAATCCACAATAAGCACTAACCAAGGTGTTCAACATCTCCATATGCTCCTTGGCTACTTCGACACTGACTTTGGAAAAGTTGGAAGTGTCTAATCTGATTGTGTTCGGATTGGAAGTGGCTTGAAAATTTGAAGAGCTTCCATAAAACCCTTGCTGTTGCGGTTGTTGTTGCTGAGCTCTGCTTGGGTCTAAGAAAGGAGGTGGTGTGAATTGCTGAGCTGTAGGTTGCACATTCTGTTGTAGAGAAGAAGAATCTGGTCTTGAATACATCATCGTGTATGCTGAAGGATCAAACTGATTTGTTGTGGAAGGTCCGGTGTTTGAGATGAAAGCTGTTTGAAGCTTCGTATGTTGAGAGGCTGGTTTTTCTCCACTGATACCTCCTGCAATCCCATAGTACATCTCTGGATTTTGAGGAGTTAGTGTTCTTTTTGCCTTAAGCTTTTCTTCTACATCCTTGTTTTCCAATCTTTGAATTAACTCATAAACGGTGATTGTGTCTAGAACACCATTTTCTTTGAGAATTTCAAGATAACTGCTCCACTTTGCTGGTAAACTATCAGCGAATCTCTTCACCATTTCTTGTGGAGTGGCAGTGACTCTGAAAGCAAACATCTCGCTCAACAAGTGATGGAACCTTGTAGATAAATCTGCCAAAGTCTCATTCTCCATACACGTGAATCCTTCAAACTCTTTCTTCAGTAATTCTTGCTTGATCTTTCTAGATTGAGCATTTCCTTCACATCGTAACGTGAGCATATCCCACAAGCTTTTGGTAGTCGTGCAGTAAACAAACTGGTGGTAAATGTCTTTGTGAAGAGCTTGTGTGAGAATCATGAATGCTTTCTTTTCTAACTCAAATTTCTTCTTATCATCTTCAGACATAGTGCTGTAAGTTTGTGGATTAGATCCTGCAACTTCCAAATCATTGTCAAATGCGGTGAAGAAGCACATCCATAGATCTTGACCTTGCCCCTGAACATAAGTTCTCAGCCTTTCTTTCCACCATCCCCAATCATTGATGTGATTTAGCTTTGGCGGTTTTGTGCTTGTACCAGTTTCACTGTCGTTCTGCATCATAGCTTGAATGCTGTTGCTTTGATTTGTGACCAATGCCCATTGATTTGCCGTTATCATTGCAGCTTGAGGTGGGGCAATAGCCTGCATCCATGCATTTTTGTTGAAATCTGACTGAGATTGCGTAGCTGATGATTGCGTAGCTGATGATTGTGGAGTCAAAGTTGTTTGAGTCCACGCGGTTGGATCCCACTGACCGTTTGTTCCCATTTTATAAAGACAATTAATATATTAAGTGAAAAATATATTTAAAATTTGAAAAACAAGTCTTCCCCTTTTAAAATTTAATTTTTCACAAACTATGTTAAAATCTCGAAGGATAACAAACAGCCGAAGGATCTTTGATCGAAAGACCTGAAAAACACAAACTTGTTAAGATTAAACAGATTAGGATCGAAAGAACAGAACTTGTTCGAAGGATCAACAGTGTTCGAAAGATCACTGTTGAGTTTCGAACAATGACTTCGAAAGACTCTCCAATCGAAGGATCCTTGTCTTTCGAATAAGACCTGTAGATCGACAGATATATCCTTCGAAAAGATTCCTTGGATCGAAAGATAAGTCACAGACTTCGAATGATGTTCGAAAGATGATTATCTATCGAACCTCCTTTGATCGAAAGATAATCTTTCGACTTCGAAGGATATCCTTCGATCTGCACTGACACAGTTGACAAAAGTTGACAGGTTGGTGAAAAGGTGATTGATTGGTAAAAACTTTCGGAAGAAGGTATGTTCAGACCATACTTTCTGCCAACCCAGATTTGACTAATAAAATATTGCCTAAAAAGAAGGTTCTTATCCAGAAACCGGTCACCGGAGTAAGCCGGAATTTTGGCCGGAAATTACCAAACCTTTTACAAACAAGTTTTTAAGTTACCCAACCCGTTCTTTAACACACCCGGTTAGTTTAGAACACGTTTTTATGACCAGAAAAGCGAGAAAAACCAGTAAAACGGGTGCTAAACCAAGTGAGTTTTTGTCCAAAACACTCCAAAGTCTTGTATAAACTCGGTTTTTAACAAGGAAAAGAGCCACGGCTCTGATACCACTTGTAGGTCCCTCTGAGGTTGAGGTTAAACCTTATCCTTGTTAAGTTTAACACACTAGCAAGTGCGGAATCCAAGCTAGAATGCAAACCGGTAGTTTATAATGAGAACACAAGCTACAAAGAGAAAGGTAGACACACAAGATATCAAAGTTTTCTCTTGTATTTCAGTGGACACGGTTACAGCCCTTGACCAAACTGAAAATACGCTCTCTACAAGACTAGGTTTACTCACACAATGAAGTGAACACATTACAACAGTATATATAACCTTCACAGCTCGTCTGGTCGAAGGATCAATTAGACTGATCGAAAGATCATCTATCGAGATACAGCCTATCGAAGGATCCACATATACCTCGAAGGATTGGCATCCTTCGAGGTCCATCTATATCCATCGAAGGTTATCTTTCGAGCTCATCGAAGGATATAAACAATCCTTCGATGACTCATCCTTCGACCCACACAACTTACAAACCTTTTTCTAACTGTTTGACCAAGTCAAACCAGGAGGATGGTTGACTGGTCAAACTTACATTAAGCACACACATAAACACATCTAAGACGTAACACGACTACAAAAGACATCGTTTTATATCATTACAGAATACAGACAAAGTACAGACACAAGTGCACCAACAAACTCCCCCTTGGCTGTAGCTTTGTCTCGATCTTTGTGTCTTCAAGTCTCTGACGTCCTTTCAACCGTTAAGTGATGCGTAGACCATGCACTTCCCGCATTCACCAGTAGGTTGAAGCAATACCGGGCCATCTTCTGAAACTTCATTGCCTGTTCACGATCTCTAACCAAGTAATTGATCTCGTGATCCTTAAGAACAATAATATCCGACCTGGACATGTTAGTAATCCACATCGGATCTATCATTCGAAAGTTCTCCTGACTATCTCGGAATAAGATCACGGCTTCTCCAGTATCTCCATCATAAACCCAGCAACGAAAGTTTCCCAGAAAGTCTGTCTTCATTTTCAACAAAGGTATCTTCTTCATCAACTTTGGAGGATCATAAACCAATCGATAACGCGCAGTATTTGTCTCTGGATCAAGTGAGAACCTGATTGGCTCGTATCGAGGAAATTGCGGCTTGTATAGAGGGTCCTTCCAACCTTTTCTTCGTTCCAGTCTGATCTTCTTCGCAAACAAATCCACCATCTTGTCTTTGACTCGATTAATAACCTCCATCTGAGCCAAAACCGCAACATCATAATAAGGAAGTGAAAGAATGCTGAGAAGAGACCTGAAATACTGAAGGCCGCATTCCCGCTTCACAACCATGCAATGAAGATCCTTGATGAACATCCAGCTGATAATACGACCCCTAGCTGGATTTCTTTCTAGAACCATGTAGTTGGCCTGATCCAACGGAGGGAGCGGAGGAGGATTCCTGGCTAGGAAATCCGCTCGCCATTCATTCACAGTCTTTTCACGGTTTTCTTGAACTGATGGAGAATCTGAAGAAGGATTAGAAGATTCTGCTGTCTTTGCTTCCTCAAGATTATCATCAAGCGAATTAAGCTCCACATTGTCTTGACTAACATAAACGGGACGTTCCGGATCCGAACCGATGAAGATTTCTTCAATCGTGGAGAAATCGGTTTCGTCCGGAACCAACGGAGTGGCATCGATCGTCGTCACATCAACTTCATCCATTGCTGTCAGAGCTAACACACATTCATCAGACATCTCAGTAACATGTTCTCCCTCTTCTAATAGTTCACCCGTGATTGGATGATACTGTTGAGCAATTGAGGATTCAGGGAGATCAGTGAACGCTTCCGGCTCAAGACTAATATGTTCAAAAACTGCTGAAGCTTCCAATGTCTCAGTCGGCTCAGACGGACCAGTAGATGTTGGAGGAGCAGAAGGAGCATCTTGAGATGTACCAGACCCACCTGCAGCACCAGATGCAGTTGCACCTGAACCTGTGGCAGCTGGTTGATCAGGATTTGCTGCATCATCATCCTTATCATCGCCACGCCTTGAAGGAAGGATGCCCAAAGCTTTGCATCTTTCATTCCAAAGTGTAACAACTTTGTGATCAAATCTCTTAAAGTTCGCTTGAACAGGCTTGAAGGCTTCCATTAATCTATCATCACGATTCTTATAGCGATCGGACAGCTCTTCATGCTTCTGTTTTAACGTTGTTGCCTCACGTTCTAGCACAGTACTATGCCCCTTCATAATCTCAACCTCTCTATCCCGAGCCTTGTTAGCTTCTTTCAATATTTCTATCTCTTGAGCTTGTTCTCTTATCTTGACATTCTGAGCACTAACAAGTGAGACCAGCTTATTGTGTGCCTCAGCATCATGTGTTCGCTGTATACGGTATTCTTCAATCTTTCTTGTATTCCGACCGACTAAGGTACCCAGTTCACTGACTTGTTCAATCAGGAATTGAATTTTCTCAGCATCAGACAACCCAGATAATGTTTCTGCTAGAGTAGGCCGTGAGGGCTCAGGACCTGAGAAACCAGTCTGGCCAGATGGACCAGAAGTACCTGTTGGACCAGGAATAACAAGAGGAGGACGTGGATGTGTACCTGAGACGGGGGTTGCAGGCGGCTGTTGATCAACAGGCGCCGTGCGTGCCCCAGAAGACGTCTGTGGAGAAGAGATCAGATCCAGCATCTCAGATGTAGTTAATTGTTCACTGATAGGAGGCAGCTGTTGCTCCAGAGGCGTTGAATGCTGAATCGGATCAGGTGTAGTGACATCACCAGCCGTTTCACCTGTTGGCTTTGATCCGCCCCTTGATCTCTTAGAAGTACGAGTACCCTCTCTTCTTGCTTGTCTCTTCCTTCTGAGTAATCCAGGAGCAGCAGGAATATAATCATCATCTTTATCAGATTCTGCGACATTCACCGGTTTCTCAATAAGTTCAAAACCACGAAAATTCCCTCGCTGATCATAAGCCTTACGCATCCCTGGAGGAGGAGGATTATCATCCTCAGAAGATGAATCATCATTACCAGCACCTCCTTCAGCATCAGAAGACGAACTGCTTTCATCGGCCAACCTCCTCGGCTCGTCCACCTTACTTTTACCTCTGTCAGCCGCAACATTACCTGACTGACTAGCAGGATCACCAGCTCCACCTGCACTAACACGAGCATCAAGATCGACAAACACTCCCTGAACTTCTTTTGCAGCAACATTCACATCGACTTCAACATGTGCTGCAACACTTGAACTGCCAGCAGACTTCCTGCTCGATGCTTTAATACCATGCTTAGCCCCGAGCTGCGTGGTAGCCAAAGCGATTAACCTTGGCTCTTCATCATCAGAATCACTCGCATCTCGACGCCATTTGTTGTTCTGCGGTGCCTCGTAGGCCGGAACATCGAGATGACCAATAAGCTTTCTAATTGGATCCGATTCTTTATAGTTGGACATGGATTTGAAAATCAGCAGTGTACGCTCATTCATCGGATTGACAGGTAGAACATCTGCTTCAGCTTTAGGAAGATCAGGAATCTGATCATCAATCATCATCTGCATGAATCTAGGATATAGCCAAAACTTGGTAGATGTTCGTTGAGTTGCTGATGGGAGTGGCCTTCGAGCATTTTCTTTCAGATTGTCGAAAATATAGCGTGATATGTTGAAAGGCTTGTTCAGAATCAAAGCCGTAAACAATCCCGTTAAATCAATCGGTGACAGATCATATCCAGATCGTTTGTTGCTCAGGCAGTGAATAAGGATATGCAATAAGAGCTTGTATCGAAGCGGCATAAACTTTTTGTTGATCTGATTTGCGAGAACGTTATCGCTGTACCGTAGCCTCATCAGCAAGCCCCGCTGACATTGTAAATCAATAGAAGTAGAATCTTCTGGTTGATCTCCTAGTTGCAAACGTGCTCTGATAGTGTTTTCTGTAATCACCACGGGTTTCTCAGCAACTGATCCCCTAATCACTTCTTGGTTGTTCACTGTCTCAACCACAGCCGAATTCCAGAACTCCTTGATATGAGACTGATAAGCAGTGTGCTGTGTAGTGATTGCATAGTTGATACGAGTGCGATGAAGATACTCCATTATTCCCGTGAATTCCGGACTGATTTTGTCTTCCGGTTGCAAATACGCGGCCATGTTGTGTCGTGGCTCCGACATAGATTCAACTTCCGATTTTTCTTTCTTGGTTGGTTTTGCCCGTTCTTTCTTTTCTTTCGGTGCCATTTCTGTTCATGAAAACACGAACACGTAATGAGAAACAGTCAACAGTCAACAAGAATTCCACACTTAGGAAAAATTTCAATTTCTTGGAAAAATTCTAAGTGTTCTATCTCGAAAGATCCCATTTAGGCATCGAAGGATGACACATTGATCGAAAGATGTTATATGCTTCGAAAGATGACAGGCCTTATCGAAAGATCAACTTTCGAAGGATAAAAATTTTGAAAGATATTTGATCAATCGAAAGATCTGATCAACCGAAGGATGATCCTTCGAAAGGCTTAGTATCCTTCGATCCTCAGTTCGAAGGATATTTTGCAGGCCATCTTTCGAGGTTAAGACATCATCTTTCGAGATCGAAGGATGATCCGGTGACACTGTTCATCGGCGATTTTCCGGCGACACTGTTCATCGTTTTTCGGTGACAGTTTTAAGTGTGTTTTAAGTGGTTTCAGATCATTTAGGTACATCAAACATCAAACCATTTAAAACATTACTAACAAGACACTTAAAACAGACATAACAATATCAAACCCAACCCCGGACACAAAACCCCAACCCGGATACAACCACACACATGAACCGATTCACTCAAGAACACACAAAACACTTTCAGACCATCAAAAATCAAGACAAGGACTCTGAAACACAAAACAACAGTCAAGATATAACATTATAAACATCAAAAACCTACAACAAACATATTCACATTACAAAACAAAACACACATGATCAGATGAAATGTTTATGTTGTTGTTTGAACCGTGTATTAGGGTTATCCTACCGAGATTGTAGATGAAATCCTGATAATCTAACTTTTTTGATTCAATTTTGGCAGAGTTTCAGTAGGAATGGAGGTTTTTGAAATAGTGAAATTGATCAGTTATGTTGAAGTGAAGAAGAAGACACCCTTTTATACTCTGACCTCGAAAGTCGAACCGTCTCGAAGGATAGATGATCTTTCGAAAGATGAAAAGGTGCTCGAAAGATTAGATATTTGGTCGAAGGATCCAGATCTGGATCGAAAGATACCAGATATTTTTGGAACCCTCAACAACCTCGAAAGATGATCCTCGAAGGATATCTTTCGACCTTATCCATCTTTCATAAAGGTCTGTTGACCAATTCATCTTTCGACTGAGATGATTGACTTTCATTGACTTTCATTGACCTTCTGATCTTTCGAGGGCCATTGCTTCCTCGAAGGATCAGATTTCCACCAACACTTTGGATTTTTGGGAATTTTCAATTTAAGCCCTTCAAATTCTTAAAAGCTTTCAGAAATGACCGTTTTGAAAAATTGTCCGTTATGAAGTTCTGCAAAGGTCAGTTTTATGAAGTATTTCGGCTTGCCAGATATCTGATCGAGTACCAACATCGGTTAATCAAAAATAAGATTAAATTGAAAATCTTTTTGGATTTTGATAAAATAAAAGACAACAATAAAAGACAACAATTTTAGAATCCTTTGAATGTTATCAAACGACATCACCGCTAATGTCGTGCTGATATGCACCAAACGACAAAAACTGTTTAAAAAGACAATAAAAGTTAAGCACTAAAGTTAAGCAGTAAATAAATATGTACAAAACACAACAATATTTTTGCGAGTTTCTGGCGAAGAGAATCATATCAGTTTGCGGTCTTTTTTCAAAACACATTTCCTTTTAGTATTCTTTTACAGAAGTGGATAAGTATTCTACCACAATTACCGATATTGTTATCCACTTAAACTCAGCGATCAAGTGTAATCATAATGCATTGAGATACGTTAAGGTATGATTTATACTTACCGACCGGCGTTCATCCACTCACGACACATTCCCGTATCAAGGTATGCACGAGAGTTCATCTTACTGGGGAGTATACCATTTATCATCCGTTTTAACGTATATAAAATGTGAACAAGTCACTTATTTGATTTGAAAACAAGCCCTATGTGATAGAATCACTTATTGATGAGGAACTTGATTTTCATATGCATGAGGGCACAGGAGCAAGTCCGTGAACAGGTCAGTACTTTCGTACAGCAGAGAGACGAACTTGACTCCCGGATAAATGTGATATTTTATCACTTATTTGATTGGACATGTGATTGTTTATCACTTATTGAGGTCGAATGCAATATGTACACGTATGTATGGTATCATGGAAGATCTAGACTTGCGTCCCCGTTATTTTTCGGTAAAAGATACAACCATGATACCCAGATGATAAACAGCATAAACCCCAAATATCTCAGAACCTCGGCAATCTATCAAACGAAATTTCGGTACCAAGACCATATGCCAATGAGCGGTTCCCACGCGGTTTTCAGTTCGTTATGTTTATATCCCCTGCACACTTTAAAATGATCGTGAGTCTACCGGTACATCATTAGTAGAGCTACTTATTTTTTTTTTTGATTTCCAGAAACATGTTTCGACCGACCTCTGATGTAATATCATTTTCTCTTATCTTGCCAAGAAACTCATTTTTGTTTTTCTATTGTTTTTGTGTTTTTCTGAATTTTCTCCCCCTTAAATGCAGAAAGTAAATAAAGTAAAGACATATTTTTGTATTTTTGTGGTTTTTCAATGTTTTTGAATTTTCTTTGAAGCTTTCTCCCCCTAAAATTTAAAAAACAAAGAAAATAAAGACACAAAGTTTTTTTTTTTTTTTTTTTTTTTTTTTTTAATAAAAATATTTACAAAAACGATTTTCCGATGTCGGTTACTCTTGCTTCACCTTTATGCCGTTTACCAAAAGTAAATAATCGAATCTTGATTTATCAAATGCTTTGGTAAAAAGGTCGGCACGTTGGTGATCGGTATGAATGTGAACCACATCGATAAGTCTCTTTTCAAAGCAATCACGTATGAAGTGATATTTAATATCGATGTGCTTCGTTTTTGAGTGCTGTACAGGATTTCTAGTGATCTGTAAAGCAGCTTCATTATCAACATAAATAGGAGTAGTTAGGAATTCAAAACTGTAGTCCCGCATCTGTTGTTGGATCCATAGAACCTGGGAGCAGCAACTAGACGCAGCAATGTATTCCGCTTCACATGTAGACGTAGCCACACATGTCTGCTTCTTGCACTGCCAAGTGACTAGGCGATTGCCTAAGAACTGATATCCTGCTGTAGTTGATTTTCCATCTTTCTTGCAGCCGCCGAAATCAGAATCACTGTAAGCTTTGAGATCGAAGTTATCATCCTTAGGGTACCATAACCCGGTGTCAGGGCAACCCTTCAGATAACGAAAAATCCTTTTGACAGCAGCATAGTGAGAGACCTTCGGATTCGCTTGGTATCTGGCGAGAAGGCACGTTGGATACATAATGTCGGGTCTTGATGCAGTGAGATACATTAAAGATCCAATCATAGCAAGATAGAGTGAAGAATCCACAGCTTCCCCTTTTTCATCCGGAGTAATCCCGTGATTTTGCGGAAGAGGAGTAGAAATTGGCTTCGAATCGGACATCTGGAACCGGCTCAAGATGTCTCCGACGTACTTGGTTTGATGGATAAAAATTCAAGATTCGGACTGATTAACTTGCAAACCCAAGAAGAACGTCATTTCACCCATCGCACTCATCTCGAATCGATCTTGCATCACTTTCTCAAATTCCTTGCATAAATTATCATCGGTAGAACCAAAGATAATGTCATCGACATATACCTGTACCAACAGAAGATCTTCACCTTTTTCTTTGATGAAGAGGGTACAGTCGATCAAACCCCGTCTAAACCCGTTGTTCAGTAGGTAGGTAGACAGTGTCTCATACCAGGCTCGAGGTGCTTGATGAAGACCATATAACGCTTTGTTAAGTAGTAAAACTCTGTCAGGATGTAATGGATCTTCAAACCCCGGTGGTTGCTCGACATATACTTCCTCTTCGACTACTCCGTGTAGAAATGCACTCTTAACATCCATCTGGTACACCTTGAATTTCTTGAAGGATGCGTAGGCTAGAAAGATTCTAATAGCCTCCAGACGTGCAACAGGAGCATACACTTCATTGTAGTCAATACCTTCTATCTGACTGAAGCCTTGAACAACTAACCTTGCTTTGTTTCGGACAACAATCCCACGGTCGTCCTTCTTGCACTTAAATACCCAACGAGTTCCGATCTTCTTGTAGTTGTCGGGCCTATCAACCAATTTCCATACGCCCAACTTCTCGAACTGCTGAAGTTCTTCTTGCATGGCTTCCACCCAGGAATCATCTTTCAATGCCTCCTTCCAAGATCTAGGCTCTTCTTGGCTAACATAGCAGGCGAAAGACCAATCATTTTGTTGTCCCGATTCTCGTATCTCAGCATACAAGCCAGCATTTTCGTTATTTCTGATTTGATTTCTTGTCCTAACACCACTGAGAACGTCACCTATAATATTCTGCTGAGGATGAATGTTATGAATTCGGGTTTCAGGAACTAGAGGAATTTCAACATTGGTCCTCAAGTTAATGATATTTAAATTCCCGATATCATTTTGAAGCTGTTGAGTTGTAGAAGATGATGCATTTTCTTCTTGGACAATTGGCGCAGACACTGGATCCGTTGCTTCTGAAGTACCTTGAACCGGACCCCGTGCTTCACCATCATTTGCATCAACATACTCCTCATCTTCCGATGACAAATTGTAGTCGACAGCATCATTAAACACCTCATTTGAAGCGAGATTGTTGACAGAAGAAGATGCTTGTGAGTCAACAATGATTGGGCGAGCTAACTGAGAGCCAGTCGCATTCTCGCTTTCAGACAACATTTGAGCAATTGCATTGTCATCATCAAATGTCGGCAGATTGAATGAGTTGAAAAGACCATCATAATCGAACATCCATGGATCTCCAGAAGGCTTCGGAGGATTAGAATATCTTTGAACTCTTACTTCACCCCACTCTTCAATCCTCTTGGTAGTCAGGTTCCATACTCGCAGATTAGGAGTAGCATACCCAAGGAAGTAACCTTCGATAGCTTTGGCACCAAACTTCCCGTCAGGCTCAATCATGGTACATGGTGCACCAAAAGGTTCTAGATATTCTAAGTCAGGAGTGTTCTTGTGTAGAAGTTCGAAGCACGTTTTGCCATGTCTTTTCACTGTGAGAACCCTGTTTAACGTGTAGCAAGCCGAGGCAACAGCTTCAGTCCAGAATCGAACTGGAAGCTGAGACTCAACCAACATGGTTCTTGCAGTCTCAATTAAGGTTCTGTTCTTTCTTTCAGCGACTCCGTTTTGTTGTGGCGTGTACCGAGAGCTATATTCATGAAGGATTCCTTTTGCAGTGCAAAATTCATCCATAACCCTGTTTTTGAACTCGGTACCGTTGTCGCTTCGAATTCGCCTCACCTTTAGATTATAAAGATTTTCCAACAAGGTGATCAAATTCTTTAGAATTTCTGGAGTCTCGCTCTTGTGGACCATGAAATCAACCCATGAAAATCTTGAATAGTCATCAGTGACTACCAAGCAGAAAACTTCCCCGTGCACACTCTTGTGTTTGACTGGGCCGAAAAGGTCCATATGCAGACGTTCGAGTGGCATGTTTACAGTGTTAACCTTCTTCAATGGATGTGATTTCTTGATCTGCTTCCCTTTCTGACACGGCACACAGACATCTTGAAGTTGAAAATTCTTCACATTGACACCTTTCACCAGATTGTTTTTGACAAGGTGATTCATTTTTCTGAGGTGAATAAGACCCATCCGTCTGTGCCAAGAGATCGTCTCCTTTTCAGTGGCTTTTGAAATAAAGCAAGTAACTTGTTTGGACTTGGTTATTGCTTGGCTCATATCAAGGACATACAAATCATTAACTCTTGGTGCTGATAAGAGAATCCATTCTTCGGGAATCTTGAATCCTGGCTTCAGCACATAACAACCGGCATCATCAAAATGCACGGTGAACTTCTTGTCGCAGATCTGAGAAACACTTAGGAGATTGTGATCCAACTGTTGCACATAATTGATTTTGTCGAAACTCACAACTCCATTTGAGATCATTCCCTCGCCGGTGATATACCCTCCTTTGTCTCCAGCAAATGCAACATATCCTCCTCTTATACTTCGCACATCGAAAAGAAGACGGTAGTCGCCCGTCATGTGCCTGGAAGCCCCACTATCAACAATCCAATGACTATTAATAGTTCCTCCTGGAGCCGCCTGCACATGCAATTAACTTATCAGTTTGAGAGGGGGACCCAAGCCTTTGTGGACTTGGGTCGTCCTTGATCATCAAGGAAAGTGATTTCAATCACTTGATGATTAGGAAAAAGAACCTGTGGTGCTCCCCCTAATTGAATTACCTGTTTTTGCTTCCAAGCTGTTTGTCTTTTACCAGTATTTGAATTTATTGTTTTAGCATTTACTGGTTTTACAGTTTCAGATTTTGCTTGTACAGGTTTTTCTTCCTTGACCTCTGATTTTAGGGCCTTTTCAATTACCTTTTGATTCTTTTGCTTTAACTTCTTTTCCCTTTCTTTCAAGACACGTGGGTCTTGTTTCGGGGAAACTGATCGTTTTCGGTATTCGATTTCTTGGGGAGCACTCGTTGTTGACTTCAGCTTTTGCACGTGTGGGCAATATCTTACAATATGCCCAACTGTCCCACATTCAAAACATGTTCTCCGTTCTACAAACTTTGGAGAAACATGTTGATTACCAGACGACGAACCAGACAATGAACTTTGTGATCTAGACGTGCTTGGGCCTAAATCACATCCGTTGGTGTGTTGGGTGTAATTATTCTGATCATTTCGTTTTAAAATTCTAAACTGTTGTATAAACTCAAGGTTAGATTTATCCTGAAATGTTTCAAGTTTGTCTGAACCCGTGGATCCAACAAAGTTCATTTTCGGTCCTTGCTTCTTAACAGGAGCTCTTTTGTTTTGCACCTTTTGTTGTTGAACCTTAGGTTGCTCAACCCTTGATTGTTGAATTTTAGGTTGTGCAGCCTTAGGTTGAGTAGCCTTAGACTGTTCAACTTTAGGTTGTTGAACCTTTGGTTGTTCAGTCTTAGGCTGCTGAACTTTAGGTGCTTGAACATTCTTGTTCTGAGCCTTCTTTCCCTGTACCTTACCCTTTCCGGAGTTGACTTGTTGTTTTCGCTCAATTGGTAGTTTTTGGTTTCCGTATTGTTTTCTAATTTGTTCACACGGAATTGGATCACATTGAGTGACGGTAACTTTGCCACTTTTGTTCCCCAAAAACTTATCAGTGCATCCTTCAAAAATTTGCTCAATTAAATCTTGATTTACATTTTTAAGTGGAAAATCTTTGTTAGAGTAGATTTTGCTATCTCCTTTGAGCGTGTACAACAAGTTACTCTCTTCACGGCTAGATACAATGGACTCCATTGCTTTTGACATTTCAGTCTTACTCGGTTTCACTGGTGGATCACACAGGATGTGATTCTCGATTGGAATATCTGATGTAACCGAGTTAGACTGTTGTTTCACAATTTCTTCAGATTCATCATCCGAAGAATCAGCATCCTCAACAATGGGAGGACTCTGTTCCTTAACACACGATGAATCTGTCACATTTTCAGATTCTGATTGACCCGAGGATGATGCACCAGTTATGAACCCGAGGCCTGCTGCAAAGTCATCTAGATCGAGTGGCACAGTAGGTTCAAAACGGGGCATATCCTCGTCATCAGGCAATTTGGAGTAATTGTGATTCATTGGGGGAGGACATGATTTGAATCCAATACATGGTTTATCCCCCTTTTTCTTTCTCTCTTGAACGTCAATGATGTGATCCAATACAAAGCGGGAATTGGAATAGCTTTCCAGTTTCTGCTTAATTGTTTCACATTCACATCGAGCTGTTGCCAATTCTACCATTTGCTTTTCAATTGTGTCAATAAGATTATTGTTAGCATGTTGTTTTCGCAAAACAGCCTTTTGTAATTCTGAAACATCATGTTTTAATGACGCAATTGTTGCTTTAAATTCCTTTTCATTTCTGGTTAAAACCAAGTTAGCTTCAGTTGCTTTAGAAAGATCTACAATCAATTCTTGATTGTGTTTGTATGTGATTTCAAACTGACTTTCCTTTTCAGCATATTTAACATTTAAGCTATCACAATTTTCACAACTAACTACAGTGGGTTCATCGACACATACCTGACTTGATGAACTGTCGACATTAGCCATAAAGGCTGAATGGAAAGAAAAAGATCCATCTTCAGAGAAGAACTGAGCAAGCTTCTCGGAAGTTCCAGCAGATTTCTGGCAAAGAATAGATCTCCTCTTGCATAATGCTTCAGCTTCAGCCAAAAGCTCATCAACTTCCAAATCTAAAGCATCACTTGATAAATCACCAGCATCAAGTGATTCCCCATCCATGCTCCCACTATAACCCGAACTATCTTCATCTTCTGAAGATTCACCAGCAGACACGGGTTCTACGACTTTCTCAATCACTTTAGCATAACATGCTGTTCCACCATTTCCTCCTTCTCCAAGCTGAAGGTTCCAATTGCAGATTTCATCAGCTTGAACAACCAATCCTCTGTGGGGATTAGTGTTTGTGGATCCAGATGCATTTCCTCCAACCGGCACTATTGATCTGTCATTGTTGTTCTGTTGCTGTTGTGGCTGTCCTTGATTCCTGAAGGGATTCTGATTTCCTTGCTTAGGAGGCTTCTGACACTCCCGCTTGAAGTGACCCTTTTCACCACAATTGAAGCAAGTGACAGCATTCTTATCAAAACCATACTTGGTGTTGTTGTTGCTATTCAAGTTGGTTCTCCCCGTCCTTTCCATAAACTCCTTTGCTCTTCGAATTGCACTAGCAAGAGCCCATTTGATATCCATCATTTCAAACTCTTCTCTATCCACTTGCTGGTAATCTTCATTGGTAAGATTGATATTCCCAATCTGACCTGCGACCAATCCACAATAAGCACTAACCAAGGTGTTCAACATCTCCATATGCTCCTTGGCTACTTCGACACTGACTTTGGAAAAGTTGGAAGTGTCTAATCTGATTGTGTTCGGATTGGAAGTGGCTTGAAAATTTGAAGAGCTTCCATAAAACCCTTGCTGTTGCGGTTGTTGCTGCTGAGCTCTGCTTGGGTCTAAGAAAGGAGGTGGTGTGAATTGCTGAGCTGTAGGTTGCACATTCTGTTGTAGAGAAGAAGAATCTGGTCTTGAATACATCATCGTGTATGCTGAAGGATCAAACTGATTTGTTGTGGAAGGTCCGGTGTTTGAGATGAAAGCTGTTTGAAGCTTCGTATGTTGAGAGGCTGGTTTTTCTCCACTGATACCTCCTGCAATCCCATAGTACATCTCTGGATTTTGAGGAGTTAGTGTTCTTTTTGCCTTAAGCTTTTCTTCTACATCCTTGTTTTCCAATCTTTGAATTAACTCATAAACGGTGATTGTGTCTAGAACACCATTTTCTTTGAGAATTTCAAGATAACTGCTCCACTTTGCTGGTAAACTATCAGCGAATCTCTTCACCATTTCTTGTGGAGTGGCAGTGACTCTGAAAGCAAACATCTCGCTCAACAAGTGATGGAACCTTGTAGATAAATCTGCCAAAGTCTCATTCTCCATACACGTGAATCCTTCAAACTCTTTCTTCAGTAATTCTTGCTTGATCTTTCTAGATTGAGCATTTCCTTCACATCGTAACGTGAGCATATCCCACAAGCTTTTGGTAGTCGTGCAGTAAACAAACTGGTGGTAAATGTCTTTGTGAAGAGCTTGTGTGAGAATCATGAATGCTTTCTTTTCTAACTCAAATTTCTTCTTATCATCTTCAGACATAGTGCTGTAAGTTTGTGGATTAGATCCTGCAACTTCCAAATCATTGTCAAATGCGGTGAAGAAGCACATCCATAGATCTTGACCTTGCCCCTGAACATAAGTTCTCAGCCTTTCTTTCCACCATCCCCAATCATTGATGTGATTTAGCTTTGGCGGTTTTGTGCTTGTACCAGTTTCACTGTCGTTCTGCATCATAGCTTGAATGCTGTTGCTTTGATTTGTGACCAATGCCCATTGATTTGCCGTTATCATTGCAGCTTGAGGTGGGGCAATAGCCTGCATCCATGCATTTTTGTTGAAATCTGACTGAGATTGCGTAGCTGATGATTGTGGAGTCAAAGTTGTTTGAGTCCACGCGGTTGGATCCCACTGACCGTTTGTTCCCATTTTATAAAGACAATTAATATATTAAGTGAAAAATATATTTAAAATTTGAAAAACAAGTCTTCCCCTTTTAAAATTTAATTTTTCACAAACTATGTTAAAATCTCGAAGGATAACAAACAGCCGAAGGATCTTTGATCGAAAGACCTGAAAAACACAAACTTGTTAAGATTAAACAGATTAGGATCGAAAGAACAGAACTTGTTCGAAGGATCAACAGTGTTCGAAAGATCACTGTTGAGTTTCGAACAATGACTTCGAAAGACTCTCCAATCGAAGGATCCTTGTCTTTCGAATAAGACCTGTAGATCGACAGATATATCCTTCGAAAAGATTCCTTGGATCGAAAGATAAGTCACAGACTTCGAATGATGTTCGAAAGATGATTATCTATCGAACCTCCTTTGATCGAAAGATAATCTTTCGACTTCGAAGGATATCCTTCGATCTGCACTGACACAGTTGACAAAAGTTGACAGGTTGGTGAAAAGGTGATTGATTGGTAAAAACTTTCGGAAGAAGGTATGTTCAGACCATACTTTCTGCCAACCCAGATTTGACTAATAAAATATTGCCTAAAAAGAAGGTTCTTATCCAGAAACCGGTCACCGGAGTAAGCCGGAATTTTGGCCGGAAATTACCAAACCTTTTACAAACAAGTTTTTAAGTTACCCAACCCGTTCTTTAACACACCCGGTTAGTTTAGAACACGTTTTTATGACCAGAAAAGCGAGAAAAACCAGTAAAACGGGTGCTAAACCAAGTGAGTTTTTGTCCAAAACACTCCAAAGTCTTGTATAAACTCGGTTTTTAACAAGGAAAAGAGCCACGGCTCTGATACCACTTGTAGGTCCCTCTGAGGTTGAGGTTAAACCTTATCCTTGTTAAGTTTAACACACTAGCAAGTGCGGAATCCAAGCTAGAATGCAAACCGGTAGTTTATAATGAGAACACAAGCTACAAAGAGAAAGGTAGACACACAAGATATCAAAGTTTTCTCTTGTATTTCAGTGGACACGGTTACAGCCCTTGACCAAACTGAAAATACGCTCTCTACAAGACTAGGTTCACTCACACAATGAAGTGAACACATTACAACAGTATATATAACCTTCACAGCTCGTCTGGTCGAAGGATCAATTAGACTGATCGAAAGATCATCTATCGAGATACAGCCTATCGAAGGATCCACATATACCTCGAAGGATTGGCATCCTTCGAGGTCCATCTATATCCATCGAAGGTTATCTTTCGAGCTCATCGAAGGATATAAACAATCCTTCGATGACTCATCCTTCGACCCACACAACTTACAAACCTTTTTCTAACTGTTTGACCAAGTCAAACCAGGAGGATGGTTGACTGGTCAAACTTACATTAAGCACACACATAAACACATCTAAGACGTAACACGACTACAAAAGACATCGTTTTATATCATTACAGAATACAGACAAAGTACAGACACAAGTGCACCAACAAACTCCCCCTTGGCTGTAGCTTTGTCTCGATCTTTGTGTCTTCAAGTCTCTGACGTCCTTTCAACCGTTAAGTGATGCGTAGACCATGCACTTCCCGCATTCACCAGTAGGTTGAAGCAATACCGGGCCATCTTCTGAAACTTCATTGCCTGTTCACGATCTCTAACCAAGTAATTGATCTCGTGATCCTTAAGAACAATAATATCCGACCTGGACATGTTAGTAATCCACATCGGATCTATCATTCGAAAGTTCTCCTGACTATCTCGGAATAAGATCACGGCTTCTCCAGTATCTCCATCATAAACCCAGCAACGAAAGTTTCCCAGAAAGTCTGTCTTCATTTTCAACAAAGGTATCTTCTTCATCAACTTTGGAGGATCATAAACCAATCGATAACGCGCAGTATTTGTCTCTGGATCAAGTGAGAACCTGATTGGCTCGTATCGAGGAAATTGCGGCTTGTATAGAGGGTCCTTCCAACCTTTTCTTCGTTCCAGTCTGATCTTCTTCGCAAACAAATCCACCATCTTGTCTTTGACTCGATTAATAACCTCCATCTGAGCCAAAACCGCAACATCATAATAAGGAAGTGAAAGAATGCTGAGAAGAGACCTGAAATACTGAAGGCCGCATTCCCGCTTCACAACCATGCAATGAAGATCCTTGATGAACATCCAGCTGATAATACGACCCCTAGCTGGATTTCTTTCTAGAACCATGTAGTTGGCCTGATCCAACGGAGGGAGCGGAGGAGGATTCCTGGCTAGGAAATCCGCTCGCCATTCATTCACAGTCTTTTCACGGTTTTCTTGAACTGATGGAGAATCTGAAGAAGGATTAGAAGATTCTGCTGTCTTTGCTTCCTCAAGATTATCATCAAGCGAATTAAGCTCCACATTGTCTTGACTAACATAAACGGGACGTTCCGGATCCGAACCGATGAAGATTTCTTCAATCGTGGAGAAATCGGTTTCGTCCGGAACCAACGGAGTGGCATCGATCGTCGTCACATCAACTTCATCCATTGCTGTCAGAGCTAACACACATTCATCAGACATCTCAGTAACATGTTCTCCCTCTTCTAATAGTTCACCCGTGATTGGATGATACTGTTGAGCAATTGAGGATTCAGGGAGATCAGTGAACGCTTCCGGCTCAAGACTAATATGTTCAAAAACTGCTGAAGCTTCCAATGTCTCAGTCGGCTCAGACGGACCAGTAGATGTTGGAGGAGCAGAAGGAGCATCTTGAGATGTACCAGACCCACCTGCAGCACCAGATGCAGTTGCACCTGAACCTGTGGCAGCTGGTTGATCAGGATTTGCTGCATCATCATCCTTATCATCGCCACGCCTTGAAGGAAGGATGCCCAAAGCTTTGCATCTTTCATTCCAAAGTGTAACAACTTTGTGATCAAATCTCTTAAAGTTCGCTTGAACAGGCTTGAAGGCTTCCATTAATCTATCATCACGATTCTTATAGCGATCGGACAGCTCTTCATGCTTCTGTTTTAACGTTGTTGCCTCACGTTCTAGCACAGTACTATGCCCCTTCATAATCTCAACCTCTCTATCCCGAGCCTTGTTAGCTTCTTTCAATATTTCTATCTCTTGAGCTTGTTCTCTTATCTTGACATTCTGAGCACTAACAAGTGAGACCAGCTTATTGTGTGCCTCAGCATCATGTGTTCGCTGTATACGGTATTCTTCAATCTTTCTTGTATTCCGACCGACTAAGGTACCCAGTTCACTGACTTGTTCAATCAGGAATTGAATTTTCTCAGCATCAGACAACCCAGATAATGTTTCTGCTAGAGTAGGCCGTGAGGGCTCAGGACCTGAGAAACCAGTCTGGCCAGATGGACCAGAAGTACCTGTTGGACCAGGAATAACAAGAGGAGGACGTGGATGTGTACCTGAGACGGGGGTTGCAGGCGGCTGTTGATCAACAGGCGCCGTGCGTGCCCCAGAAGACGTCTGTGGAGAAGAGATCAGATCCAGCATCTCAGATGTAGTTAATTGTTCACTGATAGGAGGCAGCTGTTGCTCCAGAGGCGTTGGATGCTGAATCGGATCAGGTGTAGTGATATCACCAGCCGTTTCACCTGTTGGCTTTGATCCGCCCCTTGATCTCTTAGAAGTATGAGTACCCTCTCTTCTTGCTTGTCTCTTCCTTCTGAGTAATCCAGGAGCAGCAGGAATATAATCATCATCTTTATCAGATTCTGCGACATTCACCGGTTTCTCAATAAGTTCAAAACCACGAAAATTCCCTCGCTGATCATAAGCCTTACGCATCCCTGGAGGAGGAGGATTATCATCCCCAGAAGATGAATCATCATTACCAGCACCTCCTTCAGCATCAGAAGACGAACTGCTTTCATCGGCCAACCTCCTCGGCTCGTCCACCTTACTTTTACCTCTGTCAGCCGCAACATTACCTGACTGACTAGCAGGATCACCAGCTCCACCTGCACTAACACGAGCATCAAGATCGACAAACACTCCCTGAACTTCTTTTGCAGCAACATTCACATCGACTTCAACATGTGCTGCAACACTTGAACTGCCAGCAGACTTCCTGCTCGATGCTTTAATACCATGCTTAGCCCCGAGCTGCGTGGTAGCCAAAGCGATTAACCTTGGCTCTTCATCATCAGAATCACTCGCATCTCGACGCCATTTGTTGTTCTGCGGTGCCTCGTAGGCCGGAACATCGAGATGACCAATAAGCTTTCTAATTGGATCCGATTCTTTATAGTTGGACATGGATTTGAAAATCAGCAGTGTACGCTCATTCATCGGATTGACAGGTAGAACATCTGCTTCAGCTTTAGGAAGATCAGGAATCTGATCATCAATCATCATCTGCATGAATCTAGGATATAGCCAAAACTTGGTAGATGTTCGTTGAGTTGCTGATGGGAGTGGCCTTCGAGCATTTTCTTTCAGATTGTCGAAAATATAGCGTGATATGTTGAAAGGCTTGTTCAGAATCAAAGCCGTAAACAATCCCGTTAAATCAATCGGTGACAGATCATATCCAGATCGTTTGTTGCTCAGGCAGTGAATAAGGATATGCAATAAGAGCTTGTATCGAAGCGGCATAAACTTTTTGTTGATCTGATTTGCGAGAACGTTATCGCTGTACCGTAGCCTCATCAGCAAGCCCCGCTGACATTGTAAATCAATAGAAGTAGAATCTTCTGGTTGATCTCCTAGTTGCAAACGTGCTCTGATAGTGTTTTCTGTAATCACCACGGGTTTCTCAGCAACTGATCCCCTAATCACTTCTTGGTTGTTCACTGTCTCAACCACAGCCGAATTCCAGAACTCCTTTATATGAGACTGATAAGCAGTGTGCTGTGTAGTGATTGCATAGTTGATACGAGTGCGATGAAGATACTCCATTATTCCCGTGAATTCCGGACTGATTTTGTCTTCCGGTTGCAAATACGCGGCCATGTTGTGTCGTGGCTCCGACATAGATTCAACTTCCGATTTTTCTTTCTTGGTTGGTTTTGCCCGTTCTTTCTTTTCTTTCGGTGCCATTTCTGTTCATGAAAACACGAACACGTAATGAGAAACAGTCAACAGTCAACAAGAATTCCACACTTAGGAAAAATTTCAATTTCTTGGAAAAATTCTAAGTGTTCTATCTCGAAAGATCCCATTTAGGCATCGAAGGATGACACATTGATCGAAAGATGTTATATGCTTCGAAAGATGACAGGCCTTATCGAAAGATCAACTTTCGAAAGATAAAAATTTTGAAAGATATTTGATCAATCGAAAGATCTGATCAACCGAAGGATGATCCTTCGAAATGCTTAGTATCCTTCGATCCTCCGTTCGAAGGATATTTTGCAGGCCATCTTTCGAGGTTAAGACATCATCTTTCGAGATCGAAGGATGATCCGGTGACACTGTTCATCGGCGATTTTCCGGCGACACTGTTCATCGTTTTTCGGTGACAGTTTTAAGTGTGTTTTAAGTGGTTTCAGATCATTTAGGTACATCAAACATCAAACCATTTAAAACATTACTAACAAGACACTTAAAACAGACATAACAATATCAAACCCAACCCCGGACACAAAACCCCAACCCGGATACAACCACACACATGAACCGATTCACTCAAGAACACACAAAACACTTTCAGACCATCAAAAATCAAGACAAGGACTCTGAAACACAAAACAACAGTCAAGATATAACATTATAAACATCAAAAACCTACAACAAACATATTCACATTACAAAACAAAACACACATGATCAGATGAAATGTTTATGTTGTTGTTTGAACCGTGTATTAGGGTTATCCTACCGATATTGTAGATGAAATCCTGATAATCTAACTTTTTTGATTCAATTTTGGCAGAGTTTCGGTAGGAATGGAGGTTTTTGAAATAGTGAAATTGATCAGTTATGTTGAAGTGAAGAAGAAGACACCCTTTTATACTCTGACCTCGAAAGTCGAACCGTCTCGAAGGATAGATGATCTTTCGAAAGATGAAAAGGTGCTCGAAAGATTAGATATTTGGTCGAAGGATCCAGATCTGGATCGAAAGATACCAGATATTTTTGGAACCCTCAACAACCTCGAAAGATGATCCTCGAAGGATATCTTTCGACCTTATCCATCTTTCATAAAGGTCTGTTGACCAATTCATCTTTCGACTGAGATGATTGACTTTCATTGACTTTCATTGACCTTCTGATCTTTCGAGGGCCATTGCTTCCTCGAAGGATCAGATTTCCACCAACACTTTGGATTTTTGGGAATTTTCAATTTAAGCCCTTCAAATTCTTAAAAGCTTTCAGAAATGACCGTTTTGAAAAATTGTCCGTTATGAAGTTCTGCAAAGGTCAGTTTTATGAAGTATTTCGGCTTGCCAGATATCTGATCGAGTACCAACATCGGTTAATCAAAAATAAGATTAAATTGAAAATCTTTTTGGATTTTGATAAAATAAAAGACAACAATAAAAGACAACAATTTTAGAATCCTTTGAATGTTATCAAACGACATCACCGCTAATGTCGTGCTGATATGCACCAAACGACAAAAACTGTTTAAAAAGACAATAAAAGTTAAGCACTAAAGTTAAGCAGTAAATAAATATGTACAAAACACAACAATATTTTTGCGAGTTTCTGGCGAAGAGAATCATATCAGTTTGCGGTCTTTTGTCAAAACAGATTTCCTTTTAGTATTCTTTTACAGAAGTGGATAAGTATTCTACCACAATTACCGATATTGTTATCCACTTAAACTCAGCGATCAAGTGTAATCATAATGCATTGAGATACGTTAAGGTATGATTTATACTTACCGACCGGCGTTCATCCACTCACGACACATTCCCGTATCAAGGTATGCACGAGAGTTCATCTTACTGGGGAGTATACCATTTATCATCCGTTTTAACGTATATAAAATGTGAACAAGTCACTTATTTGATTTGAAAACAAGCCCTATGTGATAGAATCACTTATTGATGAGGAACTTGATTTTCATATGCATGAGGGCACAGGAGCAAGTCCGTGAACAGGTCAGTACTTTCGTACAGCAGAGAGACGAACTTGACTCCCGGATAAATGTGATATTTTATCACTTATTTGATTGGACATGTGATTATTTATCACTTATTGAGGTCGAATGCAATATGTACACGTATGTATGGTATCATGGAAGATCTAGACTTGCGTCCCCGTTATTTTTCGGTAAAAGATACAACCATGATACCCAGATGATAAACAGCATAAACCCCAAATATCTCAGAACCTCGGCAATCTATCAAACGAAATTTCGGTACCAAGACCATATGCCAATGAGCGGTTCCCACGCGGTTTTCAGTTCGTTATGTTTATATCCCCTGCACACTTTAAAATGATCGTGAGTCTACCGGTACATCATTAGTAGAGCTACTTATTTTTTTTTTTTTTGATTTCCAGAAACATGTTTCGACCGACCTCTGATGTAATATCATTTTCTCTTATCTTGCCAAGAAACTCATTTTTGTTTTTCTATTGTTTTTGTGTTTTTCTGAATTTTCTCCCCCTTAAATGCAGAAAGTAAATAAAGTAAAGACATATTTTTGTATTTTTGTGGTTTTTCAATGTTTTTGAATTTTCTTTGAAGCTTTCTCCCCCTAAAATTTAAAAAACAAAGAAAATAAAGACACAAAGTTTATTTTTTTTTATTTTTTTTTTTTAATAAAAATATTTACAAAAACGATTTTCCGATGTCGGTTACTCTTGCTTCACCTATATGCCGTTTACCAAAAGTAAATAATCGAATCTTGATTTATCAAATGCTTTGGTAAAAAGGTCGGCACGTTGGTGATCGGTATGAATGTGAACCACATCGATAAGTCTCTTTTCAAAGCAATCACGTATGAAGTGATATTTAATATCGATGTGCTTCGTTTTTGAGTGCTGTACAGGATTTCTAGTGATCTGTAAAGCAGCTTCATTATCAACATAAATAGGAGTAGTTAGGAATTCAAAACCGTAGTCCCGCATCTGTTGTTGGATCCATAGAACCTGGGAGCAGCAACTAGACGCAGCAATGTATTCCGCTTCACATGTAGACGTAGCCACACATGTCTGCTTCTTGCACTGCCAAGTGACTAGGCGATTGCCTAAGAACTGACATCCTGCTGTAGTTGATTTTCCATCTTTCTTGCAGCCGCCGAAATCAGAATCACTGTAAGCTTTGAGATCGAAGTTATCATCCTTAGGGTACCATAACCCGGTGTCAGGGCAACCCTTCAGATAACGAAAAATCCTTTTGACAGCAGCATAGTGAGAGACCTTCGGATTCGCTTGGTATCTGGCGAGAAGGCACGTTGGATACATAATGTCGGGTCTTGATGCAGTGAGATACATTAAAGATCCAATCATAGCACGATAGAGTGAAGAATCCACAGCTTCCCCTTTTTCATCCGGAGTAATCCCGTGATTCTGCGGAAGAGGAGTAGAAATTGGCTTCGAATCGGACATCTGGAACCGGCTCAAGATGTCTCCGACGTACTTGGTTTGATGGATAAAAATTCCAGATTCGGACTGATTAACTTGCAAACCCAAGAAGAACGTCATTTCACCCATCGCACTCATCTCGAATCGATCTTGCATCACTTTCTCAAATTCCTTGCATAAATTATCATCGGTAGAACCAAAGATAATGTCATCGACATATACCTGTACCAACAGAAGATCTTCACCTTTTTCTTTGATGAAGAGGGTACAGTCGATCAAACCCCGTCTAAACCCGTTGTTCAGTAGGTAGGTAGACAGTGTCTCATACCAGGCTCGAGGTGCTTGATGAAGACCATATAACGCTTTGTTAAGTAGTAAAACTCTGTCAGGATGTAATGGATCTTCAAACCCCGGTGGTTGCTCGACATATACTTCCTCTTCGACTACTCCGTGTAGAAATGCACTCTTAACATCCATCTGGTACACCTTGAATTTCTTGAAGGATGCGTAGGCTAGAAAGATTCTTATAGCCTCCAGACGTGCAACAGGAGCATACACTTCATTGTAGTCAATACCTTCTATCTGACTGAAGCCTTGAACAACTAACCTTGCTTTGTTTCGGACAACAATCCCACGGTCGTCCTTCTTGCACTTAAATACCCAACGAGTTCCGATCTTCTTGTAGTTGTCGGGCCTATCAACCAATTTCCATACGCCCAACTTCTCGAACTGCTGAAGTTCTTCTTGCATGGCTTCCACCCAGGAATCATCTTTCAATGCCTCCTTCCAAGATCTAGGCTCTTCTTGGCTAACATAGCAGGCGAAAGACCAATCATTTTGTTGTCCCGATTCTCGTATCTCAGCATACAAGCCAGCATTTTCGTTATTTCTGATTTGATTTCTTGTCCTAACACCACTGAGAACGTCACCTATAATATTCTGCTGAGGATGAATGTTATGAATTCGGGTTTCAGGAACTAGAGGAATTTCAACATTGGTCCTCAAGTTATTGATATTTAAATTCCCGATATCATTTTGAAGCTGTTGAGTTGTAGAAGATGATGCATTTTCTTCTTGGACAATTGGCGCAGACACTGGATCCGTTGCTTCTGAAGTACCTTGAACCGGACCCCGTGCTTCACCATCATTTGCATCAACATACTCCTCATCTTCCGATGACAAATTGTAGTCGACAGCATCATTAAACACCTCATTTGAAGCGAGATTGTTGACAGAAGAAGATGCTTGTGAGTCAACAATGATTGGGCGAGCTAACTGAGAGCCAGTCGCATTCTCGCTTTCAGACAACATTTGAGCAATTGCATTGTCATCATCAAATGTCGGCAGATTGAATGAGTTGAAAAGACCATCATAATCGAACATCCATGGATCTCCAGAAGGCTTCGGAGGATTAGAATATCTTTGAACTCTTACTTCACCCCACTCTTCAATCCTCTTGGTAGTCAGGTTCCATACTCGCAGATTAGGAGTAGCATACCCAAGGAAGTAACCTTCGATAGCTTTGGCACCAAACTTCCCGTCAGGCTCAATCATGGTACATGGTGCACCAAAAGGTTCTAGATATTCTAAGTCAGGAGTGTTCTTGTGTAGAAGTTCGAAGCACGTTTTGCCATGTCTTTTCACTGTGAGAACCCTGTTTAACGTGTAGCAAGCCGAGGCAACAGCTTCAGTCCAGAATCGAACTGGAAGCTGAGACTCAACCAACATGGTTCTTGCAGTCTCAATTAAGGTTCTGTTCTTTCTTTCAGCGACTCCGTTTTGTTGTGGCGTGTACCGAGAGCTATATTCATGAAGGATTCCTTTTGCAGTGCAAAATTCATCCATAACCCTGTTTTTGAACTCGGTACCGTTGTCGCTTCGAATTCGCCTCACCTTTAGATTATAAAGATTTTCCAACAAGGTGATCAAATTCTTTAGAATTTCTGGAGTCTCGCTCTTGTGGACCATGAAATCAACCCATGAAAATCTTGAATAGTCATCAGTGACTACCAAGCAGAAAACTTCCCCGTGCACACTCTTGTGTTTGACTGGGCCGAAAAGGTCCATATGCAGACGTTCGAGTGGCATGTTTACAGTGTTAACCTTCTTCAATGGATGTGATTTCTTGATCTGCTTCCCTTTCTGACACGGCACACAGACATCTTGAAGTTGAAAATTCTTCACATTGACACCTCTCACCAGATTGTTTTTGACAAGGTGATTCATTTTTCTGAGGTGAATATGACCCATCCGTCTGTGCCAAGAGATCGTCTCCTTTTCAGTGGCTTTTGAAATAAAGCAAGTAACTTGTTTGGACTTGGTTATTGCTTGGCTCATATCAAGGACATACAAATCATTAACTCTTGGTGCTGATAAGAGAATCCATTCTTCGGGAATCTTGAATCCTGGCTTCAGCACATAACAACCGGCATCATCAAAATGCACGGTGAACTTCTTGTCGCAGATCTGAGAAACACTTAGGAGATTGTGATCCAACTGTTGCACATAATTGATTTTGTCGAAACTCACAACTCCATTTGAGATCATTCCCTCGCCGGTGATATACCCTCCTTTGTCTCCAGCAAATGCAACATATCCTCCTCTTATACTTCGCACATCGAAAAGAAGACGGTAGTCGCCCGTCATGTGCCTGGAAGCCCCACTATCAACAATCCAATGACTATTAATAGTTCCTCCTGGAGCCGCCTGCACATGCAATTAACTTATCAGTTTGAGAGGGGGACCCAAGCCTTTGTGGACTTGGGTCGTCCTTGATCATCAAGGAAAGTGATTTCAATCACTTGATGATTAGGAAAAAGAACCTGTGGTGCTCCCCCTGATTGAATTACCTGTTTTTGCTTCCAAGCTGTTTGTCTTTTACCAGTATTTGAATTTATTGTTTTAGCATTTACTGGTTTTACAGTTTCAGATTTTGCTTGTACAGGTTTTTCTTCCTTGACCTCTGATTTTAGGGCCTTTTCAATTACCTTTTGATTCTTTTGCTTTAACTTCTTTTCCCTTTCTTTCAAGACACGTGGGTCTTGTTTCGGGGAAACTGATCGTTTTCGGTAATCGATTTCTTGGGGAGCACTCGTTGTTGACTTCAGCTTTTACACGTGTGGGCAATATCTTACAATATGCCCAACTGTCCCACATTCAAAACATGTTCTCCGTTCTACAAACTTTGGAGAAACATGTTGATTACCAGACGGCGAACCAGACAATGAACTTTGTGATCTAGACGTGCTTGGGCCTAAATCACATCCGTTGGTGTGTTGGGTGTAATTATTCTGATCATTTCGTTTTAAAATTCTAAACTGTTGTATAAACTCAAGGTTAGATTTATCCTGAAATGTTTCAAGTTTGTCTGAACCCGTGGATCCAACAAAGTTCATTTTCGGTCCTTGCTTCTTAACAGGAGCTCTTTTGTTTTGCACCTTTTGTTGTTGAACCTTAGGTTGCTCAACCCTTGATTGTTGAATTTTAGGTTGTGCAGCCTTAGGTTGAGTAGCCTTAGACTGTTCAACTTTAGGTTGTTGAACCTTTGGTTGTTCAGTCTTAGGCTGCTGAACTTTAGGTGCTTGAACATTCTTGTTCTGAGCCTTCTTTCCCTGTACCTTACCCTTTCCGGAGTTGACTTGTTGTTTTCGCTCAATTGGTAGTTTTTGGTTTCCGTATTGTTTTCTAATTTTTTCACACGGAATTGGATCACATTGAGTGACGGTAACTTTGCCACTTTTGTTCCCCAAAAACTTATCAGTGCATCCTTCAAAAATTTGCTCAATTAAATCTTGATTTACATTTTTAAGTGGAAAATCTTTGTTAGAGTAGATTTTGCTATCTCCTTTGAGCGTGTACAACAAGTTACTCTCTTCACGGCTAGATACAATGGACTCCATTGCTTTTGACATTTCAGTCTTACTCGGTTTCACTGGTGGATCACACAGGATGTGATTCTCGATTGGAATATCTGATGTAACCGAGTTAGACTGTTGTTTCACAATTTCTTCAGATTCATCATCCGAAGAATCAGCATCCTCAACAATGGGAGGACTCTGTTCCTTAACACACGATGAATCTGTCACATTTTCAGATTCTGATTGACCCGAGGATGATGCACCAGTTGTGAACCCGAGGCCTGCTGCAAAGTCATCTAGATCGAGTGGCACAGTAGGTTCAAAACGGGGCATATCCTCGTCATCAGGCAATTTGGAGTAATTGTGATTCATTGGGGGAGGACATGATTTGAATCCAATACATGGTTTATCCCCCTTTTTCTTTCTCTCTTGAACGTCAATGATGTGATCCAATACAAAGCGGGAATTGGAATAGCTTTCCAGTTTCTGCTTAATTGTTTCACATTCACATCGAGCTGTTGCCAATTCTACCATTTGCTTTTCAATTGTGTCAATAAGATTATTGTTAGCATGTTGTTTTCGCAAAACAGCCTTTTGTAATTCTGAAACATCATGTTTTAATGACGCAATTGTTGCTTTAAATTCCTTTTCATTTCTGGTTAAAAACAAGTTAGCTTCAGTTGCTTTAGAAAGATCTACAATCAATTCTTGATTGTGTTTGTATGTGATTTCAAACTGACTTTCCTTTTCAGCATATTTAACATTTAAGCTATCACAATTTTCACAACTAACTACAGTGGGTTCATCGACACATACCTGACTTGATGAACTGTCGACATTAGCCATAAAGGCTGAATGGAAAGAAAAAGATCCATCTTCAGAGAAGAACTGAGCAAGCTTCTCGGAAGTTCCAGCAGATTTCTGGCAAAGAATAGATCTCCTCTTGCATAATGCTTCAGCTTCAGCCAAAAGCTCATCAACTTCCAAATCTAAAGCATCACTTGATAAATCACCAGCATCAAGTGATTCCCCATCCATGCTCCCACTATAACCCGAACTATCTTCATCTTCTGAAGATTCACCAGCAGACACGGGTTCTACGACCTTCTCAATCACTTTAGCATAACATGCTGTTCCACCATTTCCTCCTTCTCCAAGCTGAAGGTTCCAATTGCAGATTTCATCAGCTTGAACAACCAATCCTCTGTGGGGATTAGTGTTTGTGGATCCAGATGCATTTCCTCCAACCGGCACTATTGATCTGTCATTGTTGTTCTGTTGCTGTTGTGGCTGTCCTTGATTCCTGAAGGGATTCTGATTTCCTTGCTTAGGAGGCTTCTGACACTCCCGCTTGAAGTGACCCTTTTCACCACAATTGAAGCAAGTGACAGCATTCTTATCAAAACCATACTTGGTGTTGTTGTTGCTATTCAAGTTGGTTCTCCCCGTCCTTTCCATAAACTCCTTTGCTCTTCGAATTGCACTAGCAAGAGCCCATTTGATATCCATCATTTCAAACTCTTCTCTATCCACTTGCTGGTAATCTTCATTGGTAAGATTGATATTCCCAATCTGACCTGCGACCAATCCACAATAAGCACTAACCAAGGTGTTCAACATCTCCATATGCTCCTTGGCTACTTCGACACTGACTTTGGAAAAGTTGGAAGTGTCTAATCTGATTGTGTTCGGATTGGAAGTGGCTTGAAAATTTGAAGAGCTTCCATAAAACCCTTGCTGTTGCGGTTGTTGCTGCTGAGCTCTGCTTGGGTCTAAGAAAGGAGGTGGTGTGAATTGCTGAGCTGTAGGTTGCACATTCTGTTGTAGAGAAGAAGAATCTGGTCTTGAATACATCATCGTGTATGCTGAAGGATCAAACTGATTTGTTGTGGAAGGTCCGGTGTTTGAGATGAAAGCTGTTTGAAGCTTCGTATGTTGAGAGGCTGGTTTTTATCCACTGATACCTCCTGCAATCCCATAGTACATCTCTGGATTTTGAGGAGTTAGTGTTCTTTTTGCCTTAAGCTTTTCTTCTACATCCTTGTTTTCCAATCTTTGAATTAACTCATAAACGGTGATTGTGTCTAGAACACCATTTTCTTTGAGAATTTCAAGATAACTGCTCCACTTTGCTGGTAAACTATCAGCGAATCTCTTCACCATTTCTTGTGGAGTGGCAGTGACTCTGAAAGCAAACATCTCGCTCAACAAGTGATGGAACCTTGTAGATAAATCTGCCAAAGTCTCATTCTCCATACACGTGAATCCTTCAAACTCTTTCTTCAGTAATTCTTGCTTGATCTTTCTAGATTGAGCATTTCCTTCACATCGTAACGTGAGCATATCCCACAAGCTTTTGGTAGTCGTGCAGTAAACAAACTGGTGGTAAATGTCTTTGTGAAGAGCTTGTGTGAGAATCATGAATGCTTTCTTTTCTAACTCAAATTTCTTCTTATCATCTTCAGACATAGTGCTGTAAGTTTGTGGATTAGATCCTGCAACTTCCAAATCATTGTCAAATGCGGTGAAGAAGCACATCCATAGATCTTGACCTTGCCCCTGAACATAAGTTCTCAGCCTTTCTTTCCACCATCCCCAATCATTGATGTGATTTAGCTTTGGCGGTTTTGTGCTTGTACCAGTTTCACTGTCGTTCTGCATCATAGCTTGAATGCTGTTGCTTTGATTTGTGACCAATGCCCATTGATTTGCCGTTATCATTGCAGCTTGAGGTGGGGCAATAGCCTGCATCCATGCATTTTTGTTGAAATCTGACTGAGATTGCGTAGCTGATGATTGCGTAGCTGATGATTGTGGAGTCAAAGTTGTTTGAGTCCACGCGGTTGGATCCCACTGACCGTTTGTTCCCATTTTATAAAGACAATTAATATATTAAGTGAAAAATATATTTAAAATTTGAAAAACAAGTCTTCCCCTTTTAAAATTTAATTTTTCACAAACTATGTTAAAATCTCGAAGGATAACAAACAGCCGAAGGATCTTTGATCGAAAGACCTGAAAAACACAAACTTGTTAAGATTAAACAGATTAGGATCGAAAGAACAGAACTTGTTCGAAGGATCAACAGTGTTCGAAAGATCACTGTTGAGTTTCGAACAATGACTTCGAAAGACTCTCCAATCGAAGGATCCTTGTCTTTCGAATAAGACCTGTAGATCGACAGATATATCCTTCGAAAAGATTCCTTGGATCGAAAGATAAGTCACAGACTTCGAATGATGTTCGAAAGATGATTATCTATCAAACCTCCTTTGATCGAAAGATAATCTTTCGACTTCGAAGGATATCCTTCGATCTGCACTGACACAGTTGACAAAAGTTGACAGGTTGGTGAAAAGGTGATTGGTTGGTAAAAACTTTCGGCAGAAGGTATGTTCAGACCATACTTTCTGCCAACCCAGATTTGACTAATAAAATATTGCCTAAAAAGAAGGTTCTTTTCCAGAAACCGGTCACCGGAGTAAGCCGGAATTTTGGCCGGAAATTACCAAACCTTTTACAAACAAGTTTTTAAGTTACCCAACCCGTTCTTTAACACACCCGGTTAGTTTAGAACACGTTTTTATGACCAGAAAAGCGAGAAAAACCAGTAAAACGGGTGCTAAACCAAGTGAGTTTTTGTCCAAAACACTCCAAAGTCTTGTATAAACTCGGTTTTTAACAAGGAAAAGAGCCACGGCTCTGATACCACTTGTAGGTCCCTCTGAGGTTGAGGTTAAACCTTATCCTTGTTAAGTTTAACACACTAGCAAGTGCGGAATCCAAGCTAGAATGCAAACCGGTAGTTTATAATGAGAACACAAGATACAAAGAGAAAGGTAGACACACAAGATATCAAAGTTTTCTCTTGTATTTCAGTGGACACGGTTACAGCCCTTGACCAAACTGAAAATACGCTCTCTACAAGACTAGGTTCACTCACACAATGAAGTGAACACATTACAACAGTATATATAACCTTCACAGCTCGTCTGGTCGAAGGATCAATTAGACTGATCGAAAGATCATCTATCGAGATACAGCCTATCGAAGGATCCACATATACCTCGAAGGATTGGCATCCTTCGAGGTCCATCTATATCCATCGAAGGTTATCTTTCGAGCTCATCGAAGGATATAAACAATCCTTCGATGACTCATCCTTCGACCCACACAACTTACAAACCTTTTTCTAACTGTTTGACCAAGTCAAACCAGGAGGATGGTTGACTGGTCAAACTTACATTAAGCACACACATAAACACATCTAAGACGTAACACGACTACAAAAGACATCGTTTTATATCATTACAGAATACAGACAAAGTACAGACACAAGTGCACCAACATCATTTGAGAATACGGACGCCGTATAAGGTCACTCAGAGGCCTAGTTTAGGCATGTTGACACTTTTAGTCCTTCTATATTCAAGGTTTTTTATTTTTGATGAAATTAGTCCCTCATAGTCCACGTTTGACTTTATTAGGGTTTATTACACATGTCAACACATCATTGGACACGATTTTTACGAGGTGTTACATCCTCACCCCTTAAAATAAATCTTGACCCCGAGATTTACCGAAACAAGTGAGGGTACTTTTGTCGCATAGTGGACTCAACCTCCCACGTATATTTAGGGCCTCTACGGGCATCCCATTTAACTTTTACAATTGGTACATGCATCCTTCGGAGCTTTTTAACCTGTCGATCCTTGATCTATATAGGTCTTTCAATAAACCTCAGGCTTTCATCAATCTGTACATCTTTATGAGACATTGCTAGCTATTTATCAGCTAGACATTTCTTTAAGTTACAGATGTGGAACACATTGTGAATTCCACTAAGCTCCTCAGGCAAGTTTAGCTTATAAGCTATACTGCCGACACATTCGATGATCTCGAATGATCCTAAATATCCAGGGCTCGACTTGCCCTTTTTACTGAAACGCATCGTACCCTTCCATGTTGGTATTTTCATTAGAGTCTTTTTCCCTATTTGGAACTTTAAGACATTTGCGCCTCTTGTTCACATTACTCTTCTGCCGATTACTGGCAGCTTTCAGATGATTACGGATTCGTATTATCTTATCCGTCATCTTTAAGAAAAATCTCAGATTCTGATAATTGGGATTTCCCAACTCCTGCCCAACAAACGGGCGTTGACACTTTCTCCCATACAAGGTCTCCAATGGAGCAGCCTTGACGCTTATATATTGCTATTAGTTATAGGAGAACTTAATTAGTGTGAGATAGTCATTCCAACTACTACCCGGATCAATCTTAAGGAATTAACTACCCTCATGGTTAGTCGAACAAATCGACGATCCTGGGCAGCTAATAATGATTCTTAATTGTTTCCTAGTTAGGTTGCAGTAATAAATGTACAAGCGTATTGCATCGTGCTTTCCTTTATCAACAATAATCGGAGCTCCTAGGACGATGAGCGAGGTTGTACAAGCCTTTTTTCCATAAACTCGTCTGATTAGCTCTCAGTTCTTTCATTTCCATTGGTGCTAACCGATATAGAGCTTTTGTAACAGATACGGCTCCTAATAGGATGTCAATCCTACCTCCACTTTGCTTCTCAGGAGGAAAACAGGGTTGTTCGTCACTTGTGCCATGCAAATGACACATCTGTTTTACGAGTGCATAGATGTCTTGAGTAGAGATGCCTACTTAAGCATTTCTATAATGGATATCTTCCTTGAATACCACTAGCTGACTTTAGCACTATATGACCATTAGAATATCTTAGTGGTTCCATCATTAAACCTCCATACTGATCAGGCATGGACGCAATCTATGGAACACACTGGGATACGCCAATCCTCATATGGCGCTTTTATCAATCATAGTTGGCACTCGCAGTTGATAGAAATCAATGAGAAAATAATTAAAATAACATATATTGTCGCACTCTATTCGAAGAAAAAGTACTTCTAGATATTACAGAAGGATCATTGACGAAAATAGAAGAAACAATCTCTATGGTTTCATTGGTAGGTTCTACCTTATATTTAGCATCTGGAGCTCTTATGAGTATCATCAAAAGTTTGCTAAGCTTATGGTTTATGAAAGACTTATTATTGCCTGTATTAAAAAAACAGGACACTTAGCAGAAATTGTCATTGATAAATGATAAGGAATATACTTGATGACATCATGTAGTGCCTCTTGGCATTCATCAGGTGAGTTCAGGCATTTCCTTTCTTAGCCTTCCCAGGCTTAGCTGCGCCTTCTTTGGCAGCTTTATGGCATCTAGTTCTGATGTGGCCTTTCTCACCACAGCCGTAACAGACTGCATTCTTTATGTCCCTACATTCATGGGACTGATGACCAGTTCCTTTGCAGATGCCACACTGCTTTGGTCTTTGTTCTATTCGACACTGTCCCCAGTGTCTTTTATAGCAGTTCTTACATACAGGCTTTTTACTGAACTTTTGTTGGTTCTTATTAAGCCCATACTAGCTCTTTTTTCTTAAATTTTTGGGAGTTATCATACTCCTTTGGTTCATCCCTTACATTCGAAGTGTGAATAAAGCTCTTTTCATGAGCAATTGAATGTGGTTTTGAATGGGATTAGGAGCGAGTAGCACTCGACTCTTTGAACTAATTCATGACCTTTTCCATGGCCTTTCCAACTGTTGCGTCAACCACAGCTTGGAGACTAACTCCATTAATATTGAGGTTTATGTTTGTAGCATCATTAGCATTTGTCGCATCCTTAGTATCGCGACTGTTGTCTACCTCATCCGAGTTTGCCATACTCGAGGCTTAGTACTGAACATCAAATTGAACAATAGTTAGTCATCATCCTGATGACCTAACATAGATTAGCCACGACATCTTTAAACCGTATAGGCTATTATGTTACGAACATTCCTAATGAATGTTATTTGGAAAAATATCAATATTACTTTAGCCTAGGTTACAGAGAACCATCAATGGCATTTAAGGTTTGGACCGAGTCCATTACCTGTTTGACATGGGATCACAATGTCACAACTGTCTTTGTCACATGGACAATTTTTAATAGCTCGAAGGCTAGTCTTACAGGACTTTTACTATATATATATATATGGAGGAGCTCATGCGAGAACCACCTTTATTGTGAGAACCGCGAGAACCAATGTGAACACAACCTAAAATAGCTAAAAAAAACCTAAAAAAACCTAACCCCCACCCCCCCCCCCCCCAAAAAAAAAAACCTAAACCCCCCACCAGAAAACCTAAACCCCCCTCCCCCACCCCCAAAAACCTAAACCCCCCCACCCCCAAGCTAAAATGCTAAAAACTAAACCCCCAAAAAACCTAAAAAAATCAAAAAAAAATCTAAATTTTGTTTTTTGAATTTTTTAATATTTTTTATGTTAAAATCGCTACTTTTAGAAGCCAAAAAAATATTTAAAAAAAAAATTAATTTTTTTTTGGCTTCGAAAAGTAGCGATTTTTTTATAAAAAATATTAAAAAATTCAAAAAAAAAATTTTGTGTGATTTTTAGCTATTTTTAGGCATTTTTGGTTGTGTTCACATTGGTTCTCGCGGTTCTCGCAATAAGAGGTGGTTCTCACATGATCTTCTCCCTATATATATATATATATATATATATATATATATGGCACAGAAGCCCGTCATGAGGAACATAGAAGGATATGGCATAAAGCCTAGTCATGAAGGACATAAATAATCATATGGCGCGAAGGCCTTGTCGCAAAGGACATTTAGATGTGGCTCAAAATGGCCTTGTCACAAGGACATTATAAGATATGGCACTAAAGGCCTGTCTCGGAGGACATTATAAGATCTGGCACAAAAGGCCTATCCCAAAGGATGTTAACATTTAATATGTTAACTTGTCATGAACGACAAATTATAGCACAGTGGCTTGTCATGAATGACTTAAAATATAACTCGTTGATTTGTCACAAGGACATTAATTTATAGGCCGCAACCTTGTTAGACCAGGGGCTTTACGGTTTGAACATAGTTCTTCACCTTTGAACAGGGAGTCATAGACTATAACTGTCATCGTCTTGAAAGACGATTCATTTTGGCACAAAGGTAAAACAATTGACATCACTAATGGATGTTTATATATAATCATCGTATTTGATGATATTAGTCATGATCACATTGACCATATAGACTGCGAAACTTGGGCATAGCTTTCCACTTTAGACAGGGAGCCATAACGGTCACAACTGTCATTGTCTCAAATGGACGGTATAATGTAGCCCGTAGACGAGACATTACTAGGAATGTCTAGTATGATTAAGATGTTGATGAGATTAGTCATGATCGTATGGATCATATAGACTATTAGGTTTGGGTATAACCCACCACTTAGAACAGGGGATCACAAAGACCACCACTATCTTTGTCTTATCGACAATAGAGTAAAGTATAGCCTGTAGGCATTTCATTACTAGGGATGTTAATATTATGATCATCATACTGATGATATTAGTCGGGATCACAATGATCATATAGACTATGCGATTTGAGCATAGCTCACCCCCTTGGACAAGGAATCATAAAAGATTACAATTGTCTTGTCACAATTGCACAATATAATATAGCCCGTAGGCAAAACATCATTAAGGTTGTTAAATTTAATCATCATATTGGTGATTTTAGTCATGATCGCATTGATCATATAGACTATTAGGCTTGATCATAGCTCACTACCTTGGACAGGGGATCATAAAGATCACAATGTCAATGTCTCAAATGGACAATATATTATAGCCCGTAGGCAAAACATCATTAAGGATGTTAAATTTAATCATCATATTAATGATTTTAGTCATGATCGCATTGATCATATAGACTATTAGGCTTGAGCATAGCTCACCACCTTGGACAGGGGATCATAAAGATCACAATGTCAATTTCTCAAATGGACAATATACTATAGCCCGTAGGCAAAACATCACTAAATGATGTTAAATAACATGATCATCGTATTAGATGATATTAGTCATGATCGCATTGATCATATAGACTATTATGTTTGGACATAGTCCAATATTTTTAGAGAGGGAGTCGTAGACCACAACTGTCGTTGTCTTTATTGGACAACAAGTATAGCCCGTAGGCACTTCACCACTAATGGATGTTTATGGTATGATCATCACATTGATGATACTTGCCATGATCTACTTTGATCATATAGGCTTTAAGGCTTGGACATAGTCCAAATACCTTAACGGCTGGTGTGGTTTCTCAAGTCACACTGCCAGGAATGTTAACATGTTTTTAGATGTTAACAAGGATTAATTGTTTTAAGAGGGTTTTACCATCATAGCCATGTTCATAGAAATATAGGCTAGGTTATACCATTAAGAGGATCTTTTGAAACTTGCAGCTGATCGATAAAGTTCGAGTAAAATTCAGAACTATCGTTGGATAAAGGACGATATGAATACCTATATAAAATTTTCAAAACTTTCCATAAATCAATAGGGAATTTACAATAGTGCCTTAATTAGGACTTTTAGTAGTTCATTTGTCCACACAAGGACTTTAAAGCAACTCTAGTCCACGCAGGGACTAATAGGAAATATAAGTCCGTATAGGGACTATAAGATATGTTCGCATTGGGATTATTATGATATAACATGTCCACGAAGGGACGTTATTGAATAATTGTCCTCGTAGGGACTTTAAGTCGAAAGATACGTCCTCATTGGGACTTATTAATGAAACAATATGTCCTTGAAAGGTCTATAATAAAATATCATATCCATAAGGGATTTTAATGGAATAATATGTCCATAAAGGGACTTTGATGAAATAATATGTCCTTGAAAGGACTATAATGAAATATAATGTCCATGAAAGGACTATATTGAAATACCAAGTCCACGAATGAACTATTTTAGAATAGTGTATCCACAAAGGGATTTTAATGAAATCACATGTCCATGAAAGGACTATATTGAAATAGCATGCCCACCGAGGGACTTTATTGAAGTATAATGTTCACAAAGGGACTATATTGAATATAATGTCCACGAAGGGACTATAATGAAATATAATGTCCACGAAGGGACTAAAATGAAATATAATGTCCATGAAGGGACTAAATAGCAAATGCCCATACAGGGTCTTAAGTTGAAAGATATGTCCACACAGGGACTATATATAAGAGATAGGTCCTTATAGGGACTTAAAGGATAATGAATATTATGAACGAAGGATTCTCTAACGCCTTCCTTGCTCGATTTCGATTGTTTCTCTTCTTTGTTTACCATATTCGGTAGGGACATTGAAGACCTCAGTGAATAAAGTAAGTATTCCAATCAGGATCCGTTATAGAAGTAGAATTCAAGGATTCCATGGTTAAAGAATGATATGGATCACGGATTGGGTTTTGACTGATACAATCCAAATATGGGATTTCGAAACTAAGAGGTAAGAAATAGAGATCATTAGGATCCACTGGTACTATTTTTGTCACACTCTGATATTTCCACGTATTACCGGTGGGCCCGGTGGGGAGTATCGTGACTTAGTTGATATCATCATAGTCAATTAATCACAGTTTAATGCACATCGGAAGTCTAAAAGTAATTATACAAACCGAGTTGAAAGTATAATAAAATATTACACAATGGTTGTAGAGTGGATCCACAGGTGGATCTAAAACAGAAAGAAACATATTGTTCAACAGATTTAAAGTATTAATAGCTTGCAAGACTCTTTATTTAATACTCGGAGTGTCCAGCCCATTACGCGTAGTACCTGCACTTAACCTTTTTGAAAAATACATCAGTTTACACTGGTAAATACAATTAACTGACTCTTTTGAAAAGTGTTTATAAAATTGATTTAAATGCACAAGGCACAAATATTCTTTTATAACTTGGGACAATTATTTAAAATAATCTTGTATACAGATTTACATGTTTTTCGTCCGTTTAGGACCCGGTTAGAAGAGCCGGATTAGATTAATAGACACACCACAAGTATAGGCCCACAAGAGAGTGAGATACTGTTTATACATACACAAATGTCAGGTGTATGCCTACACCCCGTGCTTAAGCCGTGGCCATTTCTAATGAATGAGCCGAGGATATCCAGGACACGGTCATTAACCCCCCAAAGGCATTGCATCAAACAAGACATATTAAAACGGGTTCTCTCAATGATTTAACCACTAATCGATTAAATATTCGATACCCGACCAAGCGGTAATAATTTACCGTATCCCAAGCCCGTATAAGGGGAAATAAGTTAAAAGTATTTACCTGAGCTAAAATATAACTTTATTCTCAGCCGTATATCAAATCAGCAAGTACAAGTAGCTTTTACTGGGCTCCTAATCTGGAACGAAGATTTTAATAACTTATTAGATTCCTAACGGGTCTTATTTAAGTCTTAACTTAGACCGGTTAGTTTTAAAGAAAGGTTTACAGTTCAAAATGCAAGAATAAGCGAAGACCGGATTAGAATGTGATTTAAGCCCAACAAGTATGAAGGCTTGTATAAAATGGGTAAACTAAACACATTCTGGATTTTGAAGTAAAAATGATAAGGTTTGTCCCGTTTCGGTTAATTTATGCAAACTAGTTACATAAACCGTACCGAACGCGAATATGCATAACGGGTAACCAAATGAGTCATGTACAGGTTCCACAAGTTAATATGCTTTAAATATGTTATGATATCAGTAGGATATCTTCCATTACGCCCAAAATGAATTTAAAACCAATTTAAGCCCCGTAAGGGTATTTTGGTCATTTTAAAGTTTATAAAAGAGGTTAAATAGAAATATGAGGTTCTGGTCTAAAACAATCAGTAAAAATATTTATTTTAACAAGTTATATTAGTAAGATATCATACATATGTGAAATTTATCATTTATGGCCAAACTATGTACCGTAGAGGCATTTTGGTCATTTCACATATGCTATAAGGGTCAAATTACTGTTAAAGTATAAAAAGTTTCTTATAACATCAGTAGGTAATAAGTCTTAGGCGTTAAATATGGTTTTAAACCATACTATGCGCTTAATAAGCGTAAAAGTTGGTATTTAACGATATTTAAAATGTTTATAAAATTTTAAAGTATTGACCAGTCTCTAAAGCTTACAATATTTTATTTAGTATATGAAATCAGTAGGAAAAGGTTTGGTATCAAAATGTTATGTAAAACTCATTTTATCAAAGAAAAGGGCAATTTCGTCAATACCGAATTTACACTAGAACTCTATAATATAATCAGTATAAAATTTGACAAAAATTTCCAAAAATCCCTAAATATTATATTACATCAGTGGGTAGAAAGTTTGGTGTCAAAATTTGGGCTTAAATATGATTTATGTCAAAAATGCCATTTAATTAACAAAAAGCTTTTGTTTTACGATATCATGCATAACTCTTATTTTAGACCAGAAACGGATGTCAAATTTTTAGGACATACTAATATATCAGTAATAAAAGTTTTTGTCCTCTCACATTTCCAAAAATCTCGTTCTAATGATAAAAGGGCATAATGATCCATTTTTAAGCATTTAACGGGAACATGCAATGAACTAGGATTTTCTATGGAACCATGTTGTATAACCTCAGAGGGTTATACTAACATAAAGTATGGTCCTAAAGGAACCCTAAGGCATATCTAAACTAAGTTAAATCGAGTCAGAACTAAAAGTCAAAGCAAAAGTCTATTTTTGCGACTTTTGGTTACGAACCGAGCCTAAACTCAGAATTGTCGGGTTGAACATGCCTAGACATGTTCTTATATTATTTACCAAGTTATTTAAGTGTTAAAACATGTTCCATAACTTCAGCATTATCAGTTATGAATTATTTTGCAAAAACTGACCCATTTGACTTTTTGTTAATAAGTTTGACCCGACAATTGACTGAGATAACGTGATAATTTGAAGGTCCCCTTTTAAGGGTTTAACACCTACATAATTACCAACACATAGCCACTTTCAATTCGAATAATGGTTGGACTGTTAGTGATTAGTCACCAAGTCAAAGCTTAATTACGCTAACTTTGACTTTCGGTCATTAAGCTAATAAAACTTTAACTAAAGAAGCTAAGAACACTTACTAGAGTCCTTAGCACGAATTTAGAACTTGAGAAAGCTTCCTTTAGCTCTAGGAGGCTTCAGAGAGTGAGTTTGAGAGTAAAATTTCAAAGTGTGCATGAACAAATGAAAACCAAGTCCCTTATAAAGGAAATTAGGTGCTCTTGGATCATTGTCCCTATGTTGTTACCAGATGTTCCCAAGTGTCCCTAGGGGCTAGGGCAGTAAAAACCATTTGCAAGCCCCATGTATTGCTCAGAACTCATGCAAAGGCGGTGGACAGGCTGCAACATGCAGCTGTCCAGTTCTTCTGTCGCTGGCACTCTTACGCGGCCCGCGTAAGAATTGGAGAGGGCCTACGCGGCCCGCGACAATCGGTAAATCCGGTTAAAGGTTTCCAAACTTTGCATTTTTAGTCCCTGGTCCAATTTAAGTTTATTTAACTTTCTTTTATTGCACTTATGACCCCCATAGTTAACTTTTAAGAGTCTTGGGTCACAAATTAACTCCGTTAAGCTCCCGGTTAGTTATGAGATCACCCGAAATGTACCTTAAGTGCGTAGAAACTCCATGAAATCATTATTTGTTATATATTGAAGCATAATAAAGTATTACAAAGTCTCGGGAATGTTAATAGGTCACTCAGAGGTAAGAATTTAACATGTTGACATGTTTAACCCCTAAGCTTTGTAACTTTTTCAATTCAAGCACAAATGGCTTCCTATGCCCGTCAATTTATTCATTCATGAATACGAACATCTTATGAGATCATTCAGAGGCACGAGTTTGGCATGATGACACATTTGATTCGCTCTATACACATACTTTCTTTGTTTGTCCACTTTAGTCCCTCGAAAACAATTCGTTACACGTTTAAAGTTCATGACACGTGTCTTTATTATATTGGACATGATTTTGCGAGGTGTTACATCCTCACCTCCTTAAAAGAAATCTCGACCTCAAGATTTACTGGAATAAATGAGGGTACTTCTGTTTCATTGTGGATTCAACCTCCCACGTGTATTCTGGGCCTCTACGGGCATCCCATTTTACCTTCACAATCGGTACATGTTTTCTTCGAAGCTTCTTGACCTGTCGATCCTCGATTGACAAGGGTTTTTCAACGAGATTCAAACTCTCATCAATCTGCACGTCCTTATGCGACATTGCTAATGACTCATCGGCTAGACATTTCTTTAAGTTGCAGATGTGGAATACATTATGTATGCCACTGAGCTCTTCGGGTAGGTTTAGCTTGTAAGATACAGTTCCGACACATTCGATGATCTCGAATGGTCCTATGTATCTTGGGCTAAGCTTGCCCTTTTTATCAAATCGCATCACTCCTTTCCAAGGTGATACCTTGAGTAGCACTTTATCACCTACCTCGAATTTCAGAGGTTTACGCCTTTTATCCGCGTAGCTTTTCTGCCTATCCCTGGCAGCTTTGAGACGATCACGGATCTGAACAATCTTGTCCGTTGTCTCGAGGACTATATCAGGTCCTGATAGTTGGGTTTCTCCAACTTTTGCCCACCAAACTGGCGTTCTGCACTTCCTTCCATACAACGCTTCAAAAGGTGCTGCTTGAATGCTCGAATGATAACTATTATTGTATGAAAATTCAATTAAAGGAAGATGGTCATCCCAACTTCCTCCTAAATCAATAACACAAGCCCTGAGCATATCTTCGAGTGTTTGAATCGAACGTTCGCTTTGCCCATCTGTTTGAGGATGATAAGTAGTACTGAAATTTACACGAGTGCCTAGGGATTGCTAAAAGATTTTCCAAAAATGAGACGTGTATCTTGTATCCCTATCAGAGATAATAGATACTGGCACACCGTGGAGAGATACTATCTCATCCACGTACAATTGAGCTAGCTTATCGGAGCTGTGCATTTCTTTAATAGGCAAGAAGTGGTCTGACTTGGTCAGCCTATCGACTATAACCCAAATCGTATCGTTTCCGTTCTTTGTCTTTGGTAACTTAGTGATAAAATCCATGGTTACCATTTCCCATTTCCATGTGGGAAGTTTAGGCTGTTGTAGCAAACCTGACGGCTTTTGATGCTCTGCTTTAACTTGTGCGCACGTCAGACATTTAGCCACATAAGTCTCTATAGATTTCTTTAAACCTATCCACCAATAATTTGCCTTTAAATCTTGGTACATCTTATCACTGCCAGGATGAACTGAATATTTCGAACTATGAGCTTCTTGAAGAATCACATTTCTAAGCCCTCCATGGATTGGAACCCAGATTTGACCATTCAACCTAAGTATTCCATCCTTGCCATATGATAATTGATCAACAGTTATGCCTAACTTCTCATTCGGATAGTTAGCTTCTAATACAGCTTCCTTTTGAGCGGCTAACAACCTATCATTCAACCTGTTCTTTAATTCAATGCTTTGGGCATTTATTCTAATAGGTTTGATCCTTTCTTTCCTACTCAAAGCATCAGCGACTACATTCGCTTTACCTGGATGATATCGGATTTCACAATCATAATCGTTTAATGTTTCCATCCATTGGCGTTGTCTCATGTTAAGATCTTTCTGATTAAACAGATGCTGAAGGCTCTTATGATCGGAATAGATCACGCACTTAGTCCCATAAAGATAATGCCTCCAAAGCTTCAGTGCAAATACAACAGCACCCAATTCCAAATCATGAGTGGTGTAGTTCTTTTCGTGCACCTTTAATTAACGAGATGCATAGGCAATGACCTTGCCCTTTTGCATAAGCACACAGCCCATACCTGTGTGCGATGCGTCGCAATAAACCACAAATTCTTCAATTCCTTCTGGCAATGTCAACACAGGAGCATTGCTTAATTTCTGCTTAAGAATATCAAAGGATTCTTGCTGCTTGGGACCCCAGTCAAACTTGACATTCTTGCGACTTAGCGATGTTAGAGGCGCGACAATCCTTGAAAAGTTTTCAATGAAACGTCTATAGTATCCTGCTAGACCCAAGAAGCTGCGAATTTTAGTAGGTGTTTTGGGCGCTTGCCAATTCATAATTGCTTCAATCTTAGCGGGATCCACCTGGATACCACGCTCACTTACCACATGTCCAAGAAATTGGACTTCACGAAGCCAAAACTCACATTTGGAAAACTTGGCGTAGAGCTTCTCTTGCTGCAGAAGTTTAAGGATACACCGGAGATGTTTTTCATGATCGACTTGACTCTTCGAATAAATAAGAATGTCATCAATGAAGATAATGACAAACTTGTCTAAATACGGCTTGCATACGCGATTCATGAGATCCATGAATGCTGCCGGTGCATTAGTGAGCCTAAAAGGCATCACTAAGAACTCATAGTGGCCATAGCGTGTTCTGAATGCGGTCTTATGTACGTCTTCGTCTCTGACCTTCAACTGGTGATAACCCGACCTTAAATTGATCTTTGAAAAGTAACTTGCTCCTTGAAGCTGATCGAATAGATCATCGATCCTGGGTAACGGATACCTGTTCTTGATTGTAACCTTGTTTAACTCGCGATAATCAATGCATAAACGCATCGAGCCATCCTTTTTCTTCACAAATAGAATTGTCGCTCCCCAAGGGGATGAGCTAGGTCGAATAAAACCCTTTTCCAACAAATCATCCAACTGTGTTCTTAATTCTTTCATCTCAGTTAGTGCCAATCGATAAGGTGCTCTTGCAATTGGTGCTGCTCCAGGAATGATATCGATTCTGAACTCCACTTGCCTATCTGGAGGTAAACCATGTAGTTCTTCAGGAAAAACGTCGGGATATTCAGAAATAATGGGGATGTCTTCAATCTTGGGCTTTGGTTCATCAATGGTTACCTGTGCCATATAAATGACACGACCCACCTTAAAAACTTCGATACCATAAGCATAGACACCTGCTTAGGCGACCCGTGCTGCGTATCTCCCTGAATTATTAATGGCTCACCATAAGGAGTCTTGATAACCACTTGCTTCTTATCACATACAATTTGGGCTTGGTTATGAGACAACCAATCCATGCCTATTACTATGTCGAATCCTGCTAGTTTCAACGGAAGCAAGGATAGCGGAAAAGAGTGATTCCTAATGGATATAAAACATCCATCTAGAACTGTTGATGCAGTCTCTATAGTACCATCGGCCAATTCTACTTCATATTTTATGCTTAGAGTTTTAACAGGCAGATTTAACAATTTACAAAATTTATTGTCTACAAAGGACTTGTCTGCACCAGAATCAAATAACACTCTAGCATAAACATCATTGATAAGAAAAGTACCTGTTATCACATTGTCATTCTGAACCGCTTCTTGAGCATTCATTTGAAAGACCCGAGCATTGGTCTTTTTAGCCTCCTCAGGCTTCCTTGGATTTTTCAGGCAGTTAGTCTTAATGTGCCCCTTTTCATTGCAACCATAACAGGTTGCATCCTTCAACTTCTTGCATTCCAAAGTCTTATGCTCTTTGGACTTGCAAATCCCACATCCAATAGGCTTTGACTGCGACTGCGATTGTGATTTTGATTCAAACCTGCATTTTCCAAAATGATGTTTCTGGCAGGTTTTACATTTGGGTTTCTCACCCGACTGTTGGTTTTCCTTTTTAAACCCAGAACCCTTCCTATGATCTGAGTTCCCTTTTCATTTCTTGTCGGAGCGATGAGAACTCTCATCCTCCCGCTTTCGTTTTCCTTCCTCGGCAACTTTGACAGACTTGTTTCTGATAGCATCAAGTGTGAGAGATAGAGACAATCTACCACTGACCTGAATGTGGTAGGTCTAGATGCTTTCACATTTCCCTTGATTTCTGGAGCTAGACCTCCAATAAAACATGCTATGCGCTTTGGTTCTGGTGTGACTAAATAAGGAACCAATCGGGACATGGTGTTGAAACTTGTAAGGTATGCCTGATAATCTAAGTTCTTCATGACCAGAGTCAAGAAGTCGGTCTCAATCCTTTCCACCTCATGCTGAGGACATAAATTTTCCCTGATCAACGCAACAAACTGATCCCAAGATAAGTTATACAACGAAATCTTTCCTGTAGCTTGGATTAACGACCTCCACCAAGCTAAAGCTTCACCCTTAAATGATTGTGAAACAAACTTCACAATATCTTGTTCTGCACAACTACTGATATCAACCACAGTATCCATCTCGTCTAGCCATGTCATACAATAAATGGTTCCTTTTTCTCCTGTGAAGTCCCTTGGCTTGCAAGAGACGAAGTACTTATAAGAGCAGGTCTTAACACGTGGCTCCTGATTGAGCACAATTTGCTTGGATGGAACACTTCTCTGATTTGACGAATGATGAGAATCGTCCTTATGTGATGCGTGCGACTTGGAAGGTGGTTTTGTATGAGGTACAGATAGGGTCCTGCTACGAGTACCACTAGATTCTTTCCATGGCTCGGGTGACAGCATTATCTATCATTGCTTGCAAATCTGCACCGGCTACATTAATTTTGGTGGTATCATTCCTTTCCCTAGGATGACTGTTAACCTCATCTGATTCAAACATGTTGAGGCTTGATTGCTATAAAACAATTGACAATATTTTATTTAGAGGTTACTATGGAATCATCATTTTTGATGGTTCAATAACCATGGTAAATGTAAACCATATTGGTTAATTTATTTAGGATTTTCTTTATAATTTATCCCTAGTTATAAATCATTAAGGATATTAGAGTGGCACAAAAGGCCTAGTCACAAGGACAGTTTTAAAATCATAAGCCATGATCTTATAAGATCGAGGCATTAAGGTTTGAACATAGTTTTTCACCTTTTTTTGAAAGGGAGTCATAGACTACAACTGTCTTTTGTCTTATTGGACAATGAATATAGCCCGCAGGCACTTTATCACCAATGGATATTTAAATTAGGTAAGAATAAGGAAATTGGAAAAATCCAATACAAGGATGACTAGTGTGATTTTATCGAATCACATTTTCCAGGAGTGTTAACATGTTTTCAGATGTTAACAAGGATTTGAATCTTAAAAAGGTTTTACCATCAGGGCCATGTCTAAAATGACATATGGGCTAGGTTATACCTTCAAGAATTCCTTTAATATTTTATTGGCAGATCAAATTTAAAATGGTATGATATTTTGATTTATAGTATATTCATACATATAATGACAAATGAAATTTAAATTAAAACATCCCATAAATTAAAAGAAGTACATAATTGCCCTAAACGGGACTTTTAAATAAATAACATTGTCCTTGCAGGGACAGAAATAGAAAGATAAGTCCACGCAGGGACCAAGTACATAAATAAGATGTCCACACAGGGACTTAATTGAAAATAAAAATTACAAAACAATAAATAAGGAATTTCAATAATCCCTCTTCTTCTTCCCATTTATTAGGTTTGCCAAACCCTTAAAAAGACCCCCTGCGGCTCCTACGCTCCTCCTGAACCTGCTGCTCCACCTCGTGCAACCGTTGAAGGATTTACTGCTGCTGTGGTGGTTGGATCTGTGGTGGCTGCTGCTGCTGCGGTTGAGGAGGTGGTGGGTATTGATACCCATATGTTGGGTACCCAGTTTGGTATGAAGCTGCGAAGGGCCCTTCAGGGTGGAGAGCATTGTAGTTTACCGCTTCGAGGTACGGGTCGACGACAGGGGTATTGAAGTAATTGTAACCCGAATATGCCTGATGCTCAAACGGGTTATACGCCGCTGCACCGGCGTAAGAAGGAATTGGGTTTTCATAACCCATGGGCGGTGGTGGTGCGACTGGAGCAGAGTCGACTTCAGAAGTTGGGTTTGAAGGCCCACCCATTTGCGGGTCTTGATACAGCGACGGGTAGTGGCTGCCGCTGGAGTGTTGGGGGTGCTAAAGTGAAATCCCCCATGCACGGACATCCGTGCACCTATTCTTCTTCGCCTCGGTGGTTCTGGAGGCAGTTGTTGCTCTGGCGGCGGTGGTGGCGGTGGTGTAACCGCCTGGAAATGCGGGTCCTCGGAAGGGACCTGTTGGTGAGGAGGTGAGTTGTGGAGAGAGGGAGTGTACTCCCACTTGTATGTAGCCCACCTTTCAGCAAAACTCTCTGGGCCTCTGTAAGGCGAACCATGAAAAGATGATCCGCTTGGATATCTCAATGGGATGCGTCGGCGTCCCAGTCGGTGGTAACTCGGGATCTGGATCCTCGTCCATCTCCATATCCTGCATCTCAGGATAATGATCAGCTGGTCCCAGAGGGTTTGGACCCTCTGGTTCTTACACCTAGTTCATCGGATTGAACCGGCTCTGGAAGTATGGGGTTGGGTCCTGGAAGGCCCGGTGTGAACTCGACCGCTGCAACGGTATGAAGGAATGGTGCGAATCGCTATGCTCCTCGTCTTGATGAGGTCCGAATGAGTGATGATTAGACGGGGAGGAACTGAGGGAGACTGAGCGTCTCGCTGGCTCCAAATAAGTTCTCCAATCCTCCTGGGGACTAGAGCTAAAGGTCGCTGAAGGTGTTCGCCGGTGAGATGGCCCGGCTTCATGATCATTCCTCATCAACACTGGGGCCTTTCTGTCGCAACCCCCACCCCCTATCTGTCCCGGGAACGGACGGCCGCGAGACCAGTTTTGGTGGTATCATTTGTTTATCAATTTGGCAGCGGAAATTTCATCAAGACCGTAGTTATGAAATGTTTATCAGAGTAAATACCACGCTTTTATAATATTAAACATATTGGGATAAAACCCAAGTTTTTATTACCAACATTTTCATAGGGAAAATCCCTATTTTATTAAATAAAACATCTTCTTTTATTTAGATAACTTTTATAGCCACTTTTTCTAAGCCTTCAGTGCTGTCCAGCTGGCTTCTAGTTGGCTTTCACATTTTGTTACCTGAAACGCGTTTAAAAACATTTTGTCAGTGGGAAATACTGGTGAGCGAATCCCAGTTTAATCAAGAAGAGTTTTGTCTTTTAACAGTATTGAGAGCTATCACATTGTTTATTTCTACACAATTACTCATTTAGTATTGTCAGTCCTGACTAGTGGGTCATATTACACATTGGCTAACTCTTTGTCCAATGGTAATTTGTTTCACATTTTGTATACAAAACCCCAACATACCGGCAGTAATTGAAGAACTACAAAGACTCAATCACTGCTTAATCGCATTGTAAAATATTTAAGGTTTTGTAAAAGCAAGTTACAAAAAGGAGATTACTCACATTGTTGTCTTAGGTTTTCTGTAAGGGTTTCCTGGTGATTATCTATTAATTACACAAATGTACATATGTTAGTATAATAACCCAATATTTACATTAGCAATACCCTCCCCGAGACGGCATTCCAGCGACTACGTCGGGCAGAACCTCGACAGCCGTTACGGAACCCTGGATCAATCGGGCATCGTATCTAATACGTAACCGGGGTTATGATACTTACAACGGAGCAGAACTTCGTTAATTAGGGGGTATTATACCCGAGAATTATGCCTACTATATGAAATTTGAGAGAAAGAAAAGATCGTGAGCGAATTCGAATGAACTGCCGAGGCCTCCTTTATATAGGGCCTGAATTCGAGATCCTCGCGGCCCGCGTAGGATTTAACCGGGGCTTACGCGGCCCGCGTAGTAGACTGGGTAGGCCCTAGCCTGGACCAGTCATCGGCTAGCTTCGCCACGATCGTGACACGTGTCGGCTCAGGGCTGTGCCTCGTTGCAGGGCTGTCGCGCCCTGCGTAGACCCAGGTGTAGTCTTACGCGGCCCGCGAGCGACACAAAATCTTGGTTTTTATTTTATTTTTAATTATATAATGTATTTTGGGCTCGGTTTTCACCTACGGGGTATATTTAGAGACATATAAGGGTATTCTAAAATATATTAGGGTGTTAGAAACATTCAGGAGGGTTGTTATATCCTTCCCACCTTGTTTTAGAGCTCGTCCTCGAGATCTACCGGAACAAGTGTGGATATTTCCTTTGCATTTCTGATTCAAGCTCCCATGTGTATTCTGGTCCTCTTTTGGAGTCCCATTTCACTTTGATCAGAACTAATCTTTTTTGCTTGAGGTTCCTAACTTTCCTATCTTCAATCTGTAGAGGCCTCTCTATAAATTTTAACTGCTCATTTACCTTTATATCCTTAAGAGGTACTATTAGTGATTCATCAGCTAAGCATTTCTAGAGATTACATACATGAAATACATCATGTATTCTGGCCATTTCCTCTGGCAGTTGTAGCTGATAGGCTACAGGTTCTATTCTTCTAATAATCTCAAAAGGTCCAACATACCTGGGACTTAGCTTTCCCCTTTTGATGAATCTTACCACTCCTTTCTAAGGAGAGACTTTCAATAACACCTTATCTCCTACTTGAAATTCTAATGGTTTTCCTCTGTTATTGTGACACCTGGGTCATTGCGACCATCAAATAAATACCAAACCAATGAAATATTGTATTTCATACTTGGGATTTGTACAAATATGTGTATCATTTTCACATATCAATTCTTGTTCGATTTCGGGCTCTAAATCGCTTTCTGGAAGGTTATACGCGCACTGATGCGTAAATATAATTAGTTTAATGCAACGAACACTCCGGAATAGTGAAATAGGCTTCACATACCTTAAATAACCTTTACATAACTTAGAAATAAGTTTGAAGGCTTTGGTATGACAAAATCAAGTTTAATCGCTTACAGGGACTAAATTCGACAAACTACGAAAGTATGCTTATTTGAACTGTAACAGACATTCCGGAACATGACCATGAGTTAAACATACCATAAATATCCTTTACATAGCTTAGAAATAGGCTTTGATGGGTTCGGTGTGCTAAAATAAAGTTTTGGGTCATTCAGGGACTAAAAGCGTCAAAAAGTGCACAAGTTTGCATTTTCGCGCATAACTTACGTTCTGAATACATCCGGACATCCAAAAATTTATGTAAGCACTAAAATATTTTATTTTAGTGTTTGGCATAAGAAAAATTCATTCGTCGCACAATTTGGACCGTTTTTGCGTCCGTTACGACTTCCGTCGTAATTAACCGAACAACGCAACCGTACGGCCAAACGAACCGACATCCGGCATATTTTTGAGCATGTTTCATGTCCACAATGTTTAGGCATCATTTTAGGGCCTTAAAGTTGGCTTGACGGGCCTTAGAAGTGTCGAAAATGAGCTTAAACATCAACAGGGACCAAAACTGTCAATTCTGCAAAGTTGCTGGCTTACGGACCGTAAGCCCTCACCCTTACGGTCCGTAAGGACCTCCCAGAACATCAGAATGTGTTTATCAGCTGTTTACAGCTGTTAAGCACCCATAAACTCAATTCCACATGTTGATACCTGATCATGGGGGGGGGCATTTTGAAGTACCTTAGTGTTACAACAAGTGTAGGGATGAGATTGAATCACGTTTTACGATAAACGATCTTAACGGTTCAAGGAATCCTATAAATACCCCCAAGTTCCCAACTCAAAACCCACTTGAATTCTGAGTTTTTCTCTAAGTGGTTGTGTTTATACACTTCCTACCTGAGATTACTTGGAAGATCAAACTTGCGAGGACCCTTTGTAAGTGTTCTTTCGTTCTTTTCATTCTTTTTAGCGTTAAAGTCAAACTATGTTTGACTTTATGCATTGACCAGTTTATGGTCAACGCGAAGTTCGTTTGAACTTCCTAACGTGAGCGTAATCACGATGGTTATAGTCCCTAGTGGCTATACCTACTGATTACCACGTTATCTAGGCTTAGTGACGAGTCGTAGTTTCGGCCAAAATGCGTATTCTTGCGTATTTTGTAACCAAACTACTCTTAGGTATCAAAACCGTTTGTTTTGATACCAAACCTGTTTTCTAAACTTAGTTAAGCATGTTTTAACATGCTTAGCTCGTCACTTTTAGTTTAGTGCTTATATAGGGTCGTAAGGTAAGCGATCTAAACAATCGCTTATACTTTCGAACCCGACCCGTTTGGTCGATCATTAGGATCCGACCAAACACATTAGGTGACTATAGTATATAGGGAATAACCTTCCGAGGTTATACCTTATGGTCGCTTCGTTAAGTAGTTGTATGATAGGTAGTTTATATGCCTTAGGTAAATTACCAAAATGCCCTTTTTACTCCAAAATTCATTTTAAGCATATGTAACATAACTTTTAACATCTAAACTGATTTGGCAATAATATTAGACATGTTAAGGCATATTTTACTTGTCATAGGACTAGTTAGGCGTTCCGAACGTGTTTTACGCGAACGACGCTTTAAAGTAGCATAAGCTACCTAAACGGGCCGTAATGGGTCGTAAGCACTTAGGTTAGGTTTCATTTTAGTATGTGGGCTTTGTTAAACCATACTACATGAGTTCCCATACTCATTTGGTTTACGAGCCCTCATTCTATCCGATCCTCTGATTTAGGTCCGGTTTATTAATGTAGTTACATATATTAGGTACCGTTTGATTCCGTGATCTTCTAGCTTTGCTTGGTGGTTATCCTAGGACTATTGAGCAATCTCAAATGAGTACATAGACCCCTCTTTTACTGTTTTCAAACTGTTTTGGGGTGAAACACATGTGCCTACTTGTTACTTTCGTGCTTTTCATGTTTTCATATCATATGCTTGTTATGTTCAATAGTACACTTATAGTACATGATTTCATTGTGTTTTTGCTACGTATTTCCTTTGTTGCATACTTAGTACATCGTTTTACATTACATTTTATGCTATGTATGTCCATTGTGTGCATACTTAGTACATTGTTTTACATTACATCACATCATATGCTATGTATGTTCATTCGTTGCATACTTAGTACATTTGTTGTTCATCACATGCTTTCATTTTGGTATGACATTTGGTTTGTTCAAATGGGACAATATACATTCATTAACATTGATCACACCATTCGTTAGTAGGTAGTGGTACCATAGGAATTGACAACTCCCGTTCCTGACATCCTAGGTATGTTTGGATGGAAGGAATGACCGAATTCGATAAACATAACACAGATAGACCTTTAAATTCGTTTAGGGGTTTATCGCCACAGTCACAAGGCTTGGATGTATGCATTTTCACAATACCGCATAGATGTTTATATCAGTATAGCATGCATTTGTTCCACAAAACATAACTTTGATTTAAACCATGTTTTACTTCAATACCTTGTTTTTGTGCATTTTACATATGGTTTAGTTGATATATTTCACTTACCATACATGATATTTTGGATACACATTACATGATTTGCATTAGACATAAACATTTTGACATTGATATACACAATTCATGATTTACATTAGACATAAACATTTTGACATTGATATACACAATTCATGATTTACATTAGACATAAACATTTTGACATTGATATACACAATTCATGATTTACATTAGACATAAACATTTTGACATTGATATACACAATTCATGATTTACATTAGACATAGACATTAGACATGGTTTTCACACAAACATTTTGACATTTGATTATACATGAACATTTTACTATTGGTGGTTTGGTTTGAGTAAGTGATTTAAGTAACGAGGCGTGTGTAATATGATACAAGCATGGTGGATACGCCGCTGGTACTTCCTATATATAAGTGCTTGTATGGTATTACATATCGTAGCGTTATTTGAATTATTTCAATTTAGACATATAACATTTTATACAAATAACGTACTTTTCATAATACATTGTTTTACAAACAACTTATCTGATATAAACTCATTTTACTTGGTTATTTACTTAACCATGTATTATTCTTTTTTACATATATATCATTTGGTTTATTTATCACTTTTCAAATGATTTACAAGACAAAGCAAATTACAAGGTTCATGACTAAACATTTTCATAAACATAAGTCATGAATTCTATTTTCACAAAACCTATGTATCTCACAGGCATTTTTATGCTAACGTACCTATTTTCACATGTGTTTCAGGATATGATGCTTATGATTTATCAAGATACACTTAGGCGGATTTGGGCCTTAGCGACAATAAAAGATGCAAGACTAGTTATTTATGTTATGTTTCTTTGATTGTCAAGACATTGTAACTCTTTTAATCAATAAAACAATATTTCAGTTTCCATGTGTTATGAAACAATGATTCTGTTACAATACTCCCCGACGTTTCCGCCACGTTTTGTCGTTTTACGTGGTCGGGGTGTGACAAAAAAGTTGGTATCAGAGCTCATGGTTATAGGGAATTAGGTTATTAGTAATGCTTTGACCTAGTCTATAACCTTCCTAGGACCCTAGTGCGAGTTTACTTGCGTTTAGTCATAAAATAATACCGTCACCTGTCCTTAGGCGACAACCACAACTAGAACACAAATTTCAAAACCGCTTTGAAAATCAATCATCTGTTCTAGGATGATTTATTGTAGGGTTTTGAACCTTCAAAGTTTTCAAAATCTCGTCAAAGTTTGGGTCTTTTAATGTGAACACGTGCAAACTGGAAGGGTGAATACCTGTACTCTGAGTTTTCTGTCTAAGGCTAGAGTGTTCGTACAAATCCGCAGAATCGGACCAGTCACTCTTACCTGGGAACTCTTGGGGTGAGTGTTCACCTATAGGCGAGCATGTCTTCAGTAATACATTAATATGACCTGTTTACTTTGATTAGTCACCGTCTCATTTGTTTGCCTTAGGTAACAAACAAATGATCGCAATTTTATGCGTTGCCATTTTGTTTTGATTTTCCGATAACATTTCACTTGTTTCTTCCTATGTCTTTCATTTCCTTCTAGAATGTCTCTTTCTCTCAACAACGGACAAATATCCGAGCAAACAGCCAAATTTGCTCAGCAAATAGGCGAAGTGATTCTGAAGACGGTGGATTTAGGCATTGCCATGTCTCGTCTCAACAATGAAGCCACTCAAGATTCACCAAAGGAAGCAGAAATCAAGCCTGCACCAAAATCAAGGAAGCGTAAGGCTTCAAAGAAACCCGCAGCAGTTACACCTAATCAAGCGGGACCTAGCCAAATGGCAGCGCCACCAGCTAGGAAGCCGTACTTTGGAACTGCCCCATGGTGCAAACGATGCAACCGTCATCATTCAAACCTCATACCCTGCTTCAAATGTACCTACTGTGGACGGCGGGGACATTTGGTTAACATATGCCGCTTTGCTATCAAAAAAAAAGCTGTTATAAACCTTACTGCTGCTCAACCTCCTGCTAGGAAACCTTATGCCGGTACTGCACTGATGTGCAACAAGTGTAATGCACCTCACCGAGCTTACCTGCAGTGTCGTCTGTGTGCATCATGTGGACGACTCGGTCACCTAGCAAATGCTTGTCAATTCAACCCAATCCAAGGTGGTCCAAACCAACCCCAAGTCAACCCTGCTCCAGCTCGTTTACCATCTGGTACTTGGTACAACTACGGCGAGACGAGCTATTTCAGGAACAAGTGAACAAAGATTGTCAATGCAAATCTGACCCATGGATGAGCATTTGGCTGAGTATAAGATGTTACTGTTTTAAATCTTATGCTTTTATTTCTTTGTTTTTCTTGTAATGTGAAACAATTAGTTTTGTTTATAAATAAATCGTTGATCACAAATTTTGATATACAAGTGTAGTTACATGTGTGTATGGCATTTCCCTATAATACCTACATTAAGGAACTATGTTCCTTACAAACTACTCTTGTGAATATTTCCCATTCTTGTGTTTACTCATGATTCCCATAGAAAATTCTAAGTACTCGTTTCATTCTAAGATACGAAGTATAGAAAATAAAGTGACATTATGAGTAATCATGCTTCTGCACATCTGTGCCTTTGAATCCTTGGTTAGATAACTAAGGGTATTTTCAAATCTCATACCCATTACGTTTTGATTTTTCAACATACACAGTACAAGTATTTCAAAAACAATCTTCATGATCTCAAAACATTTCATATAGTTTGAAAACAATTTTTTCAAATGCATTGTCTATGTTATTTCAAAAACATTGGCTATGTTTTCAAAAAAACAACCTTCATAATTTCAAAATGTTTCATATAGTCTGAAAACAATATTAACACAGTACATTTTCTTATCAAGTGCATGATTTCGAAAAGCATCATTCATGTTTTCAAAAACCTTATACATAATTTCAAAATTCATCTCGCATGATTTTAAAACAATTTTTTTTTTATAAATATATACCTACCTAATACACCTACTTTATGATTTCAAAGGTATTATATATAAGGTTTCAAAAACATTGAACACATTTTTTGAACTCCATGCATAATTTTCAAAAAAATATTTTTTCTCATACATTGACTTAACCTCCAAATTTTGCTTCATATGTCGCCTTGACATATCTAGTATCTCAACTTCATAAGCATTTTTACTTCATGTTTTGACTTAAGCACATCCAGTGCAAGGTTTCAAAACATCTTCAACTTCTAAAATCAATATGGGATCTTTTTATCTTCACAATTAGACCCTTGTGGATGATGATTATCATTCAAATCAGAGTCCTTAATTGGATTCCTTGTGTACCTTAATTCGAACATTTCGGTTCCTTATAATCGAAATCGAATTTTCCCTTTAAAAGATCTTTCTATCTTTATAGTTAGATTCTTAGAAATATTTAAAGCACCAATCAAAATCCACTGATTGGATACCTGGTGTGCTTTGAATACATGTGCACAGTTAGCAGAACAAATTAACAAAATGATAACAAATCTAAAATCAAGTTAAACAATTATGTGATTATGTGTTTATGCATTTTGTGTTTTCTTTTATGCATTTTTGTGTTTTTGTATACTCTGGATATTCGTTATCCAAATCCTCGTAGAACCTTTCGTATCTTCATATGAGGGATTCGTAGAAAGATATTCAAAAAGGTACTACCCTAAATCCTTATTGGGCTTCTACGTGTTAGTTAAGACCCTTGGATTATATGATACCACTCCATGATTCATAAGAGACCCTCCTAGTGGTCTAGTCAAAAAGATTGAATCAGAATCTGGTTAAAAATGACATGCGCTGATGTAGCTAAACAGACTCCTTGGTAGTCTATTTAAATCATTTATTGATTTAATTAAAAGGACCCTATGGTGGTCTAGTCACAATCATCACAAGCTCGTTCATTGCTTTCTTCCCCTACACATTATAAGATGCACTACGTGACTATGCAAGGAATTACGTAATTATGGATGCATACATAATTACGAAGTTCAGTGCATGGAAACCTCGGTAAGACTTATTATGTGTAAGAACCGATAGTGACAACCATAACGAAATGTGAACAATGTAATAGAGGTACGGTGGACGCACCAATGACGCTTTATATACTTGTATATAAGTGTCCCTCCCACATTGCAAGCATGATGTTATTGTAAAGTTACTAGAAGTTCAGGACTCTAACCAGTGTTGTTTGATCTTTTCAACTTCATGTTTCAAGCTCTCACAAGTTTCCTCTGAATAAATTTCGGGACAAAATTTCCTAAAGTAGGGGAGACTGTGACACCTGGGTCACTGCGACCATCAAAAAAATGCCAAACCAATGAAATATTGTATTTCATACTTTGGATTTGTACAAATATGTGTATCATTTGCACATATCAATTCTTGTTAGATTTCGGGCTCTAAATCGCTTTCTGGAAGGTTATACGCGCACTGATGCGTAAATATAACCAGTTTAATGCAACAAACACTCCAGAATAGTGAAATAGGCTTCACATACCTTAAATAACCTTTACATAACTTAGAAATAAGTTTTTAAGGCTTTGGTATGACAAAATCAAGTTTAATCGCTTACAGGGACTAAATTCGACAAACTGTGAAAGTATGCCGATTTGAACTGTAACAGACATTCCGGAACATGACCATGAGTTAAACATACCATAAATATCCTTTACATAGCTTAGAAATAGGCTTTGAGGGGTTCGGTGTGCTAAAATAAACTTTTGGGTCATTCAGGGACTAAAAGCGTCAAAAAGTGCACAAGTTTGCATTTGCGCGCATAACTTACGTTCTGAATACATCCGGACATCCAAAAATTTATGTAAGCACTAAAATATTTTATTTTAGTGTTTGGCATAAGAAAAATTCATTCGTCGCGCAATTTGGACCGTTTTTGCGTCCGTTACGACTTCCGCGTAATTAACCGAACAACGCAACCGTACGGCCAAACGAACTGACATCCGGCATATTTTTGAGCATGTTTCATGTCCACAATGTTTAGGCATCATTTTAGGGCCTTAAAGTTGGCTTGACGGGCCTTAGAAGTGTCGGAAATGAGCTTAAACATCAACAGGGACCAAAACTGTCAATTCTGCAAAGTTGCTGGCTTACGGACCGTAAGCCCTCACCCTTACGGTCCGTAAGGACCTCCCAGAACATCAGAATGTGTTTAACAGCTGTTTACAGCTGTTAAGCACCCATAAACTCAAATTCCACATGTTGATACCTGATCATGGGGGGGGGGGGGCATTTTGAAGTACCTTAGTGTTACAACAAGTGTAGGGATGAGATTGAATCACGTTTTACGATAAACAATCTTAACGGTTCAAGGAATCCTATAAATATCCCCAAGTTCCCAACTCAAAACCCACTTGAATTCTGAGTTTTTCTCTAAGTGGTTGTGTTTATACACTTCCTACCTGAGATTACTTGGAAGATCAAACTTGCGGGGACCCTTTGTAAGTGTTCTTTCGTTCTTTTCATTCATTTTAGCGTTAAAGTCAAACTATGTTTGACTTTATGCATTGGCCAGTTTATGGTCAACGCGAAGTTCGTTTGAACTTCCTAACGTGAGCGTAATCACGATGGTTATAGTCCCTAGTGGCTATACCTACTGATTACCACGTTATCTAGGCTCAGTGACGAGTCGTAGTTTCTGCCAAAATGCGTATTCTTGTGTATTTTGTAACCTAACTACTCTTAGGTATCAAAACCGTTTGTTTTGATACCAAACCTGTTTTCTAAACTTAGTTAAGCATGTTTTAACATGCTTAGCTCGTCACTTTTAGTTTAGTGCTTATATAGGGTCGTAAGGTACGCGATCTAAACAATCGCTTATACTTTCGAACCCGACCCGTTTGGTCGATCATTAGGATCCGACCAAACACATTAGGTGACCATAGTATATAGGGAATAACCTTCCGAGGTTATACCTTATGGTCGCTTCGTTAAGTAGTTGTATGATAGGTAGTTTATATGCCTTAGGTAAATTACCAAAATGCCCTTTTTACGCCAAAATTCATTTTAAGCATATGTAACATAACTTTTAACATCTAAACTGATTTGGCAACAATATTAGACATGTTAAGGCATATTTTACTTGTCATAGGACTAGTTAGGCGTTCCGAACGTGTTTTACGCGAACGACGCGTTAAAGTAGCATAAGCTACCTAAACTGGCCGTAATGGGTCGTAAGCACTTAGGTTAGGTTTCATTTTAGTATGTGGGCTTTGTTAAACCATACTACATGAGTTCCCATACTCATTTGGTTTACGAGCCCTCATTCTATCCGATCCTCCGATTTAGGTCCGGTTTATTAATGTAGTTACATATATTAGGTACCGTTTGATTCCGTGATCTTCTAGCTTTGCTTGGTGGTTATCCTAGGACTATTGAGCAATCTCAAGTGAGTACATAGACCCCTCTTTTACTGTTTTCAAACTGTTTTGGGGTGAAACACATGTGCCTACTTGTTACTTTCGTGCTTTTCATGTTTTCATATCATATGCTTGTTATGTTCAATAGTACACTTATAGTACATGATTTCATTGTGTTTTTGCTACGTATGTCCTTTGTTGCATACTTAGTACATCGTTTTACATTACATTTTATGCTATGTGTGTCCATTGTGTGCATACTTAGTACATTGTTTTACATTACATCACATCATATGCTATGTACGTTCATTCGTTGCATACTTAGTACATTTGTTGTTCATCACATGCTTACATTTTGGTATGACATTTGGTTTGTTCAAATGGGACAATATACATTCATTAACATTGATCACGCCATTCGTTAGTAGGTAGTGGTACCATAGGAATTGACAACTCCCGTTCCTGACATCCTAGGTATGTTTGGATGGAAGGAATGACCGAATTCGATAAACATAACACAGATAGACCTTTAAATTCGTTTAGGGGTTTATCGCCGCAGTCACAAGGCTTGGATGTATGCATTTTTCACAATACCGCATAGATGTTTATATCAGTATAGCATGCATTTGTTCCACAAAACATAACTTTGATTTAAACCATGTTTTACTTTAATACCTTGTTTTTGTGCATTTTACATATGGTTTAGTTGATATATTTCATTTACCATACATGATATTTTGGATGCACATTACATGATTTGCATTAGACATAAACATTTTGACATTGATATACACAATTCATGATTTACATTAGACATAAACATTTTGTCATTGATATACACAATTCATGATTTACATTATACATAAACATTTTGACATTGATATACACAATTCATGATTTACATTAGACATAAACATTTTGACATTGATATACACAATTCATGATTTACATTAGACATAAACATTTTGACATTGATATACACAATTCATGATTTACATTAGACAGAGACATTAGACATGGTTTTCACACAAACATTTTGACATTTGATTATACATAAACATTTTACTATTGGTGGTTTGGTTTGAGTAAGTGATTTAAGTAACGAGGCGTGTGTAATATGATACAAGCATGGTGGATACGCCGCTGATACTTCCTATATATAAGTGCTTGTATGGTATTACATATCGTAGCGTTATTTGAATTATTTCAATTTAGACATATAACATTTTATACAAATAACATACTTTTCACAATACATTGTTTTACAAACAACTTATCTGATATAAACTCATTTTACTTGGTTATTTACTTAACCATGTATTATTCTTTTATACATATATATCATTTGGTTTATTTATCACTTTTCAAATGATTTACAAGACAAAGCAAATTACAAGGTTCATGACTAAACATTTTCATAAACATAAGTCATGAATTCTATTTTCACAAAACCTATGTATCTCACAGGCATTTTTATGCTGACGTACCTATTTTCACATGTGTTTCAGGATATGATGCTTAGGATTTATCAAGATACACTTAGGTGGATTTGGGCCTTAGCGACAATAAAAGATGCAAGACTAGTTATTTACGTTATGTTTCTTTGATTCTCAAGACATTGTAACTCTTTTAATCAATAAAACAATATTTCAGTTTCCATGTGTTATGAAACAATGATTCTGTTACAACACTCCCCGACGTTTCCGCCACGTTTTGTTGTTTTACGTGGTCGGGGTGTGACAGTTATCAGCATAACTCTTTTGTCGATCACGTGCTGCTTTCAGTCATTCCTTGACTTGAATGATTTTGTCTGTTGTTTCTTGTACTATCTCAGGTCCAGATAGTTGCTTTTCTCCAATTTCTGCCCAACAGACTGGCGTTCGGCATTTTCGTCCATAAAGCGCTTCGAATGGTGCAGCATTGATACTTGTATGATAACTGTTATTATAAGAAAATTCTATCAATGGTAAATGATCGTCCCAATTACCTCCGAAATCAATTACACAAGCTCTAAGCATGTCTTCTATTGTCTGAATTGTCGTTTCGCTTTGTCCGTCTGTTTGAGGATGATAAGCGGTGCTTAGATTCAACTTGGTTCCCATTTCTTTTTGGAAACTTGTCCAAAAATGTGAGGTAAAACGACTATCTCTGTCAGAGACAATTGATAGAGGAATTCCATGTAATGAAACTATTTCATTTACATATAATTTAACTAACTGTTCCATACTGAAAGTTTCTTTCATTGGTAGGAAATGAGCTGACTTGGTTAGCATGTCTACAATCACCCAGATTGTATCATTACCTTTTCTTGTTTTGGGTAATTTGGTAACAAAATCCATTGTTATCAATTCCCATTTCCATACAGGCATTTCTAATTGTTGCAATAAACCTAAAGGTTTCTGATGTTCAGCTTTAACTTGTGAACATGTTAAACACTTTGCAACATACGCTGCTATATCCTTTTCATTCCTATCCACCAGAAATTCTTCCTTAAGTCCTGATACATCTTATCACTTCCAGGATGCATCGTATACTTAGACTTATGGGCTTCTTCTAATATACGGTGACGTAGGTTTCCTAATTTAGGTATCCACATTCTTTTCTTATGGAATTTCCAAATTCCATCTGTTCCTTGTTCTAATTCCTTAATCATTCCTTTTAATTTTTCAGTATCATCCTTGATTACTGATTCTTGTGCCTTTCTAATCTGTTCATTTAAATCTACTTGCAGATTTAACTTAAGAGAACATACTCTTTTTGGCTTTTCATGATATTTTTGACTTAAAGCATCGGCTACTACATTTGCTTTTCCTGCATGATACTGGATATTACAATCATAATCGCTAAGTATCTCCATCCAACGTCTTTGTCTCATATTCAACTCCTTTTGCCCAAAAACATACCTTAAACTCTTATGGTCGGTGAAAATGGTAAACTTACTACCGTATAGGTAATGTCTCCAAATTTTAAGGGCAAAAATTATGGGTCCTAACTCTAGATCATGGGTTGAATAATTCTCTTCATGATTCTTAAGTTGTCTAGAAGCGTAAGCTATGACCTTTTGACGTTGCATTAACACACATCCATAACCTAATTTAGAAGCGTCACAATAGATTACAAAATCTTCAGTTCCTTCTGGTAATGCTAATATGGGTGCATGGGTTAATCTTTGCTTAAGAATTTTAAATGCTTCTTCTTGTTTTGGTCCCCATTCAAACTTAACGGATTTACAGGTTAACTTAGTTAAGGGAATGGCTATTCTAGAAAAATCTCGAATAAATCTTCTATAATAACCGACCAATCCTAAGAAACTTCTAACCTCGGTTGGTGACTCAGGGTTTTTCCACTTGGTTATCGCCTCGATCTTGGTGGGATCTACATGAATTCCTTCATGATCAACTAGATGTCCAAGAAATTGTACCTGTTCTAACCAAAACTCACATTTCGAAAATTTAGCATAAAGCTTTTCTTTTCTCAATAAACTTAGAAGTGCGTGCAGATGCGCTGCATGATCCTTTTTGCTTTTAGAATAAATAAGAATATCATCTATAAAGACAATTATGAATTTATCCAAATATGGCTTACATATTCGGTTCATCATGTCCATGAATGCAGCTGGGGCATTGGTTAAACCAAATGACATGACAGTAAATTCATAATGGCCATATCTTATTCTGAAAGCGGTCTTAGGAATGTCCTCTTCCTGTACCTTTAATTAATGATATCCTGACCTTAAATCGATTTTTGAGAAAAATCGTGCTCCTTGCAACTGGTCGAACAGATCATCGATTCTTGGTAATGGATACCGATTCTTAATCGTGACCGTGTTCAATTCACGGTAGTCAATGCACATACGCATTGATCCATCCTTCTTTTTAACGAACAAAATCGGTGCTCCCCATGGCGATGAGCTTGGCTGTATGAATCCTTTTTCCAATAATTCATCTAATTGTTTCTTCAGTTCCTTCATTTCTGCGGGTGCCAAACGGTAGGGTGCTTTGGCAATTGGTGCGGTTCCGGGTACCAAATAGATTCTGAATTCAACTTCTCTATCTAGAGGTTGCCCTGGTAGCTCTTCTGGAAATACATCTGAAAACTGGGATACTACTGGAATATCCTTTAATTCTTTTCCTTTAGTGTTAATAATTAGAGAAATCAAATACACTAATGATCCTTTTCTTATATAACTTGATGTTTTCATCACAGAGATGAACTTTTGTGGATCTAGGGGTTTTATTTCCTTTAATTGTGATCTTTTCACCCCTTGGTGAATTTACTTGGATTGAATTTTGATCACATAAAATACTGGCTTTATTGGCTATTAACCAATCCATTCCTAACACAACATCAAATCCTGCCAGATTCATGGGGTAAAGGTTTGCAATAAATTTCTGATTTAGAATTTATATTCTTGCTCCCTGCAAGATTTCAAAAATCTTAGTGGTTTCCCCATTTGCTGTCTCTACTAGACATTCTTGTGGAAGTTTAGTTGATGATTGATTAAGAAGTTTGCAAAATGAAGTATTAATAAAACTTTGGTTTGCACCAGAGTCAAATAATACTTTAGCAAAAATATCATTAACTAAAAATGTACCAGTGATCACATCTGGGATCATCTTTGCTTCTTCTGCAGTCAGAACAAATGCTATAGCATTGTTGGTGCATGTTTGTGACAACAGCTTAGATTTGGTCTTTGGATATCTTGTAATTAGATAAACGATAAACAGTTAGCGGGTTTAGCTTTGTATTAGTGAGATAATAGAGTTTGGGCTAAACAAAACCCACATTGGGTGATGGGGGACGATTTGGGCCTAGCCCATGTAGCAAACCCAGCCTAATGTTGCAACCTTGTGTTATATAAACAAGGTTAGGCTTTAGGGTTTAGGTTAATCAGCCAAAACAATATTTGTGAGAATTTCGTGAGAGCTCCTACAGCTTGGACGAATTTGAGAGTGGTTAGGGTTTGATTGATTAACTATCAAAGTGATTACAATCAATCAAGATCCCTAACCAACTTCAAATTCGTCCAAACCCTAAAGTTCTCACGAATTCTCACTCTAACAATGTTTTGGCTGATTAACCTAAACCCTAAAGCCTAACCTTGTTTATATAACACAAGGTTGCAACATTAGGCTGGGTTTGCTACATGGGCAAGGCCCAAATCGTCCCCCATCACCCAATGTGGGTTTTGTTTAGCCCAAACTCTATTATCTCACTAATACAAAGCTAAACCCGCTAACTGTTTATCGTTTATCTAATTACAAGTTATCCAAAGACCAAATCTAAGCTGTTGTCACAAACATGCACCAACAAACTCCCCCTTGACAATAGCTTCATAAAATAACTTTGTCTTCAGTCATCTTGCAATCTTCATGTAGTCTTGCACTGTCTTTGGTCTTTGGATAGCTTCAGCTTCAACAGCTTCTGTCAGCAACAGACTCCCCCTAAGCTGATGCATCCAATCACCAAATCTTCAAAAACTTTAGCGTTTGAGTAAACTCCAGTTCAGCATTTGAATAGCAATCTTCAAACTCTTCATCTTTGTCTGCAATGTAGAAAGGAGGTTCTACCATGCATCCAATCAAACTCTCATCTTCACAGCAACTCATCACTTTAACTTCTCAGCAACACAGCAACTTCTCAGCAACATACTGCTTCAATCTGTATACTATCAAACAAACATCTCGAGAAACCATAAGAATTTTTCAACAAAGTGAAATAAATTATTATTATTCAAGAGATAGTTAAACTGTATTACAGATTAAGCATTTTCAACTTATCATCAACACGCAAAACTTTTTAATCACACACCCTATAACCCGCATGATTTAAAATTTTGAACTCACTTTCCAACACCGTCTCCCCCTATCAGTAACAATTCCTCCAAGAATAACAGTTTTCCGTACGTTAAGAATTTCAAACAGAAAAAAAACACTATTTTTGGATTTTTATATTTTCTAAAAGCAATAAGCACTCTATTTTTGTGAGAATCACTGGTAAGAAGATCATATCAGCACAATCAAACTGTTTCACACAATTAGATAATTCTTTATTTAATTTTTCATGAAAAGCAGTCCAAGACGATTACCAGTATGTTTGTCCACTTAAACAAAATGCATGAACATTTCAAGTACCATTACCGTATGATACGTTAAGGTAATATTAATACTGATATACTAGTGTGTCCCACTTCAGGATATACCCCCGCGATCAAGGTATGCACAAAGATTCATCGTAGTAGGTGAGTATACTGATGTCATCCTTTAAGATATCCTGACAGTGCCTAGGTCTGCATATAATCTATTTTATCATGTTTTAATTGCTTAACAATGAACACCCAAATAAATACTAATCAAATCCTGGAAATATAAACAACACACTCTATCATGTAAGTATCTTCCCTACCACATATTTCACAAGTCCAATCCAGATTTCTGAAATCTTAACTGGGAATAGGTTGAGAAGAGAACAGAATAGATCTTTAGGAGAGATGGTATAATATACAGATCAAATGAGTTTTTCTCAGTTTGATATAGGTTTCTTGGGTTTCTTTTGGGCACTTGAGGGCCTCTTTCGGGTGTATTAGATCTATAGCGCGACAACGTACAGCTAGGTCAGCATGTATCTGGATGCAGCAGAAGCTGTCGTTGCCTAGTGTAACACCTCGTAAAATCACGTCCAATGATGTATTGACACGTGTAATAGACCCTAATGAAGTCAAACACTGAAATTTAGGGACTAATTTTTCGAAAAATCGAAAACTTTGATTATGAAAGGTCTGGAAGTGATAACATACCTAAAAATAAGTTTCTTATGATGTTTATATTCACAAATGTGCCACTTGATGATTAAGTGAAGCTGTTTGCATAATTAATTGAAAGTTTACGCAATAAAGGGTTAAAAGCGTCAACATGTTAATTCTTACCTCTGAGTGACCTTTTAACAAACCGGGAGCTTCATAATATTTAATTATACTCTCGGGAATGCCAAATATTGTCCGACTAAAGTTTTTATGCCTATAAGTAAAATTACGCGCAACTATGCAAGTTAGAGGGGCTAAAAGTGTCAATATGTTTAATTATACATCTAAATGACCTTTTAGCGAACCCGAAGTATCGTGATGTTTAATAATACTTTCAATAATTCCTAATATGGATTAGATGAGGCTTCAATGCTATTAAATGATGAAATGCGCAAGTTTGCACAATAGAGGGACCTAAAGCGTCAACTTTTGAATCTACGCCTTTCGGTGACCATCTAGGCGAATGAGAGCATATTAATATTTAAGTATATACTTGGGAAGTATAAATATGGGCCATGGAAGGCTTGTATAACATTAAACGGCATTTCGCGCTACTTTGCGCAATTTAAGGACTATTTGCGTCAAACTGCAAAAGTAGGTCGATTCGTATGGTAACGGACCTTCCGGAAATTGTCCATGAGTTAAAAATGCCCTAATTATCATTTCTATAGCTTAGATATAGGCTTAGAGGTGTTTGGTGCGCAAAAATAAACTTTCAAGTCCACCAGGGACTAAAAGTGTCAAAAAGTGCACAAGTTTGCATTTTCGCGCATATCTCACAATCTGAATATCTCCGGACACCCAAAAAAGTTATGTAAGCACTAAAATATTTTATTTTAGTGATCGCCTTGATAAAATTTCATTCTTCGCGTAATTTGGACCGTTTTTCGCGTCCGTTCGTGTTTCGTCGTAATTAGACGAACAACGTGACCGTACGGCCAAACGGACCGACATCCGACATATTTTTGAGCATGTTACATGTCCCTCATGTTTAGGCATCATTGTAGAGGCTTAAAAATGGTTTAACGGGCCTCAAACGCATCAGAAAGGGGCTAGAAGCATGCAGGGACCAAAACTGCCATTTCAGAAACTTGATTTCCAGCTGTTACCAGCTGTTACAGCTGTTTTATTCAGTTGCAAATGGTTTTCTTCAGTCCTTGGGCAGCCCATAGATTGCTAAAACAAGGGGTAAAGGTGTACGGTCCAGATTTGATCACATTTATCGAGGAACGATCCTAACGGTCCTCTAAATCCTATAAATACCCATTGAATGTTTGGCTCTCATTTGCACCTCTCCTTCAATCTGATAAAATCTCTGAATTGTGAGGATCTTGAACTCTTTTGAGAACCTCCCTCAGTCCTTTGGACCCTTTGTAAGTCCCCTTTCGTGTTTAGTTTAATTATTTAGCGGTTAAAGCCGAAAAGTCAAGCGTTTCGATAAACGCTTTGACTTTTAAACGGCTAAGCCATGGTTCGTAACGAACATGGCTACGTGACCGTAATTAGGTAGGTAATTAACCCTCAAAAGGGCGCCTCCTAATTACCACGATTACTTAGTTAAATTGTCGGGTCAAATGAAAGCCAAACGGGTTAGTTTTAAATAAAATGCATAACTAATAAATTAAAAGTCATAAAATCAGTTTTTCCACATTAATAACTTGGTAAATATTAGTTGAACATGTCTAAGCATGTTCAACCCGACAATTCTAGGTATAGGCTCGGTTCGGAACCGAAAGTCGCAAAAGTTGACTTTTGCTTTGACTTTCAGTTCTGACCCGATTTAGCTTAGTTTTGATATTCCTTAGGATTCCATTAGGACCATATTATAAGTTAGTATAACCCTCTAAGGTTATACAACTTGGTTCCATAGAAATCCTAGTTCATGCGTGTTTCCGTTATATGCCTAAATGTTGACCGTTATGCCATTTTGACCCTAAAACGAGAATTTTGAAAATGTGAGAGGACAATAATCTTTATTACTGATTTATAAACTTGTCCCTAAAATTTGACATCAGTTTGAGGTCTAGATTAGGAGTTATGCTCAATAGCGTAATTAGAAAGCCTTTTATTAATTAAACGGCGTAATTAGCGTATATCCTATCTAAACCCAATTTTTGATAACAAACTTTTTACCTACTGATATAAAATAATATTTTGGGATTTTTAAAGATTTTTATTTATTTTTAGGCTGAGCATAACATAGGGTTCTAGGCTTGATTCGGTAATTGCCGGTTTTGCCCTTTTGGGCTATAAAATGAGTTTTACAAATCCTTTTGACCCCAAACCTTTTTCTACTGATTTAATATAATAAATAGAGTATTTTGAGCCTTCTGGAATTATAAAAATATCAGCTTTCTTTTGAAAACCCGGAAATGGCTCCAAATCGCCTTTTTAAGCGTTTTTAACGCATAGTATGTATCGAAACTAGTTTAAATATATAAGGGTTGATGCCTACTGATATTTTCAGTAAATTTCTATATTTTAACAGTAAGCAAAGGTTTTAAACTCAGATTCTCTTTTTTGCCTTTTTAAGCCTATGTGGAATTACCAAAATGCCCCTACGGTGCATAGTATGGTTATAATTAATAAATTTCACATATATATGATACCCTACTGATATGACTTATTAAATTAAGTATAATTACTGATTTAATCAGACCGTAACTCAGAATGATATTTAAACTCTCTTATAATCTTTAAAATGACCAAAATACCCCTACGGGGGGCATAAATTGGTCTTAAACTCGTTTTGGGCATAATGGAAGGTATCCTACTGATATCACAACATATTTAAGGCATATTAACTTAGTAGACCTGTTCATGACTCATGTGGTTGCCCGTTACGCACTTTTCGCGTTCGGATCGGCTTATGTAACTAGTTTACATAAATTAGCCGAAACGGGTCAAACCATATCATTTTTGTCTCAAAATCCAGAATGTGTTTAAGTTACCCATATTAAACAAGCATACAAGCTCGTCGGGTCAAAACCATATTCTAAACCGGTCTTCGCTTTATCATGCATTTGAACCGTGTCTTCATTTTGAAAACTAACCGGTCTAAGCTTAGGCTTAATTAAGGACCGTTAGGAATCTAATAGGTTATTAAAAACCTTCGTTCCAGATTTAGGAGCCCAGTAAAAGGTATCTGTACTTGCTTGGTGGTATACGGCTGAGATTGAATTTATATTTAGCTCAGGTAAATACTTTTAACGTATTTTCCCTATACGGGCTTGGGATCCGGTATATAGATTACCGCTTGATCGAGCATCAAATCTTACATCGTTGGGTGGTTAATTGAATAATTTGATCGGCTCGTTTAAACAGTCTTGTTCACTTAAAGCCTTTGGGGGGTTAATGACCATGTCCCGGATATCCCTGGCATCATTTTACGAAATGGCCACGACCTGAGCACGGGGTGCTTCAGGACCCCATAGTAATAACAAAGAATGTGCTAAACTATTAGCAGGAGTAGAAACTGCGGCAGTTAAGAAATTGCAGCCTTCCAAATAGGAACTAGCGTACACCTGTCAGTGTATAACTCAATATTGTGGTGGGTCTATTGATCTTTAACCCGGACAAGATCCGGGCTACTGAACGCACAAGTAACATGTAATTCGTTCACAAGATTATAATATTAAATAATTATCCCAAGTTATAAAAAAAAATGTTTTGTGCCACGTGCATTCAAATCAATTTTCAACCCTTTTCAAAATGAGTCAGTTAAATTGTATTTACCAGTGTAAACTGACGTATTTTCCAAAAGGTTAAGTGCAGGTACTACACGTAATAGGCTGGCTGTCTTCTAGCGTCCACAATAAGTCTCGCAAGCTTGGATGCCTTAAAGTCTGTTGAACAAATGATTCATTTTATTTTTTTTATCCGCCTGTGGATCCTTTACATTCCGTTTGTAATACTTGATATTACTTTATATCGGTTTGTAATATATTTATCTTTTGCTTCCGCTGTGCATTTAAATATTGTGTTGTTTGACTATGATGATATCAACTACGTCACTATACTCCCCACCGGGCCCACCGGTGACACGTGGAAAATAGGGGTGTGACAGGTTGGTATTAGAGCCAACATTGAGTGAATTAAACACTAGCTTTTTGTGTTTAATCTCAATGACACGATAGCACATTCTTTGACCTTCTGAGTCTAGACTTAACATAGGAATACTCTCGTCCCTATTCGGAGGATTATTACCTTCAATTATATATTTTACTATGTCGCCAAGCAAGAAGCTATAATGGAAATTCTCCCCAGTTGAAGCCTAGGAAAGGCCGAGCTTCGTGTTGCGACTAGGATTAACGTACAACCAAGGAGAAGACATTCAGAACTAAAATGAAGAAGAAACTTCTTTTGCTGAAGTTCGTTTCCTTAGTAAGTCCTTATAAGGGCATACTTATCCTTCAGTCCCTTCATGGACAACATCATTTCATTCAAGTCCCGCTTAGGGCAATTCTATACCTCTTTTAAAACCATTGGGATGTTTTATCTAAAGTTCATTTATATCATTATATATGAACATAATATATGAAATAAATTAAAATAACATTCCTTTTATAAGATCTACCATTATAATAAAATGGAAAAATCTAAAAAGGACTAGACCTAGCCTCGTGTCATTATTAAGACCCGGCCAAGATGGCAGTTCCTCAATTTAGGTTCAGATCCTTATTAACATCCCGAGTTAGGATTGTTCTGCGTTAATTATTAAAAAGGAATCTTAAAGGTAAGCCTAGCCTGTATGACGAGGCCAAGATGGTAGGACCTATTCAAGAGATTCACATCCTTGTTAACATCTGTAACATTTTAACTTTTCTGGCAGACGTGGTTCGATAAAGTCACACAAATCATCCTTATACTGGATTCTCCCGAAATCCCTTCTTATTTTGTGATTTAAACGTCCTTTAGGGATATAATGCCTACGGGCTATAATTAACGTCCTCTGAGACTAAAGACAGTCGTAGCCTACAACTCCCTGTCAAGAAAAGGCGTGGACACGTTCAAGCCTAAATACCTTGATTCTACAAAATCATGGTTTATAATTTAAAGTTGTCCTTGTGACTTGACTTTTTGTGCTATAGTTATATTTTAATTAAATTCAGGATAATTATAATAAAAATCCTGAATGAAAATAATATCATTCCTTTCCTGCCAGTATAAATATTAAAAGAGAATCTTAAGAGGTTTGACCTAGCTTGAATGTCATTGAAGACCTAGCTAAGATGGTAAAACCTGTTTAGAAGAGATTCAGATCCTGATTAACACTTGAAAACGTGCTAACACTCCCGACAACAGTGATGCGATAAAATCACGCTTGTCATCTCTATATTAGGAACTTCCAAACCCCTTATTTAGCCTATATAATCAATAGGAATCATGGCTAATAAACGTCGAACATGATGTACACATCTAAACATCCACCTGGGATGTATACCTACGGGCAAAGATGCATACATGAAAAAGATAGTTTTATTTCATAACTTCTTGTCAAAACAATGAATTATGAAATTTTCCGATCCAAAGGAATCATTGATTATGTTTTAAAATTTCCCTAGTGACAAGGCATCTGTGCTATCGAAAAGTCCTTTGGAACAAGCCGTTGTGCTATATAAGATGTCAGTATGACATTGACAGTCGTGACTTATGTCCCCTGTCTAGTAAATATGAAGGATTATATTCCGTTTAAACGCCAAAGATGGTTTATTTAAAAACTTAGGCAAAACATAATCAAATAAATTAAATACTATCTGTTGGCCCATATGGTTTATTCGCACCATGGCTACTTAATTATCAAGTTCGACAATTCGCTATATAATTAAACCAATTTATTACTACTTGGTTTGTAACCTTCAAAGCTTCACCATGGCTGACTCCTCTGAAGCTTACAATCGTCTAGCTAATCAGAATGATGATGCAAGACTGAACTTAACGAGCACCGAGTTACATGCTATGATAGATACAGCCGTAAACAACGCTGTGGACCGTGTGTTGAAGGATCATAAGCGAAAGTGCGATGATACCCCAAATAAATGTTGTAAAAAGGGTAAGACCGGTTCAAACTATAACCAGTCCAAGCCAAAGGAGGCAAAACCCAAATGTAAAACCTGCAAGAAGAAGCACTTCGGAAAATGTTTCTATGAGCAGACCGGGGATGTTTCATCTGCAAGGAGATGGATCACAAGACCCATGAGTGCAAGGACTTGAAGGACGCCACATGCTATGATTGTGGCGAGAAGGGGCACATAAATACCCGTTGCCCAAAGAAGGCAACTAAAGGGAAATGCACTCTGGAGTCACGAGCTAGGCCTTGTGGGATTGTAACAAGAAAGGGGCACAAGACCTTGGAGTGCCAAGACATAAAGGACGCAACCTGCTATGGTTGCAATGAAATAGGGCACATCAAGACAAATTGCCCAAATAAAACCAAGAAGCCTGGGGAGGCTAAGAAGACCAAAGCTGGGAGCTCTCAAATGGACGCTCAAGAGGCTATTCAGGATGACAATGCCACAACATGTACTTTCTTTATCAATAACGCTCATGCTAGAGTATTATTTGATTCAGGTTCAGATAAGTCTTTCGTAGACAATAGATGTTGTAAATCATTAAATCTGCCTGTTAAAAACTCTAAGCGTTAAGTATAAAGTAAAATTGGTAGATAGTACCTCAGAGACTACTTCTGCAATATTAGATGGATGTTTTATATCCATTAGAAATCATTCGTCCGATGTCCTAGTTTCCGTTAAAGTATAAGGACTCAATATAGTGATAAAAATCGATTGGTTGTCTTGAAAATCAAGCCCATATTGTGTATAATAAGAAACAAGTAGTTATCAAGACTCCTTATGAGACGACCCTCATAATTACATGTATCCGTACGTTTAATTACTATTAAACAATATAAAAAAATGGTGGAACCGGCCGTCCCTGGAATCGAACCTGGGTCTAGGCCACACCATTTCGCGCGCCTAGCCAACCGAGCTAGGTGCCTAGTTTGTGAAATTTCCATTTTGATTAAATATAAGCACATGTACAATAACTTCCTTACTTCTTACTATAAGTCACCTACTTATCCTCCTTATGTTGACTAAGTATTAGAATCCAAGATTTTACCTCTATGTTTTAGTTACTCTTGGCTTGCTTATGTTGACTAAACACCAGAAAGGATGAAGTAGAAGCCATTAGATGTATCAGCGGTTATGCTGGAAAGGACATGATGAGGTATACATCTCAGTCATTCAATAGCAATACCCTTGATTAGTAAGGACATTAGTGAAGTCCACAAGAAAGATCCTCTTATACATTATGGAATGGTCCAAGTTTTAAGGACCTTATTAGAAAACCTATTATACACATCACGAAATAGGAAAAGATTGAGTAATAATTTTCTGACTTCCCCATAAGATTTATAAACTATCGGCAGTGTGCTGCAAACCTTGGTTCATTGATGGAAATAGTGCCCTTATTCGGTTAACCTAGAATTTAAGCATAATGCACTATATATATATATATATATTATGATTTAGCATCGGCAATAAGAGGGCACATTAAGATTTCAAAGCCTGCTTATTATGAATCCATTATGGATCCACCTCAACTACTCACGTTTTATAGATTAAGAAATAACCAGTCGAGGCCGAGATTGCCCTACAATTTGTCAAAGGTTTTATAGCTAAGTTTAAAAGGTTTAAGAATGGAGGCGTTTAGCCCTCCTGATGTATGATTAGAGGCATCTCACATTAATAATTGTTAGGGGTCATTTTCTTAACATATATATCCTGACCAATATCCTGCCTTTGTTTGGTTATTTGTAATCAGGATGCTGGAAGAGGATATTGCTGACATCTTGGGCGATATCCTGAAGCTTATTGAATTAATCACGTGCAGATTAAGGGCAGAGGCTTGCTAACGGTCACAAGGACTTCTTCTCCTCAAGACTCGGACGAATTTGTTGAGAAAGAGACGTTGAGCCCGAAAGACCAGGTCTGCAACGTTCCAAGAGGGAATATTCGGTGAATCCCGCGAGTTTAGGGTAGTTAGTTGTTTTATCTTTACTATAAATAGATGGGGTCGGATCAACTTAGAACACACATCATCTCACACTTACACTCTCGAACACAATCACACTCTCTAGCTGATAGCAAACATTACACTTGTATTTCATTTCCGTTGTAACACTTAGTCGATCCGTACCACATCCTGCACTGTATCCTGACTTTTGAAGCAATTGAAGAACAAGGCAGCTGCGATTGTCAGCTCCCGAGGTTTTATGCCGGCGATCTAGATTGATCAAGGGCTTTCCTCGTACATCTCGTGTCACTTTCTTTACTTTTTGCTCATTAATTGCTCATTGTTTGATCATCGATACAGCTCAATATCCCGAGCCGTATCCTTAAACTGTTTTTACAAGTAATTTAATTAACACATTTTTGACATTTACTTCTAGCACACTACCTCACTTAACTAATTTGATCACTTAATTACTTCGGTAATTTTTGACCAAAACAATTTGGCGCCCACCGTGGGGCAAGTGGTGCTCTCTTTACTAAAAATTTTTGTTAAATCGGTAATCGGTTTTTTATTTTCAAAACTTTTTGCTACATTGTCCACAATGGCCTCACGATCAAACATGAGTTCCTCTACTGTATCTGCTATGACTTCTGCTACTACCGGTTCGGTGCTTCCACCACCTCCTCCAAGGATGCCAGCCTCTACACAATCTCAAGATGTTATCCCAACTCGGAGTGTTCAGGGATCTGCTCCCGTTTTAGCTTCTAATGATGAAATTTTAACCTTATTTGGAAGTGTGCAGGAACAAATGAGGCAGCAACAGGAAACGAACCAAATGCTTTTGAGGGAGATACAACTCCTGAAGGCTGGATCGAGCAGATCTGCGGAGGACAATGTCACTCCGTTACACCCCAGAGCGTTGAACTTTAGCTCAGCTGTTTATACCGAGGATAATAGGGGGAATATCGTGCCCAGTCTTCCTTAGAATCACACTCCTGAAATACCCTCCTCGATTAGGATGTCAACCATGAGGAGCTCAGGATATGCTTCAGGATATGGGCAGAACCCTCCAACTGGTAACGTGTCTAATAATAATAATACCCATGCTACTAACAATAATGGATCTTTGCAGGATACAGGTGTGACATCAGCACTTACCAGGGAACTTCAGAAGTTAAAGGACATGATATCTAGTGTACCTGGGGTGGTCCAACCGATCCCGGAAGTGTCTCAAGACAGCCACAAGATATCTCGTTTCGCGTATCCTATCTGTGATGCTGAGATCCCAAAGAGATTCCAAACCCCCAACATGAAGCTTTATGATGGGACTACGGATCCTGAGGAGCATATTGCCCAGTATAGGGAAAGAATGGAGATCAACCCTATCCCTCCGGAGCTCAAGGAAGCATGCTTGTGCAAGGGATTTGGTTCTACTCTAACAGGATCAGCCTTAAAATGGCTGTTAAACGTTCCTCCTCACTCAATTACTTCATTTGCTCATTTGGTTAATTTATTTAACAGTCAATTTTCTTGTAGTCGGAGTTTTGAGAAACTAACCAGTGATCTTTACAGGATAACTCAAGGGCCTCAGGAATCCTTGAGGGATTATGTGAACAAATTTAGTCGAGAATCCTTGGATATCCCACATCTTGATGTTGCAACAGCTGTGCAAGCTTTTAAGATGGGATTACAAAAGGATTCTCAGTTTTATCAGGATCTTGTAATGAATCCCTGCAGGAATCTCGATGAAGATCGTAACAGGGCTTTGAGATATATCCGTCTGGAAGATGACAAGAAGATGCAAGAAAGGATGAACTCATCCAACACTTATGAATCGACTAATAGGAAGTCAGAATCCTCATTTAAGTCATATCGGCCTAAGCCATATGGTAGAAATGAAAACAAGAGAGTGAATGCTGTAGAAGATGAGGATCCTGAAGAGTATCCTGAGTTGTCTGAATATTGCTTTTCTGTTAATATTCCTGAATTGATGTATGCTATGCAGGGTCTGGGAGACAAGGCTAGATGGCCTCGGAAGAATCAACAAAAGGCTGACTGGAAAGATAAGTCGAAATGGTGTGCTTTCCATGAAGATTTCGGGCATATGACTGAGGATTGCATTGCTTTAAGGAAAGAAATAAGCTATCTTCTAAGCAAGGGATATCTGAAAGATCTCTTAGGAAAGAAGAAGAATAAGGGTCAGGATACTGACAAGGATCCTGAACGAGCAGCGTCACCTCCCTCGGATGCCAAGATAATCAACTTCATTTCGGGAGGATCCGACATTTGTGGGACATCGTATTCGGCAGCAAAGAGACATGCAAAGGAAGCCAAGGCCGAAAGGGGAGACAAACCTGTCAGGATGATGACCCTCACAACTGACAAAGTGATCACTTTTGATGCTGATGACAGGGATACTGTCCAGGATCCTCACCATGATGCTCTGGTAATAACGTTATATGTGGCTAACCATTTTGTACGCAGGATATTGGTTGATAATGGCAGCTCCGTCAACATAATCCAACTAGAGACACTTAAAAGGATGAATGTATCTCCAATGGATATTACTTCGAAGTCCACCGTGCTTGTTGGGTTCAGTGGAGAGGCCAGAAACACAGTGGGAGAGATAAAGTTGCCGGTATACGTTGAAGGAGTCAACTCGATACAACATTTCTGTGTGATGGACTCTCTGTCCTGCTATAACATTATACTGGGAAGACCATGGATTCACGATATGAAGGCCGTGCCGTCAACATATCACCAATGCATCAAGATACCTACCCCTTGGGGAGTTGTTAAAGTTGATAGCGATCAGCAGGAGGCGAAAGAATGCTACTCCTCCTCGATGAAATCCTCAGCCAGAACTAGTGCAGCATAGCAATTAAAGACGCGGGCCCAGGATATCGTGGAGAATCCGGAGCAGGATGTGAAGAAAGTTATCCTGGACCAGGATAACCCCGATATATCGGTGCTCGTAGGGACCAATATCCCTCAGGATATTGAGGAACAATTAATTAACTTTTTGAAATGCAGGATGTCTACGTTTGCATGGAAGCATGAGGATATGACAGGCATATCCGAAGATATTATCACTCACAAGCTTGGAATTGATAAATTATTCAAGCCTGTGCAACAAAAAAGAAGGAAGTTTGCTCCTGAGCGGAACACGATTATCCAAGAAGAAGTTGAGAGATTATTAAAGTCAAGAATGATCAGAGAGGTTAAATTCCCAAGGTGGCTAGCAAACGTGGTAGTGGTACAGAAGAAGAACGGAAAATGGAGAGTCTGTGTGGATTACACAGACTTGAATAAAGCTTGTCCTAAAGACCCATTTCCTCTCCCCCATATTGATGCAATGGTAGATGCTACTGCTGGGCATGAAATGTTGACTTTCATGGACGCATCCTCAGGATTTCAACAGATACAAATGGAGCCTTCTGATCAGGAGGATACCGCCTTCATGACGCCAACAGGTATTTATTGTTATACAGCTATGCCTTTTGGTTTGAAAAACGCAGGTGCAACATACCAAAGATTGGTAAACATGATGTTCAAAGACAAACTGGGGGACACCATGGAAATATACATTGACGATATGGTAGTAAAATCAAAGAAAGCTCAGGATCACCTCCAGGATATTAAAGGAGCATTTGATATCCTGGATCAGTATAATATGAAGCTGAATCCTGCTAAGTGCCATTTCGGAGTGGGGGCAGGAAAGTTTCTTGGGTATATGGTGAGGAAAAGGGGGATAGAGGCAAGCCCGGAGCAGATTAAAGCTATCCTGGATATAAAATCACCCTCGAATATGAAAGATGTTCAACGATTAACAGGCCGGGTAGCAGCTCTAAACAGATTTATCTCAAGATCCTCGGAGAAATGCAAAGACTTCTATGATATCCTAAAGAAGAACAAAAGATTCGAATGGGGGGAAAAGCATGAAGCAGCCCTACAAGATTTGAAACGGTATCTCTCAACCGCACCTCTATTGATGAAGCCGGAAAATGGTGAACCACTATCCCTGTACCTTGCTGTATCAGGGAATGCTGTAAGTGCCGTTCTTATAAAAGACCATGAAGGTCAGCAGTATCCTGTTTATTATGTTAGCAAAAGTTTGTTAGATGCTGAAACTAGGTATTCTCATTTAGAAAAATTGATACTAGCATTAATTATGGCATCAACGAAACTTAGGCATTATTTCGAGACACATAGGATTCATGTTAAAACAAACTATCCTATTAAAAATGTGCTTAGAAAACCAGAGATGTCAGGCAGGATGGCCAAGTGGTCAGTAAAGTTGAGTGCTTATGATTTAGTATATGAACCTAGGAATGCCATAAAGTCTCAGGCTTTAGCTGACTTTGTGGCTGACTTTAGTAGTGACATTCAGGATGAGGTAGATCTAGAAGTTCAACAACTAGGAGAATCCTCAGGATCCTGGACATTATATACTGATGGTGCATCTAATGTAAGAGGAGTAGGATTAGGAATACTACTAAAATCGCCACAGGGGGACATATTACCCCAGGCTATTAGGTGTGAATTTCCCGCTACCAATAATGAGGCAGAATATGAAGCTTTAATTGCAGGATTAGAATTGGCTAAGAGCATGAGTATCAAAAATTTGCAAGTATATGTTGACTCTCTGTTAATTACTAACCATTTTAATGGATCATATGCAGTTAAGGGAGAGAAATTAATCGAATATCTCGATATTCTCAAAAAATTAGCAGGATATTTCGATGTTTTTATACTTAAACAGGTACCAAGGGAAGATAATGCTGAAACAGACGCCTTAGCAAATCTGGGATCGTCGGTCAGGATACCTGAAGGGACACAAATACCAATAGTACATGTCTTATATCCTGCAACGAATCCTCGGGATAAAGAAGTAGCTGGTATTCAGGATCCTGGGGCGGAATATCCTGAAGAGGATCCTAGAACCTGGACGGCCCCAATCATGAAATATCTCAAAGAAGGACACATTCCTGGAAATGAAAATCCTAAGGCATTTAGGATGAAGGTATCACGGTTCACTATTATAGATAATATTTTATACAAGAAATCTCTTGCAGGACCATATTTAAGGTGCTTGGAGGATCATGAAGCTAAAGAAGTACTTCAAGATATACATGAAGGGGACTATGGTAATCATACTGGGGGCAGATCATTATTCTCAAAAGTATTGAGGACAGGATACTTTTGGCCAACAATGAGGAAAGATGCTGCAGAATATGCTCGAAGATGTGATGCATGTCAAAGGCATAGTAACATACTACATCAACCAGCTGAACCACTATATCCTGTAATTTCCCCTTGGCCATTCATGAAGTGGGGGATGGATATAGTAGGAAAGTTACCAAAAGCTCCGGGAGGAAAAGTCTTTATGCTAGCAATGACGGATTATTTCTCTAAGTGGGTTGAAGCTGAAGCATTTGTTCAAGTAAGAGACCAAGAAGTAGTATCCTTCATCAAGAGAAATATCCTGACCAGATTCGGAGTACCTGCTGAGATAATCTGTGACAATGGCTCTCAGTTCATAAGTAAGAGGACTACTGACTTTTGCAAGAGTTGGGGAATCAAAATGATCACATCAACTCCGGTACATCCTCAAGCAAATGGACAAGCAGAATCTTCTAACAAGATAATTGTCAACAACTTAAAGAAAAGGCTTGGAGCCAAAAAAGGAAGATGGGCAGAAGAATTACCCTTTGTTTTATGGGCTGACAGGACAACGATAAAGAATGCAACAGGTCAAACCCCATTTTCGTTGGTGTTTGGAGCAGAAGCGGTGATTCCA